>CM062811.1:382324135-382725306 GCA_031772625.1 Pinus tabuliformis | reverse complement strand
TGATAATAGTTATTTGACATGATGTTTATTATTTGAGAATGTGTGTGGTAATGAAGTTATATTACAATGTTCCTGTTTTGTTAAATATTATCACAATTATGATGCCATGTTAGATTATTAGATTTTTGTGCTAGCTAATGACATTTATTATGTGCTAGAGGTATATATAATTAGATGAATGTAGTGAATTAGAATGTGTATCTTAGATGATGTTTATTTTGTTAGATTGTTATCGTCATGATGTTTATTTTATTATGAAGTAATATTCATTATAGATTTTTTATTGGTGAACTTATATCCAACTTTTATATATGAAATTACATGCTAAACAACTTACTTTTATAATATAAAATTGTCATGATTTGTCCTATGTGTTACCTGATTTCAGTCTCTGCTCTTTTGGTAAGAGTGCTACAATCATTTCATCTAATGATCGAGAGGAAACTAACTTAAGGTGAAAATAGCATTATCATTATTTGAAGGTAAGCTATTTAACAAAATAGCCTTAGCATCTTCTTCTTCTATTTTTACCTCAATTTCCTCCAGCTTCCTTATGAGTGATTTTAGATCATTTATGTGTTTAGACAATGATACCCCAATATGCATTTTGAGTTTGAATAGCTGCAATTTCAAAGAGAATTTTGCATTCACAACCTTTTCCCCAAATATCTTGCTTAAGTGTTCCCATATTTGTGAAGAATACTTTCCCAAGTCTATAAGGTGAAGTTGTGAATCTGACAAAGATAGTCCTATAACAGAATTAGCTCTTTCTTTCATTTTCTTTCCATTCAGCTAATTGTTTTGGATCTTGGGTGCTGGTTCTAATCCTTTTACTAAGCTCCATAAGTTTTTATGCATCAAATTCATTGGAATTTCACCTTCCAAGTATAGAAGTTTGACCCATTAAATTTTTCAACAACTATTTGCTCCATATTTAAAATAAACAACTATTGTAAAAGTTATTACCTCTTGCACTATCTCTCTACTGCGACTCTTGTGGTGGATCCTGCAGCTGCCTTTCTACCTTAGGAACAAACTAAGAACATAATTTTAAGTCTGAAGAGGCCGCGATGAAGAAGATTGTGAAGGCTACTTCTTAATTATTTATAAGAAAAATTCTCGTAGTGTAAGGTGCATTTTGAATTTGCTTGTTGTAGAGTATGATCCACTCATGCTACAGGATCTTTTCGCTGGCAATGCAAACTTTGAAAAAAAGCTTATTCATCTGGTACGCTGCTATAAGAGGACACCACAGGAAGAAGACAAAAGGGGGCTCACGGAAATCTCATGCTCTCATCCTTCAAATCACACAGATAATTGAACTGGTCAGGCTACAACATTAACCATGAGAGTACTGATTACTGTCATCTTACTAACACATAATGCTCCTCATAAGTTTTCCGCGCCCTGTAAGCTGCTCATTGTTGACCCACCATGCACGATATTGAATACACTCCCCGGCGTAAGAGGGAGGCCGCGAGCCACAAAAGACATGCACCAACTAACGGAGGATGGGCGCTATAGAAGAGTTTTGAGTACCCACGAAGTGTGTACCGCAGATTGTCAAACTAGCTAAAAAGCTCCACCTTAAATCCGACGGTGACACCATTGAATGGTTCTTCACAAAATATGGGTTATCTACAATGCTGCCACAACAGGCCATTCAATCGAGTACAACACGTACTTCCACTTCCACCATCACCAATAACGACAGCTTCAATGGCGCTTATGTCACTCCTGATAACGACAGCTCGATTCCTGGTCATGATGATCTGCAGAATGTCACGGGACATTACGAACAAGGAAATTTTATGGAGCACGCTTTCACTTCAAATCCAAATTCACTGCAATATGGGATTCAACCTCCTTAATCTTCCACCTTCCTCAGCTGGGGGCACTGCAAATCATTTGCAATTGATTTCATACCCTCAGCAGCAAATTATGACACACCCAAATTCTATTAACTTCCAGTCTTGGTTTCTGAATGCCAGAAGAAGAATAACAGTGAATGATTGAGTGAGTATGGAGGGCAGCAACAGCACATTTGCACCGCCAAGACAAATGGGCATATTGGAATATAATCCATATTTATATCATCAACGGGATTATGGGAACAGTAGTGTTGTGGTCAGAAATAGGTTCGATGCAGGAATCACACAGAACTTGTCATATACTGAACAAATATGGCAACCCTATAGCACTAATTCTATTTCCATGCCTCAGTCATATTGTCCTCCCAATCAATACTTGTTCCCATACGTGGGGATTAATAGTAACAGAGGTGCCATCCCAATGAATTCGACATTCCCTGAACAACAATCCTGGCATCCAGGTGTGGGCGATAATTATTCTGGGTAAAGACCCTTAAATCTATATGATACCGATACCCAACTGATTATTCATATCAACAATCTTAGTTAGATTTTTTTATTGACTTGATATCAATTTATGATAGTCGTTGTTTTGTGCACAAGTTTATACCTTCTTAGTTCATATGGAGGGGCGCGTTAGTGAAGTTTATAAAGCGATTCAAAAATTCAGGTCATACCATGCTTTCACCCTCTCCACAAAAGAGGCGAATATTATCATTTATGTGGTAATAAGTTCAGAGGTGTTGCCTAAAGATGGCGTTGAAGGTACTGGAAACCATGTAAGGTAGCGTAGGCCACATAGTTAGAGTATTGTTTCACATTTATTGCATTAATGTTTTTTTAATTACATATCTTAGTTTTATGGTTAACCCTGGAAAGATGTTGGTACATTTTTGTCATCAAAGTTTTATAAGTTTTATTTTTGGAATCATTATAAGAGAAAACCTAACTAGAAGGTGGGCTCTCTTTTCTCTCGTATGGAAATAGAAATGTACAAAGGAAAATGTACTCTCTATGGTGTTACTTGAGGCTTGTGGTTTTCTCCATCTTCCAACTCGCCAATCCTAGTTTCTTTGCTCAACTATAAGACAAAATACAATAAGATATAAGTGAACCCCTAATACTTAATTTAGGTAAAAAATTGGATCCACCTTGTAAATTTATGAAATGTATTTCAGCTCGAAGTGATCCATCTAATTTATGTTTGTTCTCGAAAACCAACTTATAGTCAATTGGTTTGATTCCAAATGGAGGGTCCATCAACTTCCATGTACCATTCTTGAGGAAAGCATAATACTCCTTCTCCATTACTTATTTATACTCATCATGAGAATCATCTTATTCAAAGGAAAGTGGTTCAAGGTTTATAGATAAATTCATTTCGCAATCATATGAAACATCAATATACATCAGACTACCGACTGCACTTGCATATGGAACACAGGACATGTCCTCTTCCTCTTCATGTTCCTTGGGACATTGTTCAGTAGAAAACTTTACACCTACAAGATTATGAACCTTCACCGGTTTATTATCCTGCATATTAAACCACTGCAGTATTGTCTTGACATACCTAGTTTAACCAATGCTTTATCTTTTCCCGATATTGTTTAATTTCCATGCCCAAACTATAGTTTGCAACACCAAGATCTTTCATGTCGAATTTGGAGGAAAATTTTGTCTTCAAATCCTGGATAATTTCTTTGTCATTTCCAACCAGCAACATATCATTCACATACAAGACCAGATAAATAACACAATCACCAATTAATTTAAAAAACACACAGCGATCTTGTGTTCTTTTGGTGAAGCCGAACCCCCATATAAATGTAACAAATTTCTAATACCACATCCTTGGTGACAGTTTTTAACCCATATAGAGACTTTTTTAACTTGCATACTAGTTCTTTATTACCCTTCACTGCAAATTCTTTAGGTTGTTTCATGTATATCTCTTCTTCCAGATCCCCGTGAATAAATGTTGTCTTCATATTCATCTGTTCTACATCAAAACCAAAAGCTGCGACAACAGATAAAAGTAATTTAATAGAATCTACCTTGGAACAGGAGAAAAAAATCACTAAAATCAATTCCCGACACCTAGGAATAACCTTTTGCTACCAAACGACCTTTGTATTTCTCCACCTTTCCTTCTGCATTCATCTTCTTCTTAAATACTCATTTGATTCCAAAGGGTTTCCTTCTAGCTCACAACTCCACCAGATCCTAAGCCTCATTTTGTGCAAAGATGCCATTCCATCAAACATGACCTCTTTCCAGAGTTTCCATCCTCTAAATCTATTACTTACTTCATAGTTTTTGGATCATCATCAGTAATAGATAAAAATAAAAATTTGAGCAGAAAGTAGATGGACTATACCTTTCTGGTTTCTTTCTTTCTCGAACTGATCTTCTCACAAATGAAGTTTGTGGCTCCTCATCTTTTGATTCCTCTTCTGTTGTAGAGTCTGTTTCTTCCTCCTTTAGCTCAAACTCTATCTTCTCAAGTTCCTTTTGTAGGAATTTGTATTTGATAACATGTTTCACCTCTCTAAAAACACATCTCGGTTGTACACAACCTTCCTTATTACTGGGTTCCAAAGCTGATAACCTTTTAAACCATCCTTATAACCAATAAAGATGCACTTTTCTGATCTACTATCCAACTTTGTTCTTTTTTCTCCTTTAGAACATGTACATATGCATCACATCCAAATACCCTCAGATGTGAAAGAGAAGTTTTCTTACTAGTGCATACCTCTTGTGGAGTCTTATCCTCCAATGCTGATGAAGGTGATCTATTGACTAGATAACATGCAGTCTCCACTACCTTTGCCCAGAATTCTTATCCTAACCCAACACCTCTGAGCATGCTTCTAGCCCTTTCCATCAACGTCTTGGTCATTCTTTTTGCAACTCCATTTTTCTCAAGTGTGTATGGAGTAGTCTTCTGTAGAGATATACCACACTTCTTATAGAACCCTTCAAATTCCTTATTACAAAACTCTCTGTCGTTATCTGTCCTCATAACCTTTATCTTCTTCTCTCTTTGGTTTTCCACCAGAGCCTTAAATTCTTTAAACCTGTCAAAGACTTAAAACTTATTCTTAAGGAAATATATCCATGTATTCCTTGAGAAGTCATCTATAAATTATACATAGTACACAAAATTACATAGTGATGGAACCGACACAGATCCAAGAACATCACTGTGCACAAGCTCTAATATATGTTTCACCCTCTTACCACCAGAGGGGAAACTAACCCGATTTTGCTTCCCATATACATAATTTTCATAGAAATCAAAATCCAGAGAGCTATTAGACATACCTTCTACCATACCTTTACCATGAAATATTAGAAGGCCCTTCTCTCCAATGTCCAAGCCATTGATGTCATAACATGGTCTTTTCTCTAGATACCACTAGATTTTCTACTCCAATTTCAGGAACCACAAAAATGTTGCACCCATAAATAATAGTGCTACCTTGCAACTTGTACAGAATTCCAATCTGAACTCCCTACATTAATACTAGTGTTCCCCAAACCATCTTGTAGGTATCTTTATCGAACACTATTTTCACACATGCATCATCCATATTTCTTACAGAAATCAAATTTTCTTGCTAACGCAGGAATATGCAGAACACTTGAAAGCGTTATAATCCTTCCACCTTGAAACTTCAACTTGACTTTTCCATGACCAATAATTATAGCCTTCTGGTCATCCCCTAAGAATACATCACCACCATCATATTTCTCATACTCGTAGAACCACTCTCTATGGGAGTGAAGTGAAAGGATGCACCTGATTCAATCAACCATGCCTCATGATCTACATGTGTACTTGAAGAAGAAGCCAAGTACACATCCCCACCTTCATCTGAGGTGGTTTTCTCCTCTATAGAAGGAGCATCATCAGATACCTTTCCTTTCTCAAGAGCTTTAGATTTACAATCCCCTTTGTAGTGCTCTTCCTTTCCGCATTTCCAGCACACCTTTACAGGTTTTCCTGGAGATTTAGGTCTACCTCTAGATTTAGATCTCCCACTCGAGGACTTATTTTTGTTTCTGTTTTGGGACTATCCTCGTACATACAAGGCATCACCATTCTAGCTCTTCATATTTTTGTGTCTCATCTCCTCTATTAGCAAGGATGAGACTATTTCATCAAACTGCAAGGTAGTTGCATTGCTACCTATTGCAACAACCAGATTATCCCATGAACCTAGTAAAGAACACAATAAATAGATGCACTTATCTTCATCTGAAATTTTAATATGAACAGATAATAACTGGCTTACCACAGTATTAAATGCATTTAGATGCTCTATCATTGAGTCTCCATCTTTCATCCTCAAGTTATATAGCTTTTTCAGTAGGAATAGTTATTCACTAAAGAATTAGATTGGTACAAAGTCCCTAACTTATCCCACAAAGCCTTCACTATAGTTTCCCCTGATACATTCAACAATACTAAATCTGAGACACACAATCAAATTGTGCTTTTTTTCATTTTGATCCAACTTCTTCCAGGCTTCATTGGACACTATCGTTGGTTTAGTACCTATATCTACTGTGATCCACTAATCTTTATCCACCAATAGATCATCCATCTTGATTTTCCACAACTCAAAACTCTGACCATTAAATTTCTCATCTCTATCTTTCCACTACTTACCATCTTCCTTCACCACAAGAATCGATCCCGCAAATCTCCCACTGAACAAGGTCTACCATAGGCTTGAGCAAAACCCCTCGACAACAAAGGTGTCCCCTTGAAGCCAAAAAAACTCTGATACCAAATGTAGGTTTTAACCCCGTATAGAAATTACCTACATACGAATTCTAAAAACAGAAAATAAACAATGGTGAGAGCATAACACATAAGACAAATATACACTGACATTTTCCCCTGGATCCCAAAACTAGGACTACCAGATTTATTTTTTATTATGTTCCATTCAATGTACAATACATATATTTACATGCCGAAACATCCATAAACCCCAATCCATTAACCCTATATTAGAACATAATCATGTTTCCCTTGACCAGATCTACAAAATATCATGAACCGAAAACCACCGTGTCCAAAACCATGTGCGAAACCCATGCACAAAACCATAGTTAGGTCTGCCCACCTAGTCGTGGAAAGAATATAACACAACCCAACAATATCCAACAAGGAGAAATAAATGGCAAGTTAATGGAAGGATTGTCATTGCCAAGAACCAAACCCAAACCCACTCTATGTTGACTAGAGAAAGTGTTAGCTCTTGAAATTTCACCTCAGGCTGAGAAAGGTAAACCTCAAGGCTACATCAAACCATTTAGTCTCGTAGCTAGCCCTACGGGGCAGGAGAAGGCTCTCTCCGGTCAATCTCGGCAGATCTTCAATGGGATGAGATGACCAACAAGTTAACACTGATATTAGGCTAGTAAACTGATCAAAAGGGTTGATTTGGGGTTTTTGGGTTTTTGGTGGCAAATTGAGGAATTGCAATTTTGGGTGCGGGGATTGGACACAGTTTCTGCAGGGGGTTCCTTGTGGCGAGGTAGGAGACAATGTTGATGCCTTTAACTGAGGTGGATGGTTAGGAATGAAAGATAAAGAGCTAAAGAGAGCAAACAATAACTTTGAATTCTCTTTAGACAGAAGAAAACATTGAAATTAAACAAACTTAAAAGCAGAGCATGGCAAGCATGAATTCTTACTTTAACACTTCATTTGTTTAATGTGCAGAAGGGAAAGAAGGAAATGATTCACATAACACACTTACAAATACATAGAGAAATACACCATCAACACATGAGTCCACAAGAATCCCAAGAGGACTGCAAAACCCTGGTCTTCCTTAGCCAAAAATTGCAGAGATACAGTGAATAATACAATGATAGCTTCTCCCTCAAGAGTCCAACCATGAAAATGAGCAAGAAAGTACATAATATAGATGATCTAACCTCTTTCCCTGCCTCCATGGGTCGAGCTCACTATCCTAGGAGTTGTTTCAACCACTTCTAAACTAAGCACTACAAAATAGGCAGTCAAAACAACTTGCCTCTATAAACTTGGAAACCAGTTCATACATTCAATTTTTACCCTTTACATGAATGAATCTTCTAGAAATGTTACATAAGAGTAAAAGTGTCTAAAAAGTACAATAATTACGTCAAATATAATCATCTTCCACCCCAAAAAATTCAAACTGGGTCAAAACTAGCTGCGTTTTCTGGGCTGAACAAGTCAATTCTAGCAAAAACTGCCTGACGGGTCGCGCCCCCCTGCCTGACGGGTCGCGCCCATTTGGAGCCCTGTGTTTGAGGCACTTTCAGGTGTCCAAATTGAGCAAAAGTGGGCTTGTTGGAAAGGTCTGTGAGTCTACTTTCCAACCCAACTAGAATTGTTGAATTTGGAGGTCATTTGCCCTGTCAAAACTTAATTCTCCCAAGACTGGTTTCTACAACTCAAAAAAGGGGCAGAAAGTCAAATTTTGCATGTATTTTGACCTTCTGGAGGCCCAAAACTCCATAAAAACTCAAGTCCATCCATAGGTATATGTAATTTTACATGAAAAATCTAGAAATGCTGAGTTTTTGCAAAATGAGTTGCCATGACAAAGGGTCTCACCGGGGGTGAGACCCATTAAAGAGCCAAAACCTGTAAATTACCAAAAATTGCCAAAATTACCCAAAATTTTCAGAATTTTTTGGGATTTGAGCTGTGGCTAGGCTAATGAGTGCCATGATCCTTGAGTGAAGCCTCAGCCAAGATACAGAGGGGATTTGGCTTCTTTCTCCGTTTTTGAGCCTCGGTCAACCTCCTTTGAAACACTTTCATTTTGCTTTGCATACATGCATCCTTGCCCAATAATGATTTTTCATATTCCTCAGAAGATTTTTCTCTTGGTTGGCCTTAGCCAACAGCCTCTCTAAGTGTTCATTCACCTGGATGAGCATAGACTCTCGGTCAGCAGGCAATGGATCACCGGGTCTTCTTCGGTTCAAAACTCGGTCACTACGAATCCTCCATAACTCATCAAGTACTTTCTCCTCCTCCAACTGTTTGTTCCACTGCTCCAGGTAAGTGATAGTCCATTGGGCACCCTCAAGTCTCCTCTGCAAAACATCATTTTCAGCCCTGAGATGCTGAATGATCTCCTTTGCCTCTCGGCTAGGAGAACTGGCCTCAAGATCAATCATCTCAGTGTCTGGAACTCCTGATGGACCCTCATGAATCATGGGCTGTTTGCCCCTCTGTGGTACCTGTGCTGGTGAAGAAAACGAGGCCCCTTCCACCTGATGTGGAGATAACACTCGCTGTGCTGATGATGAAGGCGAGACCCCTTCCACCTGCTGTGGAGATAGTACTCGCCTGGCTGCTGCAAATAAGGCCCTCTGGCCTCTCTGATAAGTGAGCTGAGGTGAAGAACTAACATGTCGAGTGACCGAAATATCAGGCTGCTGAGATGGTCCTCCCTCCTCCTGAATTACTCTGGATGTGGCTTGGTGGTGCTGTGAAAAACTCACGGGAAATGAACTCCTCCCATGAGATGCCCTGCTGAGTCAACTGATGCAAGACTATGAGCTGAATCAAACCATAATGACATAGGCTCCTGTACTGCTGCTGGCCGAGGTCTTCCTCTGCAACATGGGTACCATCCTCTGAATGTTCTAAACGAAGAAGACCGGGATGTTCATCATCCTCACTCGGGTGAAGTGCATCAAGAGGCGAATGTGATATGAGTACACCTATGAAAATCTGCCCTCACAGGTAAAATAGTGCATAATAAGCCTCATTATGGGAGCATACTCGCTCCGGAGAAATCTGAATGGAAAAACACCCGCCAAATGTCTCATGAATGGTGGCCGGACATAGGGCTCAAAGTGAACAGTATCTAGCAACTTGCGCTTAGGCCACACCTCACCAACATTCGGTATCCCTGTAGCATGTGAGATCACCTCGGTGTCAATGTAAAATCTACCCCTGCTAGATTGACATGTCCATCATGCAAATGTAAAACAAAGAGGCGGGCCAACTCTCTGTGATGTTGAATCCGAGAGATCCTCTCACAAAACTGATAACAAGACATGTACTGAAAACAAGTAACTGCCATAGGACAAGCCTGTAATTCTGCCAAAGAGGTGGGCTCCTCTCACTTATGATGTCCACCCTTACCCCCCTTACGAGGCCTCCTCTGTACCTCAACCTCTGTAGATGATGAATGGTCATCACTTTGCTCATAAGTTTCGGTTTCTGACATGGTTTAGGAGCAAAGTGGACAAGCTGAACTGCTGTCTCTGCCTGCAAAAAGTGTTGAACTCTATGCTGTTTCAAGGGGAAAAGACATGAGGGAAATGTTAGGGGAGGGATCTTTTAACAAGGAATGGGAATATATAAATATAACAGGGAATTTTTAAGGGAAATGTTGCAAATCATTATGCATATAGGAATACATATTTATAATTGGGAAATCATTTGCAAAGATCATTGCATATGGGAAAAACATGTATGGAAGTGAACATGGGAATATGCATACATGTATTAATAGGGAAATAGGGAAACCATGCACAAAACATGTTAACATATTTACCAACACTTTTTGTTATTTACACATGCATATGGTGGAGAGGAACTAGGGTTTTGAAATTTTTATTTTTTTTGATGCTTTGGGAGAGGGGTAGGGTTTTCATTTTTAGTGATTAGGGATGGGGAAAGATTTGCATTTCATTTGTAAAATAATATGGGAAAAGAGATGAACATATAAGTGTGAGTGAAAGGGAAAGGAGGGAAACAAACCAAAGGGAAAAAATAACTTGAAACAACACAAACCCTAGCACAGTTTGCTCATTAACATTGCAGCCATATAATGTCTTTTCACTTGCATGATTTGAGGTTAAAATACAAGCATG
Organism: Pinus tabuliformis; assembly: GCA_031772625.1. Lineage (NCBI taxonomy): Eukaryota > Viridiplantae > Streptophyta > Pinopsida > Pinales > Pinaceae > Pinus > Pinus tabuliformis. Next base: position 382,714,522 of record CM062811.1, on the reverse strand, counting down.
AGGGCTTACATTCATCACCAACCACAAAAATGATGTGTAAAGAGCCTACCTCGAACAAATTTGATGACTTGGAGGAAGATTGGGCAATTTGTTTGAAGTTTGCAGCAAGACAGTTCAACGGGTCGCGCACCACGCCCAACGGGTCGCGCCCGTTGTTTTTCTGAACTGTGGGAGACCCTCTGACGGGTCGCGCGCACCCAACGGGTCGCGCGCACCCAACGGGTCGCGCACCTGGCTCGACGGGTCGCGCCCCTCTCTGCTGCCCGAAATCGCTCTGCCTTTGCTCCTTTCTCTCAATCACTCTCTCAAACCTCTCTTGCAAGCGTTAGGATGCACAATGAGAGTGAAAGGAGGGAATTTGGGCTTTTATAAGTTTCATTTGAAAAAATTTCATTCATAAACCCACTTTCTAAAGTTTATCTTTGACACTTTATTTAACACTGATTTTTTTGGTTTCCTTTATCCTGAATTTGACTCATTGAGTGCTTTGACTTGATTCTTTTTGCAGGTAGATCATCTGAGGGATCTTGGCAAGGGGACCAGGGTTGCATTTTGTCCGCTGAAGACTTTTGAAATTTCATCACTTATTTACAAAAACTGAGAAAATGACCTTGGCTTTAAAAACAGAGTTTTTAAATCCAAGGTGAAAGTTCACTGTACAAGATAAAAATATCGAAGAAACATGTTTACAATCCTCCCTCTGGCTTGCTGAGTACTCATGAATTTTCAAAGACATGACCTTGCAGAGATAAATGACCAAAACCCTAGACCTAAGACTTTGACCTCAAGACAAATAAAGACAAGCTTGAAAAATTTAATGACTGATATGACCTGATCCAGCAAAGCCAAGAGGGGTATAAATAGACCAGCTCCTTCATCAGGGTTATGGCATGCCTAACGGGATGCAAAATTTGAAACTAATGAGACACCTACTAATGCAAATGCAAAGAGCTTTGATCGCTGATGGAGGGCTTTCAATACCGACACTAACAGAAAGAACATGTAACACCCTAACATAGAGAGACAGAAGCAACCAACTAAGCCAATAAGTAGGAACCACCCCAACAATGTTGAATAGGGAGAGTTATGAGGGATAACAAAGCAAAGGAGCTAAACAAGATAGAAAGGATAAATCCTACCTAAGGGTTGGATTAGTACATCCAACCCATGAATCAACCAAGACGGAGCACTAAGAATTGAAAAATATAACACATTATACTGTGACTAGAGAGATAGTATCTAGAAAAAGGTGGCATAATAAGTCTTTAGATCTTATTATAAATAAGAATCCATCCTTTGTAAATTAATAAGGCAAACCATTAAATCCCTAAAAATCTATTTGACCGACATTCCTTACATAACCAATAAGGAAAAACTACCATTTAAAAGGAATCATCACCCTTGAATTAAGGAAGGATAGATAATAAGAAGAGACAACCAATTATTAAATTCCCACCATCAAGAATTCATATAGAGACCTCATGATTCCATTCAATGCCTAGAATTGAATTGTTGTCACTCTAAATCATTTTCCACTATGAAGTATTCATCCAGAGAGCTCATGATCCCATGTGGTGCCTAGAAGAAGTAATATCATTTTTTCCACATATTTTCCTAGCTCTCTTCATAATACAAACGCACCTTCCTCTAATTCTAAAATTTTCTCTAGTCTAGCAGCTTTGTGGTGCAATCATCCTCCCTCCCTTGCATTGATAACCTTCGATTCATGTTCTAGTGTTATCAGTGTGTTTTTGTAGGATACTCCATGATAGGGGAATGCCAATGTGGTTATCCCACCACCTGGAATATCATATGGTATAACACATCATTTAATACAATAAAGGATCATTTATCACACACTATGGTGGGTGTATGTACTACCGATCCAACATTAAATAGTAGCATCTGTGTGGATCATGATGGAAATCTAGTTATGGAGAGTCTAATTTCCATTCCCCCATTACCCCTTCTTCATTTTCTAGTATGTCTGCTAGCTTGTCACCCTTTATTTTCACATGTGAAGTGGTAACCATCGATATTTTCAAGAATACCATAAATTATTTATATTCCTCCTTTCAATTTCAAGTAATTGGAAACCTTGGATAGAGGAGTGTCATTTAGAATCTTGATGATCATATTTATTATAAGTAGAGAATCCTCTTCTAAAATTATGTTGTTGAATCCATTCCCAATGCTGATAAGAAGTCCTTGTTTGAAAGAAAATAGTTCTATTGAGTTTTTGGAATCATAACCAAGAGGATATGCATAATTGTATATGGTAGTGGCTAGTCCTAGACTTCCTTTGAAATCCCCATAAAAATTGAGTTTGAGGGATCCATGGGCAGGAGGGTTCCAGAAATTTGGGTTGAGGTATTATCTTGGGGGTGTTATGTGGACTTATCCCTCTTATAGACAAGAGCGATCTCCCTAGACCTCAGAGAAATCTAGAACAAACAACTAGGAGTTGTTACCTTTGTCTAAACTATGATTGACTGAAACAAATACTATGATAGACACCACTTATTGCTTAATCAAAATGGTTAATGAATTTCCCTTAGCTTTCAATCATCTGCTCCTCCTTGATGCTTTAGAGGTATTCCCATTGATTCCAACAACTTATCCATGTTGAACTAAATGACATCTACATAGACAGAAACATACATGAGATCAAAGCATCCAATATATAACATAAGAGGTAAATGAACTAATTAACCCAATCATGTATCATAAACTGATCAATATGCAATCACAATCTATGTAGGTTATCAAGGAATCCTACAAATTCTATCAACAAATACATAATTGAGAAAAAAAAAGTTTCCATTATATTAATAAAATGGATAATATTCTTACAACCATGAAGCCTTGATGTTGCAAGTCCTTTCCCACAATCTCCAACCCTCTCCTTGAATGAATAACCTTCCAACCTTATTCCTGTAGTATAAGACTACTTAACCATCCTCTCTAATCGTTGGGTGTAGGTTAGCTTTATGGGCCAAGGAGGGGAAGTTTGGGATCCATTTTTCAAGGGATGAGATCCACTAATGATGGGATAGGGGTTCCACAAAGAGAGGGAGTAGCTCCATGATGGGAGGGATCAGGGCTGAAAAAGAATCCATTTGAAGTTTGTTAGTTTGGAAAGATATGACTAACAATTCCTTTAGACTTTACTTTTAATTCTTACATGCATTAAGTCATGTTCACAGACCACAATGTAAGACAGTGCACACTTTTGTGTAGTTCCTAATGGACTCTTCTGTGTCTGTGTAGAGATTGACTAGGGAACTACGCCTAGAGCCAAAAATAGGGTTTTTAACCATGGGATCCAAAAATTCTACTTTCTTTGGGATAATTTGGATTATAAATTTGCAAGGGTGTTCTTTGGGTAACATTTATGGATAGTGAAATATCCAAACTGATGGTCATTTGCCTAATGTGACAAAATGATGTGTAACAGATTTCCCCCTAAAGTGTAAAGTCGGAAGAGATGTTTGATGAATGAAGCGCTTTATCATGCCATGGTTTGGGTTAGAGACTATAGTTGGAGACTTGAAACTAATCAATTAGATGTTACACTGAAATATATAATCAACATTGAGGTAGGCATTCCTATACTTAGAGTATAAATGTCTCAAAGAACTACTATGGAAATACATCTCAAGATCCATGTCAATAGAATACATAGTATGGACACAGTCATAAATGGATCTATGTTTACAATCATGAATATTTAATTACTCCATGCAACTTGGATGGATGACACTAGATCTAGGGTCTTGATCTCCATCTCTTGATCCATAGTATGAATATATCCATGTGAGTGAATGTCTCATAGTTGGACATGGTAGAAACCATTTGATTACTAGTTAATGATGTGAACTATTAACAAGTGTGAGTGAAATAACCAATAATGACAATGGTTTTGAAGGTACTTCTAGTACAATCTACAAAGTGTGAATAGATGTGTTGATGTCGAACACTCATAGAATAATTTGATCGAAGGTCAATGATGAGAACCTATCGTCGAAGATGAGAAACCTACCATTAAGGTATGCAGGCTTCAAGGTAGTGAAGGTTTCTAGATCAACTTCCTAGATAGTGAGCTGACATCAATAGGAAAGAACTGGTCATAGGAGGGCATACGACACAAAAATCATGTCAATTTTTGAAGAACAACAGTTTGGAGTAATACATGACTAACTCAAGGATGGTCGATGCGACTGAAGCTATGAATGGAAAAGTAATTTGATTGAGGTTGGACTTCTCTTGGACATATCAGAGACACGACATGATGAATTGGGAGAATTTGACTCAAAAATAATACCTAAACCAACTAAATACTTTCAATGAGGTATGGTCAACTGAGAGGCAAATGGATTTACCAACCAGGACACAAAAAGCAATAGTGTCATGTTCAAGAGATTCATACTACCTTTTATGAAAAAAACAAAGGTTCTTTCTCACTTTTCCCCCACCATTACTGGCAAGTACCTCTTTATTTTTTGGAAAGCTTGAGGAGGATAACATATTCTTTTTCTATAAGCTCATCATTCAGATGAGTCCTTTAAAGTATTCTTAACAAACCCTAGGAAGGAGTGGTTCGGTCTTGTCATGCTTAATGAGTCATGCACTTTCTAAGTTTTGCAAGTCCAGTGAATGAGTGAATCAATGTTGTTTTCATTTTTAAAGAGTTTGAAAAAACACAAAAGAAAACTCATTCATTTCTTTCAACATAAATTTTAACAAGCCTAGAGAAAGTAAAGCTCAATGTTTTTGATTTTTAGGGAGTCAAGAGAAAAACATAAGAAAACTCCACATTTTCCTTTTTCGTAAATTTAGTCTCTCAAAACTGAAAAAGGGTAAATAATGCATGAGAGAACTCTATTTACCATGATTAGTCAACGTATACCTTTTTCATAAATAGTCTAATTCAGTCCATAAAAGGGGTAAACTTATATTGAATAGAAGATTGTTGATTTACTTTTACAAGTTCTATCAGTCAAGTACTCGGCGATATTTTCATGTTTAAGGAGTCTAAAAAGGGCATAACGTGAAGTCCTTGGTTTTTCTTTTTTCATAAGTTTTAATGAGTTTAAAAAAGTGATAAAAATATACTCAATGCCAAAATGATATGTTTTCATAAATAACCTGTGATCTGCACACTTAAACTAAAAAATCATATCACTCCTCAAAAATATAGTCAAAAACATTATAAATTTGGATTTTAAGGGCTGATAGGAAAAAAATAATATTTTAATAAGCTTAAAAACCTTTAAAACCCCAAAAAGTAAAAAAATTTACCATTTGTTTAACCCTTTGAGAGTGATAGAGCTCATTTTTCACCAAGAACTTCAAAGGCAGATTGTGGGCAAACTATTGGATGAAATAACAAGTCGTCTTCCCCAAGTAAATCACCTTCTGAGATCTTCATTTTCATGGTTTTAATTTCACATTTCACCATGTATTTGGTTTTTTTGGGGAGTGTTCTCAAATTGAAAATTGCCCTCGATGTTCCTAGTTAACCCTTATCAGGCCTCCGCATATCAATCGTTCTTTTCACACTGAAAAATGTGATGTGCGTAATTTCTAAGGAGATAACCACACACATCCACATTGTTCTGCACAGTCGGTTGCACATAGTGCCGAGGGGATAAAAATTTAAATAGAAAATGCCCAAATTTCTTGCAAATTTTCACCATAATTGTTTCTAATGATCTTTTATTTTTGTTTACAAGGTTTTGAGCTACAAAGATGGAGTGGAGAAAACGTGAGCATGAAGAACAAGAAATAGTTACTATAAGCCACCCAGAGACCATATAGGCATTGACAAACTGTGACCTATACAAGTTTTTCACCATTTTGTGCATGAAGGCCCAACTAGACTTACTATAGTGGATGGTGGGAAAGTGGAAAGTGCAAGAAGAATGCGTCATAGTTAGATACCATGGGCTCATCATTGATGTTGATGACATTTACTTATTGACTAGGCTTCCACACTGTGGGGTGGGAATTTCTCTGTATGGGCATAGGTGAGGTGGCAAAGCTAATGCCACCTATCTGATACAACATTGCACTGACAGAGATTCTCTCAAAGATGGGAGAATTGACATTAAAACCATAGCGAGGCTTCCTTCAAAAGCTATCAGGTTCATTGTTGAACCACTATGTGGTAGTGAAGCTCTACATTTTCTTACAAAGGCTTAGATGCAAACCATCGTCGAGTGTTTGCAACCACTATATTCAACTAGACTAAGGTTGTAATTGTCAATATGAAAGGGAAACTAACTAGAGTTATAACATGAAAACTCAAGAACTTTGGGTATGGTGCCTTTATCATCTCATTCTCCCTAGATCAGATCCCTCTTCTCACTCCACATGTAGCTATAGAGAGAGGAGGACATCAAGAACCTCGCTTGTTGAAATGGGTCACACTCATGGCAAACCACGGAAGTGGCGAAGGGTCAATGATTTGGTATACTCTTGACTTCTTCGAGTGGTTGTAAAATCAGATAACCACAATTGAATGTTTTCCATATGCAAGCATGAACTACAAAGTTGATCCATATATGCCACTTCCAATCGGGATGTTGTGGGGCGATCTAGGTAAAAACTTCACACTTTGGCTACTTTTGAATTTTTTAATCTTTTGAAATTTTTTGGCATCTAAAACTAATTGTCTAAAATGATCATGCAGATGTGGCCCTGGTGAGACTATCAGGGTTACACATATATGATAGGCTTGGTGATAAGACAATATATCCCACAATTCCAAACCTAGATGCAGCAGAGGCATTGAATGAGTTAAAGCACAATCTTGGGAGGTTGACCCTGGACATATCGGATGTCGAGATAGATGACTTGCCTCTTCGCTTTAAGAGGCACACTGTGGGGCTTCCCTAAAGGATATTGGAACAAAATATAAGAACAATTCAAGAACCCTTTGAAAAAATTACAAAGGAAAATTAGTGAAAAACAGGTTGTGGGACCTTTCTCTCTCCTCTCTCATAGAGGACACATGGCAGCGTATTATTGGCTTGAATGACGGAGAATGATGATGTCATCACACCCAATGAGAGCATGACATGTGGTAGTCATATTCTATGTTTTTGGGCACCCAAAGGGCACATTTATGATAGACATATGGACAAATCATAAGTTGACACATGGCACATGTGATGTCAGCATGACGTAATCCCGGTGGTCATAGCTGATGAGCCTCATAAATGGGTAATTATATGGGCTCATTTTACCTCCTAACCTAGTCAAATCAACCATTCTCTTAGCTGATTGTATGATTTTCTTATTATATTTATGCTTACAGGGTGAGTTGAGTTAGTTATGATGCCATATGGTCTAGCATGGATTTAATGCAGATTATTGATGGATTTCAATGTCAAAGTCAAGGATCCAATGGTCAAATTACAGCAATAACTAGAAGTGGACAGAGGAGAGGACTTATAGGAGGGAATCCCCCTCATTTATTACTCCTCACTTCGAATTCCCCTTCATTCAACTCGGAGTACAAGCAGCCGAATCATGCACTAGAAGGCAGCCGAGTAAGTGGAGGACGACTAATAGTTATCTCGAGTTTTGGGAGCCAAGACTCCCTAATTTTAAGGAATTTGTTCATAGCTTCAGACGTATAAGTAGAGAGTCCTAGGGCCTCACTAGGGTCAGATTTTTTGCTTGTGTAAATTTTGCTCAAATTTCGAGCTTATTATTTTGTGACAACTTCATGTAATCTTGCTATTGTTTTGATAATGAAGATGGAATCCTTTTTGAACTAGCACTGAGTTACCTTAGAGGGCTAAAGCTCTTGGGTTACGGCCTAATCCAAGCAGCCAAGCTTCTCTTTACTTGTATTTGTATGTTTTACTTCAGTTTGTAGAGTAATTTGCTATTAGATGTATTTCTTTTATGGTTAAGAATAGGTTGCTTTTGATGATTTAGTAGCTTGATTCCATTTGTACTTTCAGTAGCAGGTTAAGTAGTGGTTAGAAAAGATTCAAAAGGCTATCAGTAGTGCCTTGGCCTCTCTTCCTCCCTCTGAGACCATGATTTGAGGCAAAGACTCTCTTGCTACCCCAAAAACATAGATTTTCCTCACTCATAGGACTTCTAGTGTTTGCAGCTCTCTAATAGGTGGATAGTCCAGTTTTGCTTTGCTTTAGATCTTATTTACCATGTCCACTTCCTGATTTGCAATAGTCCTTTTGCATGCTTTCCTTTCTTACAGAATTTCCTAGCATTTCCTTCTATACATCTAGTTTAGGCCATTTTAATGCAAAACCCTATCTTTTCTAGTATGCACTCATTCCATTGGTTGCTCGATTTCCTTGGTTGACTATCAGTTTCTATGCAACATATATCTTCTAGTTGTAGGCCATCTTACCAGAAATCACACCCTCCATCTGATCCATGCCCTATAGGTCTCCCAAACCTCACCTCAATTCTGCCCTAGTTTCCTTCATTTTTCATAGAACTTCTTCCTCTCTCCTTGAGCAAACCCAATCATCTTTCCCTCTCCTGGTGAGTCATGATAGACCATAGGCACCCTAGCACCTCATTCCAACCTTCATCCACCTTTTCCACCCACTCTCACACCCTCAAAACAATGAAAATTTCTCTCGGCCTCCTCCTGTAGGCCTCCTGTAGTTTCCCTTTTTTCCTCTTGTAGTTTTCCTGTCTCCTCCTGTAGTTTTTCCTGTAGGCTTTCTTTTGAAAGATGAGTGTGGGAAAAGCCTCCAGAAGGCCACCTAAGACCTCCTAGGACCCATCCACACCATCCTACATCCTCCCAAGCTCCAAAACGGCCCTCTAACGCCACCTGTTCGCTGCCACACTCACACACAATAAATTAGATGCATGTTAAATTCACATAAAAACACATAAAAATCCAAAATTATGTTTTTTTGCTTATTTACTTCTAGAAATAGCATGGTTAGATGTTGTTTATTTCCTTGAGTAGGTAATGGCATTTCTTTCATGATTTTCATAATGTTTTTGGCAAAATTAGAATTAGCTTGTTAATTAGGGTTTACTAGGTTTTTCTTTACATTTCAGTCTTTCTCCTTTCTGCAGTTAGAATAGCATCTGTAGAGTAATCTTTCTTTCCTTTCGTCACACATAGAGCTTCTTCTGAAATCCATAGAAGTTGTCTTGAGCTCCTAGTGATCTCGCATCAACTGACCAAGTGGCAACCTGCAATGAGAACTAGTACTTGTGCATATAGCACCGACACTTCCAAGTTTGTTATGAACTACTGGGTTGATAAAAGTAAAGTTGGAAGCCCAGGAGTTGTAGCATTCTTGCTGCAATACTAGCGCTCACCACATTTTGGCACCATTTTCGAGGAAGCGTTAAATATTATGTGATTAGTGCTTTCTTCTGTTTCCTATTGCAACATTATGCTAATAGTTTATTTCAGAAAAATTAGACTAGTCATTTCTTTTCTTTCAGTTTTGCATTTCCTTGCTTTCCATTTCAATTGTGCAAATTTCCATTCGGAAATTCATTTCAGCTAGTTTCAATTTTGTTTGTTTAATCACAATTTCATCTTCTGTAGGTACTTTTAGTGTGGGGAAAAAGAAACAAAAACCAACTGAAAATATTTCCTTGCATGCCTCGTAGGAATAGAGATAACTCAGGAAATTTTTTTCCCAACGCCCCCACTGCTTCACATAGCTAACCTTCTCTCTTCTTCGGTGGCTACAATCAAGAAGAACCCTTAGGTGAACATCCAGACATATTTGAAGAACCTATAGGGGAAGAAGAAGAAGAAAACATTCCTACAGAACCAATGGCTGAAGATAGAAATGCTAAGGGAAATGGAGAAAGAATAGAGGGTACCTTCCCCATTCAGGAAACCAATCCGAACACCAAACTGAAGAATATAAGTCCTTCAGCCCTACCTCACTTCCATGGCCTAACTACAGAAGATCCTGACACCTTCTTGTTTGAGTTTGTTGTCATCTGTCAAACTTATGACTATGCAGAAGATGAGCAAAAGTTGAAATTGTTCCCTTCTACTCTCAAGGAAGCAACACTACATTGGTTCATGGGATTACCTGGCAATAGCATCACAACTTGTGCTCAGATGCAGAAGGCCTTTAACAACAAATATCGAGACTATTGTAGGTCAAAAGATACTAAAGAAGAAATCTTTCAAATGACCATAGGAAGTGATGAGTCCTTGGAAGACTATGAAGAGAGGTTCTAGCTTAGTTACAAAAGGGTCAGGTGTACACTTGACCCTGAGTCTCTGAATTTGGTCCTGCTCAGGGAAATTTGTGGAGACCTTTTAGACACCCTCCATCTATTGGTTAGGGCAGACATCTACCAACTATCGTATGAGGACATAATGACTATTTTTAGAAACCATTCTAGAGCAACCAGAAAGAAAGGTAGGGAAAGTCAACCCATAGCCAATACCTCTTCTTCCAATTTGTCCATTAAAGGTGAAATTGGAAACATGTTGGAAGACTTCAAGAGTGAGATGTTGCAGAATCTTTCCATGCAAATGGATACCTTACATATCAAAAGAAAACAAGAGGAAGCAGAGAGGGCTTTGGCCATTTTTTCCCCTAGATGCACCAGGAGGCATCCTAGGAATGAATACCCATTGAACTCTATAGAGGTTTGTTCAGTCTGTGAAGAATATCATTCTACAGATAAGTTCCCTTCCTTGCCTTGAATTAAAGTTGTATACCAAGGGGCCAAAGGAGTCATTGGACGTATCTATTACATAAATCAAAGGAGGCCACATGGACCTAGACCATACCAGCAAGGGATGCAAGGGACATCTAAGGCATACTACAACTCCAACCAAGTCACCTCCATACCTTCTTATGGTCCCCCCACTCATCCTTCCTGGTCCATGCCTCCTCCTTGGTCCTTCACATCTCAATATCATGCCCAACTAGCCACCCATTCATTTCAATCCTATGCTTAGCTGCAACCTCAATGGAATGTATCTCATCAGAGGTGGAGGCCCTAGTACAACTCTCTTCCCACTCTTCTGCCTCCACCACTTGCCCAACCCCAACCATTACCTTCTGCTCCACCAAGGAAACTCCAAATGCCTGCCCAGCCAAATCCGAACCCAAACAACAGACAGGCTCAGCAAGTGTATAGTGGGAACCATCATGCCCAACTTATGCTATGGAGATTCAAGAAATTAACTTGCAATCCAGGAAATTTCTCCTAGATAGCCATCCTCCACCTAGGGAGGTTGAGGAAGATAAGGAGGAAAGTGAACCTAAAGAAAATCCACCCTTTCCTGAGAGACTATCCATGATAACCAACCTACCCCAGAAGAAATTGAACTCCTAGGAGAATTGAAACATTTATGTGTGAAGATACCACTTCTCCAAGCCATAAAAGATGTGCCTATCTACAATAGGTTGATCAAAGAGAAGTGCTTTAGGCATCTAGGAAGGTGCAAGAAAGATGCCCCAACCATCAATGTTATAGGACAACTGTCTGACCTGATGTTGGGGCAGATAATCTTTCCAAAGTATCTGGACCCTGGAAGCCTAGTAGTTGATGTCCACATCAATGGCACAATGGTCCCACATACCTTGATTGATCTAGGAGCTGCCATTTATGTGATGAAAAAGGACACAATGCTCAAACTTAACTTCCAGGGCTCCCTGAGGAAGACCATGATAGTGTTGCAGCTAGCAGACCGCTCCATAGTGACCCCTGAGGGGATTGTGGAAGATGTGATGGTCTCCATTGATTGTTGGGAGTACCTGTTGATTTCTTAGTTCTTTAGCCAAAGGCAACGCTCACTGGGTATCCTCTCATTCTGGGAAGACTGTGGTTGGCTACAACTGATGCCTACATCAACTGTCAAACTGGGAACATGACCATAAAGAACAAGCACATGTATAAGAAATTAACCCTATATCCTCCTACCCAACCTTTACCAAACATGATCTACCTCTCCGGTTGGAGGAGGAGGATGAGGATGACGTTTATTCTGCACCACTGTGTACATTAGAAATCTCCATGGGGGGGAAACCGCAAGATGAGTATGATATGATTGAAAATTTGATTTAGAATCCACCTCCTAGTGTATCACCATTAGAATAAATAGTAAGAGAAACCAAAAACAACCCCTCAAATGATCTCTGTGTGGCCAATCCCACTTCTCTCCATGTTAAAAATATAGAGTTCGGCCGAGAAAGAACATTGAAAATCAATCCATCCCTATCTACTTCCCAGGAGAAAGAGTTATGTAGCATATTGAGAAAACATCTAAATGCCTTTGCCTGGAGTTATGAGATGAAGGGAGTGCACCCTTTCATATGTACTCATCATATATACATCAAGGAAGATTGCAAGCCAGTCAGGCAACCTCAAAGGAGGATGAACCCAACACTTAAAGATATTCTTAAGGAAGAACTCCAGAAATTGCTTGATGCGGGATTCATCTACCCCATCTCTGATAGTGAATGGGTCTCTTCTTTGGTGCTAGTGCCAAAGAAAAATGGTAAGTGGAGAATATGTGTTGACTATCAAGAATTGAACAAACCCGCTAAAAAGGACCACTTTCCTTTACCTTTCATAGATCAAGTGTGAGATGGTCTGGCAGGGAAAAAATTGTTTTCCTTCCTAGATGGGTTTAGCAGGTATAATTATATTCAAATCAGCCTGGAAGACCAAGATCAGACCACTTTCACTTGTCCTTGGGGTACCTTTACATATGGGTCCTTCCTTTTGGTTTGTGAAACGCTCCAGCCACTTTCCAAAGAGCGGTATTGAGTATATTTTCTAAACTTATCATGATGCAATAGAAATATACATGGATGATTTTACTCCTTATGGCTCTAACTTTCAGGAAGCTTTATCTAACCTAGGAAAAGTTCTAGATAAGTGTATTGAGATGAACCTATCCCTTAGTCTGGAAAGATGTGAATTTTTTATGATTGAAGGGACCGTGCTAGGTCATGCAATATCTCAACAAGTACTGTAGGTGGACCCCAACAAAATTGCCATCATCCAAAGGGTCCCACCTCCTCAAAAGGTGAGAGATGTCAGAAGCTTCCTAGGCTTAGCTGGATATTATAGGAGATTCATTAAAGACTTCAACAAGATAGCCTCTCCTTTGTTTGGCCTCCTAGGCAAATATGTTGAGTTCATATGGTCGAAAAACTGTCAAGAAGCCCTAGATACCTTGAAGAGCAAGCTAGTGACTGCCCCAATTCTCAAAGGCCCAAACTAGGCCCTACCCTTTCACATTCACAAAAATGCCTCGAACAAAGCAATAGGAGCAGCCTTAGGACAAATTGATGAAAAAATATCTTATACCATATACTTTATAAGCAAAAACTTGTCAAATGCAGAGTTAAACTATACAGTTACCGAGAAGGAACTCCTAGCTGTCATGCATTCCTTAAACAAATTCAGACATTATATCACAGGCTATCAAACCTTTGTGCACACTGATCATGTTGCAATTAGATATTTAATGAACAAACCAGATGTAAATGCTCACATTATTATATGGTTGCTTTTACTGCAGCAGTTTGATCTGACCATTAATGATAAGCCTGGGAAACAAAATGTTGTCGCTGACTTTTTGTCTAGAGTAAATTTTCTTGTACGTGAATAAGGAATGGTCGATGACCAAATGCTAGATGAACACTTATTTTCTATATTAGTACTCTCTCCATGTTTTGCTAATACAGCAAACTACATGGTTTCAACACAGTTCCCACCACACCTATCCTCAAAAGAGAAGAGCAAGATAGTAAGGAAAAGTGCCCCTTTCACTTGGATTGGAGGCAATATATTCAAACTTGGCCTAGATTAGATCTTGAGAAGATGTGTCAGGGAGGAGGAAGTCTTTGACATCCTCCTAGCCTATCATGACGGACCTTGTGGAGGTCATTTTGTAGTAAAAAGAACCACCTTCAAGATATTGCAAGCAGGCTACTAGTGGCCCACCCTTCATCAGGATGTGAGGAGATACACGAGCCAGTGTGGTCGGAATCAGAAGATGGGGAAACCCACTCCAAAGGATGAAATTCCCATGCAAACTCAAGTGACCTTTGAGCCATTTAAGAAGTGGGGCATGGACTTTGTGGGGCCTATTAACCCCCCTTCAAAGAAGAAGCAGTACATCATTGTGTGCACCGACTACCTGACAAAGTGGGCAGAGACAAAAGTAATCAAAGCAATGACAGAGGAAAAAGTAGCTGAGTTTTTGAGAGAAAACATATTCTACAAGTTTGGGTATCCAAGAGAGTTGGTCACAGACCAAGGCAGTCAGTTCACTTCTAACTTGATTGAAGACCTACTCACACATCATAAGATCAAGCACAAGACTTCCACCCCTTACCATCCACAAGCCAATGGGCAAGTGGAGGTCACTAACAGAGCATTGGAAGGGATCCTAACCAAGGTAGTGAGCAGCAGTAGAAAAGACTAGGTGGACAGATTAGTTGAGGCCACTTGGGCCTACAACACAACATGGAAGACCACCACCAGGTTCACACCCTATGAACTGGTATATGGGAAGAAGGATTTGTTGTCAATAGAGTTTGAATTCAATACCCTAAGGATGGCAGCTCAGCTGGACCTAGACCTCAGCCATGCACAAAAGGAGAGATTATTTCAACTCAATGGATTGGATGAATACAGATTGCAAGGCCTTTTCCATATAAAGGTAGTTTAGCTTCAGAGAAAGATATGGCATGACAAAAATATCATGGAGAAGCAATTCCAAGAAGGAGATTGGGCACTACTCTATGATTCAAGATACAAGGATTTCAAAGGAAAGCTAAGGACATGATGGCTAGGACCCTACACTATGGAGAAATGCAATGACATTGGTTCAGTTCTGATCAGAACCATTGATGATGAAGCCATCCCCATGCTTGTCAATGGACATCGGTTGAAAATCTACAAGAAACCCCTCTCCAAGCGAAAGTTTATTGAAGATTTGAACAAAAAAGTGATGGTAGTGGAGCATGTCTTAACTTCCAGTTCACCCACTCACTGAAGAAAAAGAGAAAAATAAGGACTCAAGTGAAAACCTCCATGAGGCGCTTGAGTCCCATCATTGGGTTGAAAACCTCTTCTGAGGTAGCCCAGTGATGTCAAGAAAAAGGAAAGAAAGGAAAAGAATAAGATCCTTGGGTGAAAACCTCCCTTGGAGGTGCCCAGGGCAGGCAATTAAGGTGAAAACCTCTCTGAGGCACCCTAGTTGTTTTCAAAAAAAGAAAGAGAGAGAGAGAGAAAGAAATGAATTTTTATTGCATTACAGGTTTGCAGGAGGACTACAGGGAGCAGGAGAAGGTGCCAAGGGGACCCTGACATTCATACCAGCATCCATCTCATCTTCTCCACACCTTCCTCCATCATTTTTGGCATCTCTTTCACCCCACTGTACCTCTTCTTCCAAAACTGTGTTTTCTATAGGAGGCTCTGTGTTTTCTACAGGAGGCTCCTGTAGGAATTACAGAGAGCCAAAAGTGTCTACAAGAGGCAGTTTGAGGGACAAGAAAAGTTTCATGAGGAACCTATAATCCTTCTTACCATCTTCAAACCTCCTTTCCATCATTTCCAAGCCTACATCACACTCCATGCATCATTACTATTTTTTTCCTTTCCAAAAAAAAAACATAGAAAAATAGTTTTTCAGTTTTGAAAAAAAACCAAAAGTAAAAGGAGAAAAGGCACCATCAACTTCACCTGAATCTTACCTACTATCCCTCCATCTTTATCTCAACCTCTGGAATCATTCTCAAGCTCCAAGAAAGGGAAATTGTTGAAGTTTCAAAGGGAGAAGCAGCTACAAGAGCTCCTGTAGGAATTCTTGTAGTAGCTGATCCCATAGTAGTCCAGCACCAATAGAAAAGGAGTGCACATCTACAGGTTGAAAAGGCACATGCAACTCAGCTCTAGCAAAGGAATAACCTGCAAAACCACACAACAACACCTCAACAAGTGGAGACATCATGCATGAAGGAAAATGAAAGCATGTAGCAGCACCTCACAGTCGATGGCAGCAAATACACTCATATCACAGGTAAGTAACTAAGTCACTCCTCCATTTTCATCTGTGTAATTAGAAATCATACGAAGGCAAAAAGATGGATGAAATCGAAAAAGGAAAAGGTGGCCAGTTAACTTGGCCACCTTCATTTAGTTGACTCCACTTAATTGAGATGTCACCCACACATGCGCACAGTCAACTCTAGCAAAAGATACTAAGGACAGGTAGGGGGAGGAAAAGTTAACCACGATGCAATAATGAGGGATGATTATGAGGAGGGCCCATGATGACCAGGTAGGTGGGGACCAATGGTCCTAATTCAGGTAATGTACACCTTGCCAGCTCAGCACTCATAACCGAAAATATCCATAAAGGGTAATGAGCACTCCTCCCCGTGCATTCTCACCATCTTTTCTTCATTTTCTCCTTGTAACTCAACCACACAGTAATCTTCTTATGCCCCCACAACCTTGTAACCACCATCCTCCATTGATTTCCTCCATATTCTTTCTCTCGGCATTTTCTACAGGAGCACCTATAGGAAATCTATAGGAGCACCTACAAGAAATCTACAGGAGGGACAACGGACTTCTACAGGAGGGGCAGTAAGTCATTTTGAAGGGAGGAAATGTGATTTTTGGCATGAATTTCCATCTGAAGAGGTAGGGGTCATGAATGCCTTTTGATTATATATCAAAATGTGAAAGAGTGGTCTCAAATTGAAGATAAAACGAGTCTTTAAGAGGGTAGGAGATACAAAAAAAATTCTGGTTGTTTAAAAAAAAAACACAGTCTCCTCTGTTTCTCTGTTTTTCTCAAAATTCTTTGTCTCCACCTCCATATTTGGTTTTTCAAAAGAAGTACAAGCAGTATGACAAGGGGTTTATGAGAAAAGAGCCCACTAACTCTACTAGGCTCCATGCACATCCTCAAGTGGTGGAAACATTTATAAAGGAAAACTAGATGAATTTCTTGAGAAATTTATAGGGTTTGATGAGGAAATTGCCCATGAATTTTCTCTCTCTGGTCCCTCACACAAGAACTCATGCTACTATAACCATTAGAGGCCTCTCCATTGAAATAACCCTTGAATTCATTAGTAGGGTCACTACCTTTCCTCTTGGGCTACCTTGGAGTAAAGATGAGAAACCAATTGGCCAGGCTGCCAAGAAGAAATTTTTCCAAGATAATGAAACCCCTGTTTGCATATCAGGGAATACAATTCCCCCATGAGGCTGAAGGAGCCATTAAAAAGAGTGCCAATGTACATGTGTCCATGCAAAGGCTGAAGGTCAACTAGATTGGCCTCAAACTGAGTCCTCCACTCATATTAGTCATGCTAGAAGGCAGAAGAGAAGAAGAAGAGGAGGAGCAGTGGAAGGACATAGATAGGAATGTAGGATTTTATGGAGAACATGAGCAGACCACATCAAAATCTTGGAATGCTAGGGAGGCCACCAGGGCCATAAAAGATGAAGAGATTGACTAGGTTGCTCAGAGGATGAGCAACACCTTCAGTGGGGGGGTGATGATGAGCCTCATAAATGGGTAATTATATGGGCTCATTTTACCTCCAAACCTATTCAAATCAACCATTCTCTTAGTTTATTGTATGATTTTCTGATTATATTTATGCTTGTAGGGTGAGTTGAGTTAGTTATGATGCCATGTGGTCTAACATGTATTTAATGCAGATTATTGATGGATTTCAAGGTCAAAGTCAAGGATCCAGTGGTCAAATTGCAAAAATAACTCAAAGTGGATAGAGGAGAGGACTTATAGGAGGGAATCCCCCTCATTTATTACTCCTCACTTTGAATTCCCCTTCATTCAGCTTGGAGTACAAGTAGTTGAATCATGCACTAGAAGGCAGTCGAGCAAGTGGAGGATGACTGATAGTTATCTCGAGTTTTGGGAGTCAATCCTCCCTAATTTTAAGGAAGTCGTTAGTAGATTCAAATGTATAAGTAGAAAGGCCTAGGGCCTCACTAGGGTCGGATTTTTTGCTTGTGTAAACTCTGCTCAAATTTCGAGCTTATTATTTTGTGATAGCTTCATGTAATCTTGCTATTTTTTTGATAATGAAGATGGAATCCTTTTTCAGCTAGCAATGAGTTACCTCAGAGGGCTGAAGCTCTTGGTTTAGGGCCCAATCCAAGTAGCCAAGCTTCTCTTTACTTTTATTTGTATGCTTTACTTTAGTTTGTAGAGTAGTTTGCTATTAGATGTATTTCTTTTATGGTTAAGAATAGGTTGCTTTTGATGATTTAGTAGCTTGCTTCCATTTGTACTTTCTATAGCAGGTTAAGAAGTGATTAGAAAAGATTCAAAAGGCTAGCAGTAGCACATTGGCCTCTCTTCCTCCCTCTGAGACCATGATTTGATGCAAATACTCTCTTGCTGCCCCAAAAACACATCTTTTCCTCATTCATATGACTTCTAGTGTTTGCAGCTATCCAGTAGGTGGATAGTCCAATTTTACTTTGCTTTAGATCTTATTTACCATGTTCACTTCCTGATTTGCAATAGTCCTTTTGCATGCGTTCCTTTCTTATAGAATTTCCCATCTTTCCTTCTATACATCTAGTTTAGGCCATTTTAATGGAAAACTCTGTATTTTCTAGTATGCACTCATTCCATTGGTTGCTTGATTTCCTTGGTTGACTGTCAGTTTCTATGTAGCAGATCTATTCCAGTAGTAGGCCAGCTTACCAGCAATCACACCCTCCATCTGATCCATGCCGTATAGGTCTCTCTAACCTCACCTCAATTCTGCCCTAGTTTCCTCCATTTTTCATAGAACTTCTTCCTCTCTCTTTTAACAAACCTAATCATCTTTCCCTCTCCTGGTGACTCATGGTAGATTGTATACACCCTAACACCTCATTACAACCTTCATCCACCTTTTCCACCCAGTCTCACACCCTCAAAACACTAAAAATTACTCTCAGCCTCCTCCTGTAGGCCTCCTGTAGTTTCCCTATTTTCCTCCTGTAGTTTTCCTGTGTCCTCCTATAGTTTTTCCTGTAGGCTTTCTTTTGAAGGCCGAGTGTAGTAAAAGCCTCCAGAAGGCCACCTAAAACCTCCTAGGACCCGTCCACACCATCCTACATCCTCCCAAGCTCCAAAACCACCCTCTAACGCTACCTGTTCACTGCCACACTCACACACAATAAATTAGACACATGTTAAATTCACATAAAAACACATAAAAATCCAAAAATATGGTTTTTTTGCTTATTTACTTCTAGAAATAGCATGGTTAGATGTTGTTTATCTCCTTGAGTAGGTAATGGCATTTCTTTCATGATTTTCATAATGTTTTTGGCAAAAGTAGAATTATCTTGTTAATTAGGGTTTACTACGTTTTTCTTTACATTCCAGTATTTCTCCTTTCTGTAGTTAGAATAGCATCTGGTCAGCTTCATAGTAAGTACCACTCCTACCACTAGTCCCAGACCAGTATCGTAGTCTCAGAGAGTGTACCACTAGTCCCAGACCAGTCTCAACCGACCCGAAGTCAGCGTCATAGTATGTGCCACTCTCACTGGTCCCAGACCAATACTGCACTGACATGAAGTCAGTCTCGAAGTATGTACCACTGGTCCCAGACCAGTCCCAATTGACCTAAAGTCAGTGTCATGGTATGGTACAACTCCTACCACTAGTCCCAAACCAATATCCCAGTCTCAGAGAGTGTACCACTGGTCCCAGACCAGTTTCAACCGACCCAAAGTTAGCGTCATAGTATGTACCACTCTCACTGGTCCCAGACCAGTACTGCACTGACACAAAGTCAGTCTCAAAGTATGTACCACTGGTCCCAGACCAGTCTCAACCGACCCAAAGTTAGTGTCATAGTATGGTACAACTCCTACCACTGGTCCCAGACCAGTATCATTGATCCCAGATCAATGGAGGTCATCCTAGCATAGGGAGTACGGTAGATACAACGATGCGTCCATCGGTACTACTATGGTCCCTAACTTCATTTCCCTGCTCATTGATCAGATGAGAGGTACTTCCCATGAGTCCCAGACTGCATGGGTAGGATGCCTCAACAGGAGAACTAATCAATCTCGTCCTCACAAGAGAACACATCAATCCTGCTACAATCGCCATGGAGAACACATCAATCCAGGACTCACAGGAGAACACATCGCCATGGAGAACACATCAATCCAGGCCTCATAGGAGAACTAATCATCCTGCTACACAAGAGAGCGAATCATCCTGTTCCACAAGAGAGCGAATCATCTTGTGGGATAAGAGAGTGAATCATCTTGTTCCACAAGAGAGCGAATCATCTTGTTCTAGTGCACACCACCAGGGGAAGGTGAGTCACCCTGTGGTCGTATGTTGCTCCAGTAAGAACCACAAGCCCTCAGAGCTCCCAGAGCTCAATGTATGCAACATGCAGGACCCTTGTACAAGGGTTTCTTGATGACTCCAAGTCTTTTGGGAAAATCACATATTAGATCTTTCCTTGAGGATTTGACAAGGTGTATCGACCTGTACATCATCTTAATGCGATGGAGCCTCCTTACTCATCGACTTACCATATCCTAGATGATGTCTATCTGCTGGAGCAATTGACGAATATGGGATTCCTTAATAATCGAATCCCACCTCTGGTTGTTACAGAGAATCACAGTGGTATCCAATGTAAATCCAAACAGCTCACTAAAGAGCTTTCACAACTAGACTGCCTCACACGAGGTCATGCTAGCAGCAATATATTCTGCTTCGGCGGTGCTCAAAGCCACCGACTTCTGCTTCCTGCTCATCTAGGATATCGAAGCAGATCCCAAGGAGAAACAGCACCCAGAAGTGCTCTTACGGTCCACCACACTGCCTGCCCAATCAGTATATCCAAGTAGTCTCACATCTCCGGCAGTGTATCTTAACCCATTGTGCCACGAAGATATCTCAGAAGATTCTTGGCATCAATCCAGTGAGGCTCAACCAAATATGAGCTCACAATGCTAACTGCAAAACATATGTTCAGATGGAGGTTCACTAAGAACATCAATGCGAATGAGTTTATGAAACAGAGGCATTTCCCAAATCTGGTCCGACATCACTACCATATAACTTCTAAAAGTTAAGATCCTCGAGGTAGTCACAGGCTTGCAGTCCATCATACCGAATCTTTCCAATATCTTTACCACATATTTTCCTTGAGATAGGAAAATTTCCCTTGGCTTCTGCCACAATTCAAGTCCTTGGTCCTTCATTTCAAATTCAGAAGCCAACTCCCTCTTACATTTGTGAATGAGAGGGTTTGCACCTGTTAGAAAGAAGTCATCCACATACAACACCAGTATGAGAGGCTTGTCATCTTCAACCTTAAATTAAAGGTTATGATCGGCTTCACTCCTAGTGAATCCCAGCTTCATCAAGTAGCTATCGATCCTCTCATACCATGCTCGAGGTGCTTGCTTCAGCCTATAGAGAGCCTTCTTCAACCTGCATACATGAGATTTTCAATCATAAATCTCAAATCCTTCAGGTTGCTCCACATAGACCTCTTCTTTGATAGAACCATGCAAGAACGCGGTCTTGACATCCATCTGATGTAGGTTCCATCCTTGTGAAGCCACAAGGGCTATGATCAAGCGGATGGTCGTATATCTGGAAGCAGGTGCAAATATCATAGTCTATACCTTCCTTCTGGGATAAACCACGAGCAACAAAATGAACCTTATACTTTTCCATACTTCCATTTGTTGCATGCTTTATCTTGTAAAGCCATTTTGAAGTAACAATTGTCTTGTCCAGGGTCTGGGAACTACTTCCCAGACATCATTCTCCATAATAGACTCATATTCTATGGTCATAGCACCCTTCCATAGTTAATGCTTGACGACATCTGAGAATGATGAAGGCTCATTTTGTATGATCGTTCTCATGATGGTCAGGTATCCCTGATACCTGTTAAGTTTCTTACTTTGATGGAAGGTTCCTCAGGGTGCAACATGTCCTTCAGCATCATCAAGTATCCCCCTAAGCCATGAAGGCCTCTTCCTAGAAGAGGAAGGCTCATGTGGATGAGAATCAATCAGATCCATGGGTTCTTCTACATCAGGCATTGATTCATCATCCTTTTCTTTCGATTCCCTGGTGTCAGCTTCTTGAGAGCTCCTCAAAGTCAGAAGATTGTTTACCTTGCGGTGAACTTTTCTTCAGGAGTCTTGGAACCCAATGCTTGATGAGGGCATCAATTTTGTACATATACAGCGGTGATTGCAGTTTCATCCCATAGAAACTTCGGAAGTCTTTGATCATGTAGCATGGCCCGAACAGCTTCCATCATCGTGCGGTTCTTCCTTCCCACCACACCATTCTGCTTAGGAGTATGTGGTGTAGTAGTCTCCCTCTTAATGCCAACCTCAGGTATGCCTGAGTGAACCAATTGTAATATATCGAAGGTCTTGCTTTGGCTTGAGGGGAATGGTCCCCTTTTGAGCTTTCCTTCGGCACATCCTGGACATACACCTTCTTTCTCTACTCAGAATTCAGGCATCCCTGTCACCATTTGTCTTACACCGAGTATAGCTTTATAATGAAGGGGGGCAAACCTCTAATGCCAAAGTTCGGACTGAAGAGATGTGTCATAAGACATGACACCTAGCAGACTTCCATCGACCTGATATAATGAATCAACACTAAACCCAAGAGTAAAGGCATCTTTAACATTATTTTTCCATATACGTACCTTGCCATCATTGAATGTTACCTTGTAGCCTTTGTCTTCCGTTGCCGAGATGGACACTAGGTTCTTTTTGAGGTCAGATGCATTTAATACATCCTGGAATTTCTAGCCTTCTTGAATGCTTTTCCTCTTCCTTGATTCCCAGCTCTCCTCTTACCTTTGTTGTTGAATTTGTCATTCCTTTGATTGCCATCAGAGGGATTTCTAGTTGCACCACTGCATACTGTACCATGCTGCTCTAATCATGATTATCATCATGCTGCCCATGTCCATGATTTTATCCATCATAATGCTGCTCAAACTAGTGTGCATCATCATCATGTTGTCCTATATGTCCATGATCCCATGTTGCCCTTTACGTCCACGATCTCATTCATCATGATGCTCATGATCTCATACATAGTGACTTGCTTTATCGCAAATGTAACATCGTCATTTTCTTCTAGCCTTAGGTCTAGCCTTTCCTTCTGATTTAGTCCCAGAATTATTTATTTTCTTAGCATGAGAAGAAAAGGAAACAGGAGGACCTTTAGGCATGGGCATTTCTTGCACTTCTTCCCTTGTTTCTTCTTGAATGCATCTAGCCATTAATTCCTTGAAACCAGGAATTACATTATAGTTCAGAAG
This sequence comes from Pinus tabuliformis, assembly GCA_031772625.1. Taxonomy (NCBI): domain Eukaryota; kingdom Viridiplantae; phylum Streptophyta; class Pinopsida; order Pinales; family Pinaceae; genus Pinus; species Pinus tabuliformis. The sequence continues at coordinate 382,691,174 of CM062811.1, read as the reverse complement.
AGTAGTCTTGAACACGTACCATTCGGATGGTAATCCAGTCTATCATAGATTTCCTTAGAGGTATCCAGTTCAGATATGTAGGCCACCAAGTGCTTGTCGATAGAGTCCCGGATGATCTTCTATTGTTTTGACTTCTCCATTTTTCCATTTTTTCCAGGCAGCAGCAGATGCATTTGATGGAGGCTCAACAATATTGCCTCTCACATGATCTGACACTCCTTGATTCTCAAGGGTTAGATCGATAGACATCTTCCATCCATGATAGTCATCTTTCTCATGGAGCTTGTCTTCGGCAGGAAGGAGTGTTGAGGACCCCATAGTTCTTTTAGGATAGCCTTGCCAATCTTCTCTTCAATGATTGCTCTTGCTCTTGCTCGGGCTTTGTCTTCACCTCAGCTCTGATACCATGTTAAGTTATGGTATGTTCTATGCTTATAACAGTTTACTTCTTTTTCTTATTATATTCCACAGATTAGCAATCACATATACATAAAGTAAATTGCAGATAGAATATTAAACGATCGACAGAAAACAAGCCAAGACAAGAGACACAAGATGTGGCGGCTAGCCAGGGAAAAACCCCACAATGTGTGGGGAAACCCTTTGATCAAATCTTCTTTTATCTTCAATAATTTAGCAGAGAGATATAGTACAATAAATATGATTCATATCAGTAGTAGCAAACCCTAGATCAGCAGCATCAGCATTAGCGGCTTCATTATCAAACTAGGGCAGACGATATCTCACAAACCGACTGTCGGATTGACTTCATTCCACCACCAAAAGTTTCGGCTTCCAAAGGAGGTTCAGATGAACCTACAACACAGTTCAGATGAGGAGATCTTCTAGGTCACACAGGTCAATCTTTACTTCTGCAATTGCAGCTTCAAATTCAACATCTTCCGGCTTCAAATGTGTGAGAGAGAGACCCATTTCAGCGCAGTAGAGAAGAGACTCATTTCTGCGCAGTAGAGAGAGAGAGAGAGAGATGTGATGAGATGAGTCCAAATGAGGAAAATTCCTCTTATATTTATACACAACGTTGGTGGGTGAATAGATGCGACTGATGGGCTTCTGAGCCTACATGAGTTGTAGGTTGGCTTGATAATAATTTCATAATCAAAATAAATTCATATATCCATGAATACTTATTAGAATTGGATGATCTTTATATCAATCCTACACCTCTTGATGAGAGGAATCTAATAAAAATATTATCAGCCATGAATAAGATGACCCACATAAAGTTTTTCCCTGGTTGCCAATTTTAACAACTCTTGGTAACCATTGCCAATAGGAGGAGACAACTCGAATAATTTTGACAAACTCACCCATTTTCTTTGTATCCTAGACCTAGATAGAGCTTAAGGCCTCTCACTCATACCTATGAATTTGATCCCTTAGCCTCAACATCAATTTCTCTGACTGGGACTTGGACTATATCCATTCCTTTTACTCCCCAAAGTAGTTCACCCACTTCACCATATCAATATTTACCCCCTTCCCCTCCTTCTCCCCCAATTATGAATTTCTGGGTGAATGCTTGATATCTCCCCCTGAATCTTCCAGGGCCACTACATGATATCCCACCAAAATATGATAAAAAAATTTCTAGATTTGGTAATGAAAAGGAACGTATGCCGATGAACACGTAGTCAAATTTCAGGACTATTGTGAGAACCTTGGTACAGAATATGATGACATTTGTATGATACTTTTCATCCAAATTCTTGAAGGAAAGGCAAGGAAATGGTTTCAGACTCTTCCCCCAAACCACATCAATACGATGGACAGGTTATTCAAATTGTTTCTTAAACAGTTTAGTGTTAAAAAAGGAAATCAACTATAGTTGACTAAATTTGCAACCTTAAAATTGAAACCTGATGAATCAGTATCAGACTTTAATAAATGATTTATGAAATTTTATAACCAATTACCAGCTAATGTTTGTCCATCTGAAACTGCGGCTATAGTCACATATTCCTCAACCCTTAATGACGATCTTTCTTATACACTTTAAGAAAGAGAACCCTCAACCTTAGCTAACATGCATGTCAAGGCTTGCACATGTGAGGATAACTTGATTGCTACTGGAAAATGAGGTGCTAGAGATAACCATTTTGGGGGAAAGAAGAAAGTTGTAGATCCTTCCCCTCAGCTCCCAAGCTCTTCGTCTATGCAAGAGAAGAAGATCAAGGAGATGGTGAAGCTAATTAAAATCTCTAACAAATAAAATTCAGCGACTAGAAATTGGAAATAGGGCACCTCCCCCTACCCCTCATAACCCTCTAGCTCAACAAAAATATCAACCTAATGCACCAAATTTTCCTATAGAAATCTGAATTATCCTCCTAGGAACCAGCCTCCTTAGCGTCGTCCCAATTCCCCTCAGATTTTACAGAGAGGAAAACATTTGGAGGAATCTCCTATTCATGTTCCCCTAAGAAATAATGCCGACCTTATCGAATATTATGATGATGAGGTATAAATTCAACTCATGAATCTAAAGGAGGAAGAGTATTCATTCTCCTGATGAATTCACCCAGGAACAGTCAACTATTTGGAACAGAATTTTTGGAACCCTGAACTTCAATGCTTTTCTGAATATTTAGAGGTGCAATTTCAACATAAATACAAACTTAGACCTAGGAAGGAGCACACACCTCAAAAAGAAACTCCATATCAAGCTCCTCCTCGGCCTAATAAGAAAAAAAACATATCTAATGAGCCTAAGCCTCAAGACCCTCAGTCTCAATCTGTGTCTAGATTTAGTTTCCAAAATGAATTAAATAAACTTAAAATTAGTATGTCGCTTACCCAAATCATTTAGGTCACCTCTTACAAACAAGAAATTAATACCTTCCTAAAAAAATCCCATGCTCTAGCACAAGAGATGGAATTTACAGATGTTAATAATATTCAATATGATGCTCCAAAAATTACTATTGAGCCTCAAGCAAAAAGGGATGGTAGTTTAGTCCCCCCTTTCCATATTATCTTGAAGATCCATGACTAGATGTTACATAACTACATATTAGATTCTAGGGAATCCCATAATCTCATGTCCAAAGAGATCATGGAAAATCTAGGGTTATATATTACCAGGGAGTATAAGGACTTATACTCTTTTGATTATCATAGGGTCAACTGTCTTGGGGTGATCAAGGATCTAGTTGTTGTTTCAGCTTAGGTACCCGTTAAAACTATAGTAATGGATGTGGTGGTTGTTGACATCCCACCAATTTATGGAATGCTCCTTTCAAGGTGTTAGGGTACAAAATTAGGTAGTTATTTACAATTAGATCTTTCGTATGCCACTATCCCCATTTCTGGGGGGGAGACCCATCAATCATATAGAGAATTAAGATTAACATATACAATCAGCTCTGAAAATTACCCTGAGAATTCCCCTATTTATGCCTTTGATGATAATATGGGAAATTTCATTCTCACTCTTTCTAATGAAGAGAAGGGCCTTATAGAAGAAAATTAATTGGTACCTAGTCTACCAACCGACTCAAAATCCTTCTAGAAAATGTTCTTTGATGGAGCATCTTCCAAGGCTGGGTCAGGCGCTAGAATATTTTTAAACCCTCCAAATCATCTAAGCATGACTTTTCCTTTTAAACTAAGTTTTGAAACTACTAATAATGTAGTTGAATATGAATCCCTCGTGTTTGGATTAGAAATGACATGTAAACTCAATGTTCAAAACTTAGCAATATTTTGCGACTCTGATTTGGTCATTAAACAGGTGAACAACTAATGTCAAACAAAACACCCTCATTTACGAGCTTATAGAAATCAAGTATCAAATCTGATTGATAAGTTTTTCTCTTCTATTAATTTTACTATTGTTCCTAAGGAGAAGAATTGGCTAACTAATGCTCTCATTGTCATCGTCGCCACATTTATTCCCCCTATAGAATCTAAACTCAAATATGAGATTGAGATTCTGCACTAACCATGGATTCCGAACAATGTCAAACACTAGCAATTGTTTGAAGACAATCAGGAGATAAAGAGATTTATTGAAGTAATGGGTGAATTTTATGATCAATGTATTGCGATGATCCTGACAATAGCCAAGAAAATGTCAATATATCTCACCTAAATTCTAAAATCTATAAGCATAATGTTTTTCAACTAAAAAACAATTATATTCCTATGGGGCTTATTCCTTTGGAGAATATTTTTTATCACAATGATGTCGTTGTGAATCCTAACCTCAAGCCCCCCAGTTTACAAATAAAACCTGTGAATCTTGCTCGTGAGGGGGAAGTCAAGTTATTCAACTTGTCTCGTGTTTTTCCAAAGAAAATCAAAGAGAAATATATTAACCTCTTGTTAAAATATTTTGATGTCTTTGCTTGGACCTATGACTATCTCAAAACTTATGATCGAAATATAATTGAGAATTGTATACCGTTAAAACAGGGAGTTAAACCTTACAGGAAGAAACTCAGGCACATAAATCCTCTTTTATTTCCCCCTATTGAGAAAGAAATCAAGAAACTCCTAGATTCCAAGATCATTGTTCCTATGTGATATTTTGATTGGGTTACCAATCTGGTCCTAGTTAAAATGGTGAAATCAAATTATGTGTTGATTTTAGAAATTTAAATCAAGCCTCGCTAAAATATAATTATCCATTTCCTAAGATAGATATTGTTAGGATAGGAGGTAACTCCTCAAAATGAGATTATGTCATTCATTTAGGTTGTTCATTATTACATACATGAGAGAGTGACTGTTGAGTTTCATCTCTCGATGACTTTCCATTTTCTCTATTGTTTATTTACACTATTTACAGTTGTTCACCCAATCCCTATGATTAGGTGTCAACATTCCCCTCCTAATCTGAAATGATGTTGGTGAGTCCAAGCATCGTTCTAAATCTTTCAATCTTTTCTCTTCCAAGCGCTTTGGTGAAGATGTCTGCAATCTGCTCATTAGTGGAACAATGGCGAAGATGGATTTTTTTGGCCTCAACATGATGTTGAATCAGATGATATTTTGTATTTATGTGCTTCGTTTGATCATGGAACTTTGGGTTCTTGGCCAACTTTATTGCCGAGGTATTGTCAATCAAGATTGGATTCAAATGTATTTGTTTTACCTGCAAATATTCCAGAATTTTCCTGAGCCACACAATTTCTTTTGCTGCCTCTGTTGCTGCCACACATTCTGCCTCTGTTGTGGAATCTACTAGAACTGAATGTCTGCGTGAACTCCAAGAGACAAATCCTGATCCAAGACTCATAGCATAACCCAAAGTAGATACTCCAGTTTCTTTGTCTCCATCGAAGTCTGAATCAGAGTATCCAATCAAGCTAAAGTCGTCCACCTGTGTATACTTAAGTCCAAAGTCTTGAGTTCCCTTCAAGTACTTTAGAACTCTTTTTGCAGTAGACCAATGTCCCTCATAGGGCTTTTGCATAAACCTGGAGAGGATTCCAACAACAAACGAAATGTCTGGTCTAGTAGTAATTATGTAGTTGAGATCCTACAAGTTTTCTATACTTTGTTGCATCCTCAAATTCTTTTTCTTCAATGGATGTGAGCTTTAAGTTTTGTTCCATTGGAGTAGTCAAAGGATTGCATTCAGCCATGCCAAACATGTTCAATATATCTCAAATGTACTTCTTTTGAGAAAAGAATATGGACTTTGGATGTTGAGTTACTTCAATACCAAGATAGTAATGAACATAGCCCAAATCAGTCATTTCAAAACCTTTCCTCAATTCCTTGTTTATGGATGCAATGTAGCTCTCATTGTTCCCTGTCATCAAAAGATCATTTACATATACCACAAGATATACAATTGTTTTGCCAACTTTCTTACCAAACAAAGTTGCATCATCAAGATCATAATGTTTGAAATTGAGTTTCAGAAGATGCTTAGTTAGTTTTTCATACCAGGCTCGTGGTGCTTGTTTGAGGCCATACAAGGATTTCACAAGTTTGCATACTTTATGTTCATGTCCTTTCACAGCAAATCCTTTAAGCTGGGACATAAAAACATTCTCTTTTACATCTCCATTCAAGAAAGAATTTTTTACATCCATTTGATGGACTTTCCAACCATTTTGAGCTGCTAGGGCAAAGAGTGTCCGGATGGTAGCCCATTTTGTTGTGGGGAAAAAGTCTCCTCATAATCGACCCCTTCCTTCTGTGCAAAACCTTTTGCCACAAACCTATCTTTGTGCTTGTCAAGTGATCCATCAGCTTTATACTTGTTCTTGTAGACCCAATTGCAGCCAGTTGGTTTGGTTCCCAATGGAGGATCAACCAGCTTCCAAGTGCCATTCTTTATCAATGCATCATACTCCTTTTGCATTGCTTCTTTCCATTCATCATGAGAAGTAGCTTCTTTGAAGGAAGTTGGTTCAAAATATGTAGACAAATTCAATTCACAATCATAAGAAACATCCATATCAACAGGTGAATCAGAGTCATCTACATCACCTCCATTTTACCGGATTGAATTTCTAGTTCCTGTCTTTCAAACCTCATCAAGATGAACACTTTCAAGTTTCTTTGTCAACCACTTTGGGGGACCTTTCTAAGATGGTCCAGGCTACTGAGTTGATTGAGTTGGGACTGAATCAAGATTGAGTCTCCCAATTCTATCAATCACATCACTCAAAGTATCATTCGCTTTTGGAGTTTCATGCGAGGGAGAGAGTGCTTCAGAAGAAGATTACACATGTTGATCTAGTATAAGAATCCCCCCTTCAAGATGTGGAATCTAATTATCAAATTCTTGAAATGATTTTGCATTTGCGAATCTATCCAAGCGATCAAGTTGCTGCTCAACAAATTTGTCAACTTTGGATAATTCAAGAAAGATTACATCTTTGGATACAACAAACTTTTATTGACTTCATCATAGACACGGTATTCTTTGGAGGTGTTTGAATACCCCAGGAAGATACATTTACGACTCCTTGCACCAAGTTTGTTTCTATGTACCTTTGGTATCAAGGCATAACATGTGGAACCAAAGACCCTGAGATGCTTTACCGAAGGAATGTGTCCATACCACATTTCATAAGGAGTATTGTTTCTAATAGCATTATATGGACATCTATTCTTTACCTATATATCACATAGAACTACATCATCCCAAAACATCAATTTTACATTTTTGAAAAACATCATGGAGCACACCATATTTAAGATTGTCCTGTTCATTCTTTCAGCTACTCCGTTTTGTTGGGGGTTATAAGGCACAGTTGTTTGATGTTTGATCCAACATTGATATCATGCATAATAGATTTTACTTCTAATGTAAGAGCAAGAGAATCATCATTTTGTAATTCAAGGGTGAATGATTTAATCATGAGTTGAATAACTTCAAGTGTAGAGTGTGAGTTATAGAGTTCCTTCAATTTTTGTAAGGCTTCGAAGGGATTTGAAAATGGAGAAATATGGCGACTCACCTCTTCATTTACTGATGTTGCAATCAATGCATAAGCCTTGTTGTTCTTATTTTCCCAAATGACGAATTCCTTGTCTGAGGTAGGTTGTTCTAGCTCTTTGTCTCCGTCTCCAACACACACTCCTTTCCACATCTCATTAAAAATGAGAGTGTGTTTGATTTTCTGTGACCATTCTGGATAGTTCTCCTTGCCGATGAGAAACACTCCCAAAATAAATATCAATGGTTGCATTTTAAAAAATCTGTGTATTCTAAAAAAATATACTTCTGTTGCAAAATTTTACTCCTGATGGTAAAAAAATCTAATTCTGATATATATATGGCAGAGGTATATATGATTGTATTTGAAGCGGTATGGCGGGGTATATACTAATTTTATATACCATTAATGTGTGGTTAAGATACAAGACAAAATTCATGTCCTACAATTTGATTCAAGGCGCTGGTCTAGAATAATTATTGCAAAAAAAAGGCTCACGTGACAGGCAAATACTAACTCTGAAGGTATTGTTCTACCGCTATCATAGAATCTAATTAAGCCCACTTCAAAATCCACGATCTACAACAATTTGTGTAGACAGAAAAATGCATACAACTGATATGTTCAAAATGACCTTCACCACCCCTTGGGGTACTTTTATGTACTAGAAGATGCCCTTTGAGATTATGAATGATGGAGTGACATTCCAAAGATCCATGTATATCACTTTTTCTAATGAGAAAGCCCATTTTATAGTAGTTTATCTAGATGATATGAATATCTTTTCTCATAGTAATGATTTACATCAAAAGCATCTAGAAATTGTTTTTTTAGAAATGTAGGAAATATGGTTTGTCTCTAAATCTTAAAAGGTATTTCTTTGCAATGATAGAGGGAAAACTACTTGGTCATATCATATCTAAGCACTATGTCAGAATTGACCCTAAGAGAGTCCAGGAAATCCAAACTATTCCTCTTCCCCGCACTAAAATGGAGGTCTAATCTTTCTTGGGAAAAATTAATTTTCTTTGTAGGTTTATTGAAAACTTTGCAGAAATTGTTAATAACATAAAAAATATTCTCAAGAAATGAAATGAAATAGAATGGAATCATAAATCAAAAATCTCATTTGAGAGTATTAAAAGAGCCATAATGGAAGCACCTGTATTAGTCAGTACTAATTATGATCCGGATTTAAACAGGAACGCAATAAAATACAGAGATAACCATAAACACAAAGATGCAGCGGAAATAATACTTCATTTCATTACTGTAAAATACTGAAATATGCTTACAACCAAAAATGGAAATAAACCAGCTAGGGCGATGGTAGCTTATCTCTGAGAAGAGATGTGCGGCTACATGCCTCTGAATTGTACTAAACTGAGTTACAATGAGGCTCGAAGGCCTATTTATTGTTGAGAAACAATGGAAAACCCTTAACATTCCGAAATCTAACCCTAGAAGATGAAACGCCAAATTGTGGGCCCCGTTTGGGTAAATTGGTACATCAATTTCCCGGGTCGTAACTTTGGCATACGATCTCCGTTTGACGCGTACAATAGCTCGTTAGAAAGATCTATCCGAGCACTACCACTTTGGGAGGCAACATCAATCCATGGACCCATGATGCCCCAGATTCCCAAAAAAACGTCGTTTAGGGCCTCAAAACGGCTCCGGAAGTTCAGGACCCAAAAACTGCTAAAAATAGTAAACTGTGCTGCAATTTAGGAAACTGAAAAGACTGAAAGAGACAGTTGTGGGTGTCCAAATGGGATAGGTGGGTGGCCACCAACATCCACCTGGATCAAATTATGCCAAATATTTTATTATTTTCCCTTGTGCCTCTGAACATACCGTTGTTTTTGTTCTTCCACAGAAGAATCAGAAAGGTTATGAATAGCTTGTTGACTCTTTTAGTAAGGTTTTGTAGGTAGTCAAGCTTGAATACGATATTATCGAAAACAAAGATTACACCTTAGTCAAAACCTTAAAGGCATTTAGGGAGTATATTTTGCAATATAAGTCTATCATATATATCCCCCACCTAGTGGTCAAGGATATTCTTTTACAGCATGACATTGAGGGTAGACAGAGGAAATGGATCTCCCAGACCCAAGAATATAACTTAGAGTTAAAACCTATTAAAATTATAAAAGGTCAAGGACTGGCCAAGTTACCAACAGAAGCTAATATTGAGGCAATAGATGTTAACCAATATACTCTTGTGGAACCAACTAGAGTACTTGAATATGATAAGGATAAGCAACCAAGATTGTTGCTACCTCATTCAGGCCATACCATGGTCAGCCCAGAACTCATTGAATCTAGGTGGTATATGTATATTATTAGCTATCATGTGAGATGCTCTAATTAACTAGCCACTTGAGTAAGTCTTCTAAACGATCATTAAAATTAAAATTTGTAAGATATTGTATTATAGATGGGAAACTATATTGGAAAGACCCTGTAGGTTTTCTTCTAAATTGTAGTCTACCCTTCCAAATTGATTATTTAATTACTCTACACTATAGTGGTGTATGTGGTGGTCATTACGCCTGGAAGGCCACTTCTCATAGAATTTTAAGGAGCAGTCTATATTGGCCTACTTTATTTTCTAATGTAAATAGGAATGTTAGGGCCTATCATCAATGTCAAACTTTCATCAAGAAGAAAAATTGGCTCCCCTGCCCCTAAATCCCATCATAAATAAAGCTCTTTTTTAGCAATGGGGATTAGATTTCATAAGCGAGATTCATCCTCCTTTTAGTGGCCAACATCGTTGGTTAATTACTACGACTGATTATTTTACGAAATGGGTAGAAGACATCCCATTGAAAATGATCAATGATAAAGTGGTCATGGAATTATTGGTAGAAAATAATTTCTCGCATTTTGGTTGCCCTAAAAAAATAATTGTCAATAATGTTAAACCTTTTTGTTCAGCAACCTTCGAAAATTTATGTGACAAATACAAAATTAAACTTGGTCATTCAACATACTATTACCCACACGGTAACGACTTGGCCGTGTCGACCAATAAAAATATTATGAAGATCCTTTAAAAATCCTTAAGCTCTAAGAAAACAAATTGGCATGTAATGTTAAATTATGTTGTCTAGGCAGATAGGATAAGCTCCAAGAGGTCTATCGGCACTTCACCTTTTAAGTTAGTTTATAATTTGGACATTGTAATCCCTCTTTATATAGGTTCCAAAATTATGAAAATATTACAAGAAGTGAATGAGGAACCGAATGATTTTCAACGAAGAATCAACCATATGGTCCATCTACACCAAGAGAGAGAACAAGCATATGAAAAGATAGCAAATCACCAAGCTAAAGTCAAATAGTTGTTTGATAAGCATGTTAAGGACATAATTTTTCTCCCTAGTGATTGGGTCTTAAGATGGGATAAAAGGAACAAGGACCCTAGAAAACATAGAAAGTTTGATAATCTTTGGCTCGGTTCTTTTATCATAGATCGGTTTGAAGGCGAGAACACCTTCTCCCTCATAAACTTTGAAGGTGAAGAAGTTGGCCCTGCTATTAATGGCCAATTTCTTAAACATTACCTAATGTTCTAAGTATTTCCAATTCAAAAAAAAAGGCATAAAATAATAATAATAATAAGAAAGTAAAAAAAAAAATGATAATAAAATATAAAAATAAAAACAAAAAAGGAATATGTAAATATGTGTATTATATAGTCTAAAATAAATAAATAAATAAACATATGTAATGATAATTTTTGTACCAAATACAATGTATATGACTCTATTAGTCTGCAAATATTATAGTCTATTGATTTATAATTCCCTAATTGAGGCCTTATATATATAATTAAGATCCTACTAGATATTACATGTTGATGAAAACCCTGATTTTGGGTTGTAGATGACTTTTCTTTCCCTCCTCCACAGTTGAATTTCCACCACCATACTGTCTCTCACATCTATACCTATCCATTTTGGAGTAGGGTATGTTGATACCTTCGTTGGGGCTATGGACGCTCACTGGCAACTGAACAATATCAATGGTACTGGTCTTCTAGTGTGTTACCTACCCACTCCCTTGTAGAGTGATCTCTTACAGGGTATGCTAGTGACTCCATTGGGCTTATGGATGCTCACTATTACCGGAGTGACACTAGTGGCATTGGGGAATTCCCAATGCGTTATCTTCCTATTGTGCCAAGAATAAAAGCTAAAGCTAAATATGAGAAATTCCAAAACTCATTGTCTCTTAAATAAGGCACCAGGAGAGCTACTAATTCAAGGTCAAATCTTTCGGTTATGGAAAACTCTATTCAGAAGTAGTGAATGACTCATCTAGGGCTATGGACACTTGTTGGAAGCAGAGCGACATTTAGTGTGAAATGCCATGAAATGGGTGTCCATATGAGAATTTTCATCTCTTACCATCTATAGTCCCACTTTTAATTGCACAACATGATGTTTTTATTAGGGTACTAAATTACACAAATCATATTAAACCCCAGCGTGACACTACCTCCATCCATGATATTTAAAATTGATACAAAGTAGCATGGCCTCGGTTATCTTATTACCAATTGAGATGGACTTGTCTGCTGGCTATTAGGAATTCATATATCATTGAAATAATATTCTCTACAAATAAAAATAACATTGTTATACATTAAATCACTCACTTATTTGTTATAAAAGCACAATTACTGGAAATATAAGACATCATCACTAAAATACTAGTAAATATTACGCATTTAGCTTAATTCATAACATTCTTTACATTCATGAATTATAAAAATTTCCAAGCTTATATATTGACTCACAGAAGTTTTAACAATCATTCTTTAAAATTGAGTCTATCGCGTCTATAAAATACATGAAGCAAAATATTACAGAGTTCAATTTTTCTTTGCATGATATTATTCATTAAAGTCCCAAAATTACAAAAAGAACCTTGAACTATAAGATCTTACCATTCAGTCTAATAATTCTACACCCCTTCTCATTGGTTGCTTGAGTCTGCAAAAGGCATGCCGCCGAAGACCTCTCCTGTGCGTGCCTCATGGACTATGTTGTAAATTCGTGGCAATACTCAAATATCTATGGCCTATGTTCTCTTCAATCCTAGTTACTCAAATATCTATGGCCTCCACTAGGTTCATTAGTGTATCCATTTTCGTGTGGAGGGTTTCACACTTGACGCCATGCACTCCTTATGCATCTCCCATCCTTTCGGCATTGAGAAGGATATTTCACACAAGATTTTTGTAAGCATTATGTTTCCCCACGAAGGTGGTCAGTTTGTTTAATACGAACTCTAATCATTTTAATACAAACTTCCACACTCGGTCCACTTATGAAAAGAATTATCTCAGGACTGACAGTGGGACAAGAACCACATCCCAATTAATCAACTTAGGAAATGAGGATGAGTCTCATCCATCGGGTGCGGCAAAAAGGTTAACGTTCGTGTAATTTGGGGCCTGATAACCATTGATTGTCTTAATATGCACGGTTGTGATTTCATTAGGGGTGAGTGGCGTGCAAACGCATTTGCATATTTAGGACCGGTGAAATAAACCAACCATTTGATTAGCTTTAAATGGACATTTATGATACATTGAGAGAAGATTGAATGCTTAACGTCCTTGTGGATAAACGCTCAACAACGAAATAAGGACCATTGGTTGGATTAGGAATATTCTGATCACTAAAAAAAGGAGAAAGGATAAGCTCGTTGGGGAAAAGAGAGAGTCTTTAAAAAATATGCAAGTTCCCACCCAATAAGTAACTGCAGACCATCAATCCATTTTGGAGCATGATCAAATTCAGAGATTTACCTACTGATTACATGTGCTCTAACTATGTAAAGGTATGTTATTTAAAGTTGTCATATGAATTATTTTATCTTAAAGGTGTATTAAACTTTAGTTTTAGGAGAAAGGAAGGGTTTGGTGATAAAAACAGGCTCCAACTAGGGATGATCCTCCCCTACAGAGAATCAAGAACGCAGACCATGTGCCTTCATGTTGGGTTATGGCGTCTCGTTCTTAAATGACAACGCAAGTGTATCCGATGGGATTTTCCGACACGAGGGAAAAATTTTGTACTGGCCCGGGTATGAGTTTATTTATGCAGAGATGACATGAAATTATTTTGGAATTAATTACAGAAAAGAGTAAAATGATTAGAGTTCGTATTAAACAAATTTTCCACCTTCATGAGAAAAACTTAATGCTTATAGAAATATCGGGTGAAAAATCCTTCTCGAAGCTGAAAGGATGGGATATGCGTTAGGCATGAAACCCTCCATGCAAAAATTGATATAATAATGAACCTAGTGGAGGCCATATATATTCGAGTAACTAGGATTGAAGATAAGATGGATATATTGCCAGGAATTTACAACACAGTCCAAGAGGCACTCGAAGGAGAGGTCATCGGGAGCACGCCTTCTGCAGACTCAAGCAATCTCTGAGAAGGGGTGATTGAATTATCAGATTGAATGGTCAGAGCTTATAGTTTAGGGTTCTTTCTGTAATTTTGGGACTTTAATGAGTAATCACGTGCAAAGAAAATTTGAAAAATGTAATATTTTTCTTCATGTATTTTATGGACACGATAGACTTAGTTTCAAATAATGATCGTTAAAAATTTTGTGAGTCAATATATAATCTTGAAACTTTTTACAATTTTTGAGAGTAAATAATGTTATGAATTAAGCTAAATGCAGAATTTTTACTGGTATTTTAATGTTGATGTGTTATATTTTTTATAACTCTACTTTTATAATGGACAAGTGAGTGATTTAATGTATAGCAATGTTATTTCTATTTTTAGAGTATTATTTCAATGATATATGAATGCCTAATAGTCAGCATACAGGTCCATCTCAATTGGTAATAAGATAACCGAGGCCACATTATTTTATATCAATTTAAAATATTATGGATGGAGGTAATGTCGTGTTGGGGTTTAATATGATTTGTGTAATCTAGTATCCTAATAAAAAACATCATGTTATGCAATTAAAAGTGGGACTATAGATGGTAAGAGATTAAAATTCTCTTTTGGACACCCCTTTCATGGCATTTCACACCAAACATTGCTCTGCTGCTAGTGAGCATCCATAGCCCTGACGAAGTGATTCACAGCTTCTCAATAGAGATTTCCATGCCTGAATTGTTTGACCTTGCATTAGTGGCCCTCCCTATGCATTATTTAAGAGACACGGAGTTTTTTAATTGCTCATATTTATATTTAGCTTTTATGTTGGGCACAATGGGAATATACCACATTGGGAATTCCCCAATTCCACTAGTGTCCCTTCGCTGCCAACGAGTGTCCATAGCCCCAGCAAAGTCACTAGCATACCACATAAAAGATCATTATACAAGGGATTGGGTACATAACGCACTAGAATACCAGTACCACTGACATTGCTCCATTGCCAGCGAGCATCCATAGCCCCAACAAAGGTATCCACATACCCCACTCCAAAATGGACAAGTATAGATGTGAGAGATAGTATGGTGGTGGAAATTCAACCATTGAGGAGGAAAATAAAAGTCATCTATAGCCCAAAATCATGGTTTTCATAAGCATGTAATATCTAGTAGGATTTTAATGATATATATAATCATATTAGGGTCCCCAGTGGACTACATTTGTTGTTATTATTAGTTTTCATATTATAAGGCCTAGATTAGCGAATTACAAATCAATAGACTATAATATTTGTCGACTAATATAGTCATATACTTTGTAGTTGGTACAAACTTATCATTACAACCATAATATATATACAATTTTATTTTTACTATACAATACACATATTTACATATTATTTTTTTATTTTGTTTTTATATTTTATTATCATTTTTTGTGTTGCTTCTTTATTATTATTTATTATTATTATTATTATTCCCCTTTTTAAATTGGAAAGACTTAGAACGTTAGGTAGTGTTTAATAAATTGGCTATTAACGGTAGGGCCAACTTCTTCGCCTTCAAAGTTTCTAAGGGAGAAGGTGTTCTCACCTTCAACCGATCTATGATAAAAGGACCAAGCCAAATATTATCAAACTTTTTGTGTTTTCCAGGGTCCTCATTCCTATTATCCCATCTTAAGACCCAATCACCAAAGAGAAAAAGGTTGTCCTTAGCACTATTGATTTCGCTTGGTGCTTTGCTATCTTTTCATATGCTTTTTCTCTCTCTTGATGTAGATGAACCATCTGGTTGATTATTCATTGAAAACCATTCGATTCCTCATTCACTTCTTGTAATCTTTTCATAATTTTGGAACCAAGATAAAGAGGCATTACAACATCCAAACTGTAAACTAACTGAAAAGGTGAAGTGTTGATAGACGTCTTGGTGCTTATCCTATTTGCCTAGACAACATACTTTAACATTACATGCCAATTTCTTTTCTGAGAGCTTAAGTATTTTTTAAATATCTTCATAATATTTTTATTGGCCGACTCAGTCAAGCAATTCCCCTGTGGGTAATAGGTTGTTGAATGACCAAGTTTAATTTCGTAATTGCCACAAAAAATTTCGAAGGTTGTTGAACATAAAGGTTTGGCATTATAAGCAATGATTTTTTTAGGGAAACCAAAACGAGAGAAAATATTTTCTACCAACAAATCTATGACCACTTTATCATTTATCTTTTTCAATGGGATAGCTTCAACCCATTTAGTAAAATAATTGGTCGCAGTAATTATCTAGTGATGATCGTTTATCATACTTACTCAAGTGGTTAGGCAATTGGAGTATCTGGAGATAGCTAATAATATCCCTATACCACTCAGATTCAACGAATTCTAGGTTGATCATGGTATGTCTTGAGTGAGGTAGTAGCAACCCTGACTGGTTATCCTACTCATCTTCAGGTACTCCAATTGGTTCCACAAGAGTATATTGGTTAACACCTAGTGCTTCAAAATCAGCTTATGTTAGTAACTTGGCCAGTCCTTGACCTTTTATAATTTTAATAGGTTTTAGCTCTAAGTAATATTCTTGGATTTGGCCTATCCATTTCCCCCATCTACCCATGGTGTCGTAGTGTAACGAAATATCCTTTACTGTTGGGTGGGGGATATATACGATAGACTTAAATTGCAAAATATACTCCCTAGATGCCTTTAAGGTTTTGACAAAGGCGTAAGCTAGCTTTTCAAAAATATTGTATTTAAGCTCGGTCACCTACTAATCCTTACTGAAAAAGGCAACAGGTTTTCCATAATCATGTTGATTCCTTTGAAGAAGAACAGAAGCAATGGTAAGTTCATAGGAAAAATGGAAAATAATAAAATATTTGGTACAAATAGGACTAACTAATATGGGTGCTTCCATTATCACTCTTTTGATCCTCTCAAAGTGGAATTTGGCTTCCTCATTCCATTTTATTTCATTTCTTTTCTTGATCATATTTGTTATGTTCTTAATGATTTCTGCAAAGTTTGGAATAAACCTATAGAGAAAATTGATTTTTCCCAAGAAAGCTTGGACCTTCATTTTAGTGCAGGGAAGAGGAATAGTCTAGATTGCCTGAACTCTCTCAGGGTCAATTCTAACACCATGTTGAGATACGATATGGCCAAGTAGTTTTCCCTCTATCATGGAAAAGAAAGATTTTTTAGGATTTAGAGACAAACCATGTTTCCTACATTTCTAGAAAACAATTTCCAAATTCTTCATATGTAAATCATCATAGAGCCATCTCGCTTCAGGATGACACCCAATCAGATCTACAAGACAAAGATATTGAGGAAGGCATACCAATACTTGGTCATATTCACATGTCCAGTGAGTGGCCAAGCAAGCACTAAAACCTTTCCTCGGAGTTGGGTGATTGCATTGGACCAACTGGCTAGGGAAGGAAGACCATGCAATTACTCCGACATACTGGCTCACCAACTGAAGGAACAAGTCACGAAGGCTCGGAAATCACCCGAGGGTATACATGCAGAGATTTATATGTCCGCTTACATTTTAGATGTAGTTTGTTCCCAACATGAGTTCCCAGGCTTAGAGTGGGCAAGGTCACCGGCAGAGACTGTTGTGAACACACATTTCAAGCTATTGTCTGAATGCAGCTTCAAAGGAGTGATCATACGGTTGTCCGATCATTTTGTCACCCCAGTGTACAGGTTGAATTCGAACAAGATCCACCCTACATGTTAGAGGAAGTGATGATGTCATTGCTAGGCATTGCAGATTGGTATGCCTCACTGTCCAGCACGTTCATCCAAGTGTTCAGTGTGGAGAAGTCTCTACATGTTTTGCCAAAGTTTGCCTTGGACGAGTTGTCATGCAGGAAGTAGCTTACCACATCTCAGCAGGATTGACAGCTAGACTACAGTGGAAGAAGAAGGCACCTTGGCCCGCTCTTCCATTATGGATTAGGTTATATGAGATCCAGAGTATCAAGCAAGCAGATTTCGAAGAAAAGCAGATGAGGAAGTATCCTTTCGACCTCTGAAGCTTCAACCCGTATGACCCACATTGCATTGTGAAGGATCACTGCGCGAGAGTTTAGCTCAACTGGATCCATGGGGCATGTCATTGGGCCGAGGAGGACTCATGGAGATATTGTTATGATTCCTACAGACCCAATGAATAGGTCAGCTTCACCGTAGAGTGGTTAGCAAAGCAGCATCATGCAGAGCACCAACAGTAGCAGCAATAGCAGCAGCAGGAGAGGTGCCAAAGCCAAGCATACATGTGCACGACAATGGGAGGAGGAAGATTGTTGACCACATGGAGGAAGAGAAAAGCTGCAAGTTTCAAGTGGATTCACTTGTAGAGTAAGCATCTATGGCTATGCAGATGAAGAGGTGGAAGCGCGACAAGAAAATCGCGCGAAGGTAGAGGGATAAGAAGAGAATGGAAGAAGCAGAGAAGGAGTTGCATGAGCTGAGAGAGAAACTCTGGAAAGAACAAGAGTTGCACCAACAGGAGTAGGAAGCGTAGCAATAGCAGATTCAACAGGGGGTGCATCACATGTAGACAGACGAAGCAACACCTACACAAGTAGTTGATTCATCTGAACAGTTGGCATCAGGCAAATAGGGTGAACCATCACACGGGCAAGACTTTGCTCATGAGATAGAACATGCGCTTGAATAGTTGGATGCAGACATAGAGCAGCAGGAGTTGGAACAAGATATCGACCTCGGGCCTCACCACAAATAGGTCGACTCACCCGCTTCATTGCATCTCGATGATGAGCAAGTCTCGAATGACCAAGGAGGCATTGAGATCCTTAGTGGTCAACTGGAAGCAGAGATGCACAACATCTCCTTTGACGAATCTCATCACAGAGTTGTGTAGTCTCAGAGAGTACCGACTCCGAAGGACCAAACATCCCCTGTGCAATTTGAAAAGTAAGTGATCGTGACTGATGTGCACAAGCATCCAGCTACTTTGGCCAATGCAACTAGAGTGTATGCCGAAGCCACTACCTCAAGTGTTCATTTTTTCATAGTTGAGAATGAGCACATAGCGAAGGAACTATAGGTGGCCACGCAGGGAGGAGACTTGGTGACAATGTCTGCCTGAGCTGAACTGAAGAAGCAAATACTAGATGAAGTATTGTCCTTGGACACATTTATGCGAGCATTGTACTCCAAGTTTGATGTCGTGCATCAAGCAGTCATTCATCTCCACGAATGGCAGCAGCGATGTGCGAGAAGAGAACGCGTCTTGAAGAACATACATACTATTGTTGATAACATGCAAGCATGGATGATGAAGTACAAGGGAGCCCCGCTTCACTTGCCAAATATTATGAAGGCCAATGCGGTGGAGCTGCAAGCACATATCCGAAGTCAGATCCGGACTATGAATACCTACCGTAACTCATCACTAGCATACACGCTTCCCATGCACAAGTATTCAAAAGCATGGAGGTTATAGTGCTAACTCACGTGATCCCATCACTTGGGACTCTCACCCAGGTGAAGACCAAGAAGAAGGTTCAATAGGAGCTTGACTCGTACTTCGACAAGTTGATGCGCACTGCCACTAACCTAGACTTGCCTATCAGTGTAGACATCATGCACAAGTACGTCGCTCGTCCGGCCACACTGAAGACAATGATGCGCATGATCACAAACGAGTTTGAAAAAGGATCCCGAGCAGTGTACCTAGATGTTATGTAGGCAAGGTTCAGGTTTCAGACGTATGTCACAACAGAGCACACGGACACTCTCAAAGACTACCAATATTGGCATCAATACGTCACTGTTGATTAGCATGAGGATGTCGAGCAGTTGGACTTCTATGGTTGTCTAAGTCCGAATGATTTCTATTTTGGCTTGTCCAAGCCATTGTTCATATGGGTACATGTGCATTGTAATTTTGAGTCATGTCAAGTGTAAGTCAAGTATCAAGAGTGGATGTAATAGTCATAGAGTAGGTGAAGAGTCATGAGGGTAGTTAAATGGTCACAAAGGGGAATGTCAAGGGTCACCCCACCCTTTTCTATAAATAGTCCATCATAAATCATTGTATAGGCTTTTGGTCACCCAAGCTTCTAGTAATACTATCTTGAAGAAGGCTTGGACAGTATTGTAACACGCCTTGGCTTCTTCACTGCACGGAGCTAGTACATCTCTTTGGAGGAGCAGGCAGATGTGGATGTAACATTCCACTGTTGGGGCTAGTAGGTTTACATGGATGTACTATATGATTGTGACTTACACTTCTTTATATAATAAGAGCCAACACATTTTCATGCATATGTTGTTATTGTAGTTGGACTGCTCCAACTGCTTTAATGATATATGTTGTTTAACTTATGTACTTGTGTATGAATTGGTTCACATGAAATTATATGAATCTTGTTGTTAATGTGTTGCATATATTGTTAATGTTGTCACCATCCATTTTGACTGCTCTGCCAGGCATTAGACAGACCTTTCACTTGAACCTTGCCATAACAACCGTCGCACTCACCTCGAATTGCTCTGTGAGTTTTGTACGTGTTACCTTACCTTGTATGATGTGACTGTCACATCCAAGTGGACTGCTCCACCGGAAGTTGTGCATGTCCTTTATGTTGTGTGTTCCTAACTGAGTTGGGACTGATCCTTTTCAACTTGGAACTCACCTTCACCTCCTTCCTCCTTCAAAGTGTTGGAACCTCTCATACACCTTCCTTGACTCACTACATCAGTCACACCCTTGTTGCTGACAAAGCTAATCTACTTGCCTCTGTGTGACATCGCGGTCAAGGCATTACCTTACAACCCACTGCTGGGACTCCACCAAACGATCTGAGGTCTAATTGGGACATCTTACCAGGGAGATCCCCTTGACATGTTGGCGGGTCCAACACCGTCAACATACGCATGGTCGTGGTTTCATCAGGGTAAGTGGTGCGCTAACGCACTCGCATCTTTAGGCCCAATGAAATAATCTAACCGTTCGATTAGCTTTAAATGGACTACTATGTTACGCCAAGAAAAGACTGAATGCTTAACGTCCTTGTGGCTAAATTCCCGATGATGCAATCAAGATCGTTTGTTGGATTAGAAATATTTTGATCACTAAAAAAAGGAGAAAGGATAAGCTTGCCATGGAAAGGAGATAGTTTTTAAAAAGTATGCAGGTTGCAACCCAATGAGTAACTTCGGACTGTCAATCCATTCGAAGCGTGATCATATTTAGATATTTACCTGTCTATTACCTGTGCTCTCACTATATAAAGGTGGGTTATTTAAAGTTGTAATACGAATTAGTCTATCTTAAAGGTGCATTAAACTTTAGACTTAAAAGAATAGAATGGTTTGGTGATAACACCAAGATCCCAATAGGTTTGGTCGAGGACACAAATTTTGAGTACTCTCCCTTAGGTCATTATATTTGACTAAGAGACCAAATAATTAAGAAGATTGGCCCTTTTTACATCGAGATCAGGATTCCTCTAAGTTGGGTCGTGGACTGAGCAACTATATAGTCGAGGAGTTTGATATTGAGGTAGGGATTCCCACCTTAGGTCATTGATCTTGACCAAGAGACCCATATTTATGGTCGGGAAGATGGACCCTATGTACTCTCTTAGGTCATTGGGTTACCAGGAGACCGTTGCATTGGAGAAGTTTTGAGGTCTAAAATGGGCCTCAAAACAAAAAATTACAACCAAAATCAAATTTATAAGAACCAATAGGGTTCAAGATGATGATGTCAACCATCGGGGATGATTCACTATTTTTGGAGTAAAAAAATAAAAACTACTTTTTCAACTTGTATTTTCAACTTATCTCTCTATATTTTTACTCAAATTTTGAGTGGGAACATTCGTTGGAAGTATAATTTAATTCCTCATCCAAGGAGTGCCCATATTGTATACTTTGAATGGACCCCGCTACATGAAAAATGAGAAATACATGAAAAAACATGATGTTATCACCTTTTTTCGTGTTTTTCTCATTTTTCGTGCAATAGGGTCCAATGAAAGTGTGCAACGTGGATACTCCTTATATGAGGAATTAAATTTTTCATGAAACGATTGATCTCACTCGAAATTTGAGTAAAACCATAAGGAGATAAGTTGAAAATATGAGTTGAATAAGTGGTTTTTCTTTTTTCCCTCTAAAATTTGATGATGTAATCTAATTTTTATTTATTATTTCCACTATTATTTTATAATATTCCTTAGGAGGCCCATTTTAGACCTATGTGGTCAAAGATTTTAATCCTAATTACTCCCTTGAGTCATTGTGTTTGACTGAGAGACCAGTAGGTTGGTCGGGAAGATTAATGTTGAGTTCTCTCTCTTGGGTCATTGGTTTTGACTAAGAGACCAGTGGGATGGTTGGAGAGATTGACTTTGATTACTCTCTTGGGTCATTGCGATTGTCTGAGAAACCATTTCATTGTTGAAAATGCAACAAGAAATTCCTAATTTAATTTTGCCCAAAATTAATTAAGAGATATTCGAATTCTAATTTCATAAAAATACTTGGAGGAAATTAACTGAAGTGATATGGTTCTCATCACTAAATTAAATCGGTTAATTTGAGGTGGAAACAATTGAGTTCAATTCTATATTATTGATTGTTATGTTGTAGCAATCTAGTTTAGTTAATTTGAGTTATTGTCAGTGTAACTAGTTCTCACTGTTAGAAGAACTAGTGGAGGTTCAGTCAAGGGTGTGTACCTTTTTTCACACTGAGTGATCATCCAGTTAAACTAATCAATCATCCTAAATTAACTCATGCATGCAGAGAATTCGAGTTACCCAGTTGAGATTGGAGTTCAAGGGAATTGTATTGTCAGTTGTCGAGAATTCCAAATTGTACAAGTGGTGGATACAGTCAGAGAAGGGGCCTACAGGGATTGCGCAATACTAATTGAAAATCTCCCTAATTAATAGGGGGTTAAGTCATTGAGGAACATCGTAAGGAAGAGTGACTTGGGAAGGCTTGGATTTGGTTAAGCATTGACCAGAGCTTGTCTAGGAGGCAGTGAGATAGATTATACTAGTGTAGAGGTTGTTCGGGCTTGAGCAAGAATTGTATTTCTTCTATATTTTCTAACTAATGCAATACAAATAGGAAGGGGTTTTAAGCAATTTCTTTCCCCATAGATAAATCTCTAAGCATGTGTGATTTAATCTTGTCTCATGTTTATGTTGTGATTTTTTGATCGTTTAATTGTTTTTGTTGATGAGTAGAGTAGATTCAAGTCTTTTGTTTTAGAAAATTACATAAGAAGTTTGAATCTACAAGGAATTGCTACATGGTATCAGAGCAAGAATCACAATAGAAGAGAATAATTTGAGTTTCTCTTTACAGGTGAATCTAATTTGCAATATCATTCTTCAAAGCTAGCAGGATCTCGAATTATATTGCTTGGAAGTACAATATGGAGGAAGTGTTGGAAGAGAATGGACTGAAGGGATTCATAGACAATGATATTCCTAAGCCTCCAACAACTGATACTCAAGATATGGTAGAGTAGAAGAAATGTGTGGAAAAGCCAAGGAGGATCATACTAGAAGGAGTTCGAGATCATAGTGTCTTGAATCTCCATGGGAAGGATACCCCATATGCAATGTGAAAAGCCTTGATAGACTTGTTTCAGAACAACAGTGACCATAGGAAGTTGGCACTGAAGGAAAAACTTCGAAAGATCAAGATGGAGAAGGGAGACACCATACCAAAGTACCTGAGCAGGTTCACCCAATGTTGAGATGAAATTGGGAGTGTTGGTATTACAGTTGTTGAAGGTGGTCTGGTAAGCCTAGCACTTCTAGTCCTTCCCAAGAGTTGACATAGCTACCAGGATTCGGTAAATGGAAGGGAGAAGCTACCAAATTAAGAGCGATTTTGGTATGACTTGGTGCAATAAGAGATTAGGTGGGACACCAGAGATGGAACCTCATACAAGCATAATGATGAGGAGAACTATGCCTTCGCTGGAAAGGAAGCAATCCCAATCCAAAGGGGATTCCGGTCAGGACAACAAGAAGAAAGACTTGTCAAAGATCAAGTGCTTTCATTGTCATGAACTGGAACACTATGCCACGAAGTGTCCACATAATAAGGCGAGTAAGAATCCATCAGGAGGAGTTGTAGGTGAAGCTACTGCTTCACAATTCAAACTTGATTTCACCCTCATTGCTTGTATGATGAGCATCATGATGGGTATTATGTGGTATATGTATAGTGGAGCCTCATTCCATATGATGGGAAACCAAGGATTCTTTAGTGACCTGGAGGAGAAGGACCTCCAGATGCACATAGAAATAGGAGAAGATGGAAGGTATAGTGCTACATGTCTTGGTACAGTTACTTTTCAAAGGGAGTCTGTCTCCCCTCTCAAATTAAAAGATGTGATGTATGTTTCAGGTCTAAAGAAGAATACCGTTTTAATTGCTATGTTGGAATATTGTGGCTACGATGTGATATTTAGCAAATGAAATCCTTTCCTTAGACACATCGCCGCAAGATAGGTGAAGTGGATCGGGGTTTGGGTGAAGAACCTTTACAAATTAGATGTAGAATATTGTGCAACATTGAGCACAAAAGTAGAGAAGGTGCAGAGTCGAGACATCAGTGAATTATGGAATAGAAGATTGGGCCATTTGCACCATGGAGCCTTGAGGATCATGCAACAAATTTCTACAGGACTTCCCATCGGTGCAATGGAGCAGAGATATACATGCAAAGGGTGTACATTAGGGAAGTACCCGAAAGACACCTTCAATAAGCGGGACAGTAAAGCGCAAGTAGTCCTTGAAAGAGTTCACTCGGATATGTGTGGACCTTTCTCGAAAGCCTCCATGACCAAGCACAGGTATTATGTGATATTTGCAGATGATTTCTCATGGAAGTGTTGGATCTTCTTCAAGTAGAAGAAATATTAGACATTCTCCAAATTTGTTGAATTTAAAGCCCTTGTTGAGAAAGAGACTGGAAGGAAGGTGAAGTCTCTTAGGAGCGACAGTGGTGGAGAATATGTGTCGAATGATTTTAAGATATTATGTGCAAAAGAAGGCATTCGACGGGAGTTGACGGCACCTCATAACCCACAACAGAATGGGGTCACTGACAATAAGAACGAAAGTATTGCGGGAGTTTCATGGGCCATGTTACATGATCAAAGCCTACCATTGTACTTTTGGGATGAAACATGCAACAAAGTTGTTTATTTGCAGAACATGAGTCCTCACAGGATTCTTGGCATGAGTACACTGAAGGAAGCTTTTTCATGGAAGAAACTAGATGTGTCACATTTCAGGATCTTTGGATCATTAGTTTACTGTCATGTTTCCAAGGATGCAAGGAAAAAACTAGAGCCTACAACTGAGTTGGGCATATTTATGGGGTACACTGATACACCTCACAACTATTGTGTGTACTTGCCATCTCTCAAGATGATAGTTGTCAGAAGAGATGTGAAGTTTGATGAGGAGAAGGAAATGAGGTGTTCCCTTGAGAGGGAACTTCAGTGACATTCAGAGTGGGAGATTTTGGCTCCATAGGAGGAACCTCAAGAAGTTGTGGAGCAGTTACAAGTAGAGGTAGAGATAGTGGAGACTTCCACTCAAGAAGAGACATCCAAAGATGGAAGTAAGCGCACCAGAGAAGCTGACAAATTATTTCATGATGCTTGAGAGAATGTGGGAGCACCCACATCATATCATATGTAGAGGAGGTCACCATATCAGTACATTTCTACATGGCTCTGATGAGTGATCTTGTAGAGACTGAGTCATCCTCATTCCAGGAAGTAGTGCAGCAACCAATATGGATTGATTCCATGGTAGAGGATTATGACTCCATTATCAGAAACAATGTTTGGGAAGTGGTCCCAAGACCAGAGGACAAGTCAGTGGTAGGTTCTAGGTGGATCTACAAGGTGAAGCAAGCAGTAGATGGAAGCATCGAGAAACACATGGCCAAATTTGTGGCCAAGGGGTTCTCTCAGGTGGAGGGAATTGACTTTGAGGAGACCTTTGCTCCAGTTGCAAGGTACTCTTCAATCATATCAATTCTAGCTCTTGAAGCGTATATGGGATGGAAGATACATCAGATGGATGTGAAGACAACATTCCTCAATGGAGTGATTGAGGAAGAGGTATACATTAAGCATGAGGAAGGATCTGAGACCTTCGACAGAGAGTTGCATAAGTGTAAACTCAAGCGATCATTGTATGGATTTAAACAAGCACCCCGTGCTTGGTACATCAAGATCGACATTTATCACACCAGGTTGGGGTCACCAAAATTGAAGCAGATGCAAACCTTTACCATATTGTTGTTGAAGGTAAATTATTGATTATAGTATTATATGTCAATAATTAAATTTTAACCAGTGATGAGAAGTTGATCAAGTCTTGCAAAGAGGAATTTGGAAGAGAATTCGAGATGAAGGACCTAGGGCTCATGCATCATTTCCTCGATATGGAAGTATGGCAAGGAGACAGGAACTGTTTGTCTCTCCGGGCAAGTATGCAAACGAGATACTAAAGAAGTTCCACATGGAGAGAAAAAAACCCATGGAGACTCCTCTAATAGCGAATTGGAGGAAGGAAGATGCTACTTCAAGTGAAGTAGTGGAGGCTAACATCTAGAGGAAGCTTGTGGTTTCACTTATGTATTTGGTGAAGACACAACCGTACATGTGTTATGTAGTTAACCATATTAGTCAAGTTATGGTTAAGCTAACCAAACTATATTGGAAGGTAGCAAAGTATGTGTTGAGATACCTCAGAGGCACCACTCAGTTTTGTCTTTGGTACAGGGGGACAGAGGGAGTGAAGCTGCAAAGCTTCACAAATGCAGATTGGGTGGGTAGTCCATCATAAAGGAATAGCACATCAGGAGGAATTTTCAATGTTGGATCAGCAGCGGTTTCTTAGTACAGTAGGAAGCAGTGATCTGTTGCACTCAACCCAGCAGAGGCAGCGTACATGGATGTTAACCAAGCAGCATGTGAGGTTGTTTGGATGGGAAAGATCCTTGTTGGGTTATTTGGTCAGATGATGGATCCTACAATGATTTGATGTGATAACCAGAGTTTTATAAAACTCTCTGAGGATCCTGTATTTCATGATCGGTCCAAACATATCAACATCTAGTATCACCATCTACGAGATTGTGTACAGAGGAGAATCATGTTGTTGGAGTACATTCCTACAAAGGAACATGATGCAGATATTTTGACAAAGGCATTGTCAAGATGAAAATTTGAGTTCCATAGAGGCAAGATCAGGGTAGCAGATAATCTATTTGTTGCTAAGAGGGAGTGTTGAAAATGCAACAAGAAATTCCTAATTTAATTTTTCCCAAAATTAATTAGAAGAACATTGAATTCTAATTTCATAAAAATACTTGGAGGAATTTAACTGAAGTGATATGGCTCTTATCACTCAGTTAAATCAATTAATTTGAGTTGGAGACACTTGAGTTCATTTCTACATGATTGATTACTAATTTGTAGCAATCTAGTTCAGCTAATTTGAGTTATTTCCAGTGTAACTAGTTCTCACTGTTAGTAGAACTAGTGGAGGTTCAATCAAGGGTGTGTAACTTTTTTCACACTAAGTGTTCATCCAATTAAACTGATCAATCAGCCTAAATTAACTCATGCATGTGGAGAATTCAAGTTACCCAGTTGAGATTGGAGTTCAAGAGCAGTGTACTATCAATTGTAGACAATTCCAAATTGTACATGTGGTGCAACCAGAGAAGGGGCCTACAGAGATTGCGCAATTCTAATTGGGAATTTTCCTAATTAATAAGGGGTTAATTCCTTGAGGAAAAATGCAAGGAAATTGGGACTTTGGCACACTTGTATTTGGTTAAGTATTGACCAAAGCTTGTGTAGGAAGCAGTGAGATAGATTATACTAGTGCAAAGGTTGCCCAGGCTTGAGCAAGCATTGTATTTCTTCTCCATTTTCTGACTAACACAATACAGATAGGAAGGGGTTTTGAGAAATTTCTTTGCCCTTAGATAAATCTCTCAGCATATGTGATTGAATCTTGTCTCATGTTTATGTTGTGATTTATCGATCGTTTAATTTTTTCCGTTGATGAGTAGAGTAGATTCAAGTCTTTTTGTTTTAGCAAATTACATAAGCAGTTTGAATCTACAATAAATTTCTAGATTCATATGCTTAGAGAGTTTGGCTTCATGAACAATGTTGATTGATGAACTTGATTCTTTGAACCTTTCCTTATGATGAGACTTATACATTTTATTTGTGATATCTCTCTTAGGTCATTGCCGAGAGACTAGTGAGTTTGTCGAGGAGATTGATCTTGAAAGAGAATGTAAAGTACCTCCCTAGCTATAAGGGATTGTTGGAAATTAGTAGCTTCGTTCGGTATTTTCATCAATAAAATCAAAAGAGATAAATTAAATTTATATTTACCCCATAAGTGTTCAAGTCATCCCTTCTACGATCAATTCAACCTACCCCAAGAGACACACCTTTTCGCATGGATGAACTACTATAAATAGAGTATATTTTCTCTCCCCAATGACATAATTTGGATCTCATATCTGAGGAAGACAACTTGTTCATCTGAGGCATGAAATATCACTAGTCTAATGCATAATCTCTATGGAAAATCTCATTGGTCTGAGGCATACTCTCTGTGGAAAAGCTCACTAGGCTGAGCCATGCTCTATGTGGAACAATGCACAAGACTAAGGCATACTCTCTATGGAACAGTGCGCGGGACTGAGGCATACTCTCTATGGAACAGTATGGGCCTAAGGCACATCATCTTTGTGAATAGTGTGAGCTCTAAGGCTGAAGAAGACGTTGAAGTTTGGTCCTCTTAGAAACCTGTGGCAGACCTATTTATGAATATAATTGAAGGGATCATTGGATATTGGAGGGTTGGCTTGGCACTTGTGGGAGGTCATCTTGCTAGTCAATATTTTCCTATGTAATCTTATCAAAGATATGTTATTTTGATGTACAAATTGGATTGAATTGGACATTCTCACATAAGGAAAGGTTGTTGGGTTTTTCCCCTTAGAGTGGGGTTTTCCCAGGGAAATTTATGGTGTCTCTTGTTTATTGTCTTACTGTGATATTTATTGTTTATGGATCTTAATGTGATGGTTTGAATTTTCATGCAAAACTACTTAAGGATTGGAATGTTTTAAAAGAAATCAAATTGTATCATTGGAAATAGTTATCACTTTAAAAATTTCTCTAATCTTATATGCTACTAGAAAATAAAAAAAAAAATAACCCTTGCATCACCCCGCTTCTTATATATCCAAAATTGCAACAACAAAAAAATACAATTATATAAATCAAAAGGATATCAAAATAAATAAGAGGTTGAAAGCATTTATATAAAATGTGGGATGTATAAGGAAAATCGATAGGGTTATGGATGCTCGCTAGTAGTGGATAAATTCTTATATTATGTTAAGGAATCTTTGTCAAGGCTATGGAAATTCACAAACAGCGAAGCAATACCAAGTTAAAAAGACATGATGAACATATGTTTACAATTTTGTTTGCTAATATTAAAGTTTGGACTTAAAACTTCTAATTTGGAATTAGTTAATTTCATTAATAATAAATGAAGTCCATATTTTAGCTCTTGGAACAATAATAGATGAAGAATGAGTACTTCAAATGATTGACTTATCTTTATCTTAAATATCATGTTTTTTATTTGATACTTATAATTATTCTAAGAACATAATTTAAAGTTTCTTATGATTAATATTATTTTATCAAAGATAATTGGTTCTTTCCAATGTGTCGTCATCTGTTATCGGGTCTACAACATCCTCCCATTTGTTTCCAAAATAAATGGGGATCCTATTAAAAAAAAATATTTTGACTTGCTTATTTTCTGATGTAATGTATTGATAGTTTGTTTTTAATACTTTTGTGTGAAACTCCCATTTTTCTTTTATTTTATAAAGTCTTGTGTTACATTTCTGAAATTTTGGATTTCTTCCCCACCCATCCGCCCATCTGACATCTTCCTCTATCAATCCGAATGATATTTCTTTGCTTCTCCATATGCTTGGATAAGTGGATTACCTTTATCAATTTGCAAATGAATCGGACATGCATCCAATTCGCATTTTGTTATATTTTATTTGGAATCTACTTTGTGTATCTGCCCATCCGGGCTAGCCTTAAGCTTAGAATAGTTTAACCACCACCTCCCCAGATGCTTGAATATACACCTATTTGGGCCCGCATGACAATAATCAAGCTCTACATCCTATGCCCCTACATGACCAGATGTTTTTAAAACCATTTGATCAATAACTAATAACGAATGTGTCGATCCATCCATTTGTTTGAATAAAAACACTATGCATGCCCCACACGCTAGATGACCAAGTCTTGTTTCAAGCTTGGTTAATCACCAATTAAGAAAGTTAATCAAGTTTAATAAACAATTAAGGTAAACTTTGACATTCGACTTCTTTCGATAGATACTACTCGTTACATTCAACGGACCCTGGATGTTTGGATCATATCATTAAAATGCAATTAAAAGCAAAACAAGGTTAGTAAGAAAAGTTTGTCTTTGATACCTTAGAAATCTTATTCAGTTTAAACAAAGTTTTCCTCGATTTTAATTATGTTGGTTATTGTGTTGCACCGATTCCTTAATTTTTTGAACTCTTACATTTTCTAATTCCAATTGTCGATACTAAAATGAGAGTAAGCCTAAAGGATAGTGGACATTGCATCTAAATGAAAGGAGTTGGGAAAATAGACTCTAGATCAAGAAAAATCCCTTGAAAATTGAAGCAGATTTGGATTACGAAAACCCAACTAATAGTCAATTAGGACATCCTTAACAATGTCTTTAACAACCCAACTAATAGACAATTAGGACATCCTTAACAATGTCTTTAACTGCGAGATGTTTAATTTAGGAGCATGATTTCATCCATTCAATTGATTTCCTATACATAAAGATATTTTGTTTTACCTAATGTTCAATTAGGACATCCTTAACAATGTTTTTAACGAGGAGACTTTTAATTTAGGAGCATGATTTAATCCATTCAATGGATTTCCTATACATAGAGATATTTTGTTTTAATTTTTATTTTAGTTGATTAGGGGGTTTCGGATCAAATACCAATATTTTAGAAACAAATATAATAAATTCAAGTGTGGTGCTTAGTGTACTGATCTGTTTTGGAAAGGGGTTAATAAAGATCGGCTAGGGTCAGCGTTGGGTCCAATAAAAACCCAGGCTCCTTCCTTTCCTTCGGCCAGGCTCCTTTCTCTCCTTCAGGTCTTACCCAGAGAAATCGGCCAGAAATTGTTCATCCATCTCCATTTCCCATTCATTCATTTCTTTCCTATTTATTCATTTGAAACGAAAATGATTTTTCAGGTTCTCCTTCCACCCGCTTGCTTACTTACGCAAGGTTGAAGCAAGATTATTGGCATGCGGGAATCTAACATGCACTTGCAAAAGTCGTCTCTGTCGATCATGCAGATGGTCATCCTGCCCTCAACCCACATAAACTTTTACTTTATATATATATGACTCTTTTTTAGGAGGGAGTTGTTTGGATGATTTTTTTTTTTTATTTTTTTTTTAGCTGTGGTTCACGGTCACTGAGTGGCCGCTACATCCACGGTAAATATCGGGGTAGTTCCACCCGAAGGGATCTGCCCATCGGCCAATCTTAACAGGCCTAACCCCGAGGGCGTCGAGGAGATTTGACCCCATGACCTCCCAACTGGGAAAGTGCTTAGCAACGGGAACTCGACCATTTGAGCTATCCCTTGGGGCGAGTTTTTTGGATGAACTTTTATTGAAAGGAAACTAATATTATCTATCAACTATTTTGATCTATTTTGAAGACCTAAGGAGCTTTTCAGAGAGTCTATTATGTTCAACAAAATCTTGTAAGTTATATACTACTATATGCATTTGTGATTTTAGTTGAATATGAAATTAGGATTTGATTGAATATTTGCTTTCCGTGAATGTTAGTATAGTCATTTTAATTCTATAATAAGACAAGGATTTGTGTTCATCTATTTATTTGTGTTTATATTATTTGTGTTGCTTAAATTGATTATCTTTCTAACTAATGTTTATACTTCAAATTGAGTTGTATTATCCTTGGTGTTGTAGATTAGTCGTATTTGTTTTAAAAATAGAATTTAGAACTAGCAAAAAAAAATATAAAATAACAAAACTATTATTTCTTTGATACTCTCTCATTTGAGTTTATTTCTTTAGGTAGCTTAGTTGAGCTCACATATTAGTCACAAGCACAAATTTCATCTAAAATTCCATTGAAATTTGTTTCAAATTCTTTATGGAATCACAAGAAATTCTTTTTTTTTTGAAGCAAGAGATGAACCTTCTATTGACTTATGAAAGAAACTAATTTACAAAAGTTACAACAAATGCTCAGAGGCACAAACACCCAAAAGGGAAGAGGGAGATTAACCCATAGTGCCCTAAAAAACTCCACGAAGATAAACTAAAACCAAAACCTAAATTTTCATGGAACCTCCAGCAAAAGCTTGGACCCCCCAATCCTCTCACAAGTCAACTGCCATTGACCTGTCTCCTTTTAATCTGACGGTCTGGAATCATATCGCGTGGAGCAATAGCCCGTGGAATACCCACTAAACTGCTCGACCATTTATAACCGTTGATCCTCCCTCTCCTAATCCAACAGTTAATGTCCATATCACTCAGCTTAAAATCCCGAGGAATACAGCGCAATGGGGGCGGTATTCTCTCTCCATTCCCCGCCACGTGTTGATCCCTGAGAGGCATCGCTAGCTTTTCATTAAAACCATTTTTGGGTTCAAGGGTGCCCAATAAGGGTGGTAAATCGTAAGCAGTTTTGACCTCCCGAACCCTCAAACCTGCTCGACCAACTACGGTCGTTGATTTGCCCCCTCCAGATCCGACAGTCAAAATCAAAATATCATAGCGAATAAGCCCGAGGTATACTGCGTGATGAGAGCGGTATTCTCTCTCCCTCCACTGCCATGCATTGATCACTGAGTGGCATCACATTCCTTTTAGGAAAACCACCTCTGGGTTATAGGGTGCCCGATGAGGGTGGTTTAACCCAAGCAGTTTTTTACTCCCGTATCCTTTTCCCCTGGCCCCCAATGCTTTGCTTGGTGAAGACACACCCGGAAGGGTCGCTTTATGCGTGGAATCCTGTTGCCGTTCTGCTCAGTATCCCATCTCCTTCCTTATATTCCTTTGAAGCGGACAGCCAATGGCCCACAGGGTTTCTCTATCCAGGTTCCTTGTATCACCCTGTCTAACATATATTTTGCTGAAATCCTCTGATATCCTCAAGTGCTCATCCTCTGGGAAACTTTCTGATGTGATCTTAAGCTTCATCGATGAATGGTGAAACACTGTCTCTTTGTATGTTCTGAGATTGTTGTTTGTCTTTGAGAGCCCGAGATGAGCATTCATCTCGTATCCTATCATCTGTTACCTTCTCCCACCAGCAACATATATCAGTTTGTTTGCTTCTAACCCCCTCATTAGCAATCCAGACCACTATTTGTTGGCTTCCCTACGAACATGCACAAACCTGAGAGTTCTTAGAATTCTCAGGTGTGATTGAATTCTGTGATAGATTTGCAGGAGCCGCCAGTGACCTGAGATTTTCTCAGGTGCTGATCCTGCGCCTATCCGCTTGACCGAATTAATGACTAATTCTGAGTCAGCCTCAATGATGACATTATGCATGTTGTGCTTGATCAGTATTTCCAAGCATAGTTCCATCACCATGAGTTCAGACACATTGTTGGTGGCTTTTCCTAGATAACTATAGAAAATTACATGTATGTTTCCCTCCTCATCTCTTAAGACTCCTCCATACCCTGCGTCACTAGGATTCCCTTTTGAGGCTCCATTTATGTTAAATTTTAAAAAACCTGGAGAAGGGGGTTGCCAGAACACCTTTCCTTCTGAGGTATGCTTGGTGATCTGAAGAGGACTCTCAGGGAGATGTGCTTATAACTCCAACTTTCTCAGGATGCTGACCTCTCTGTGTCCTATGAATTTTCCTGCAGAGAAATCCCCCAGGGTGCTGATAGTCTCCTTAATTTGTTTAAGGATTAGCTTTATGATGTTGCTCGTCGGGTCCATTTTTCTTTGAAAATCCTGTTGTTGCGCTCGTATCAAGAACCTAGGAGTCAAAGCCCAGACTGTGTTTATTGTCTCATTGTCCGAAAAAATTTCCCCCAATTTTTCAGCATAGCTATGATATCATTTTCGTGTCTGTCTGTTTGCTCGAATACTTCTCCAACCTAGTTCCAAAGAGCGTTAGTGAAGGAGCATGTATTGAGGAGATGATTTGTGGTTTCTTCCTATTTTCCACACAGGTGACATCTTGAGGGACCAACAAAGCCTCTCTTCCTCAAATTATCCCATGTTAGAATCTTGCCTTGTTGAACCAGCCACTTGAACAATTTGACCTTCATCCAATGAGGGTTATTCCAAAGATATTTCCAAGTCTTGTCAGTACTTGGAAAGTTAAGCCATGTGGCTATCCTTTTGGCTTCTTTAAGGTTGAAAAGACCCACCTTATACCTTTCCCATCTTAATTGATCATCTGAGGTTAAGGTTAAGATTTGCCTTTTTTCCAAAATATCTTTAAGGGCTTTAGCTTGAGCATTCAGCGTGTTCATCTCATTATAAGCTGGCAGTTTCCATATTCTCCATTTCCCATTGTTCCTTGACTGATCCCACTAGTCAGTCACCCTCCTTAATCCTTTGTTGATTGTATTTGCTTGAATGCTTGCTAATTCCTCACTGCTGAACTTGCCTTCCTGCTGCCAATTGTCCTCCCAGAACTAGGCCAAATTTCCGCTTTTGATCTCCCAGAAACTATGTTTTTGAACTAAGTCTCTGTTCTCCAAGGCTCTGTTCCAAACTTGTGAACCTTTTACTTGTCCTGTCATTCTTATAAGGTTCATTTCCTGCCAATTCATTTCATACTTTTATATCCATAGTTTTGCCAAGGGGGAACGTATTTCTTTTAGCCATCTCCACCAAACTTTGGCTCCCAGAACTTTGTTTAGAATTCTTGGGTCATGAAGACCCAAGCCACCATGAGATTTAGGTTTGCATATCCTATCCCAAGCCACTAGAGCCCATTTCTTTTTCTCTTCACCTTTCCCCCAGAGAAAGTCTCTTTGAATGCTTCTGATTTGAGTAATGACTCCTGTAGGTGTTGGAATGGCTGATAGGATGTAGATAGGGATGGTTTGGAGGATTGCTTAGTGAGAAGCAGCCTCCCTGCTAGATTTAAGACTCTTTTTGTCCACTTGCTGATTTTGTCTTTCAATTTATTTAAAATAGGCTCCCAGATGTCCTTGTGAGACGGTTTGTCGGTGAGGGGAACTCCCAGATACTTCGAGGGAAATGAATCTCTTTGAAAGCCTAAAATTCTGGAAATATTTCTTTGAATTGAAATATCAGTGTTGAAAAAGAAGATCTTTGATTTTGTAAGGCTTACCTCAGTGCCCGCTGCCATTGCAAACTCATACAAAATTTGTTTGAATGCATTGGCTTCCTTGACTATAGGTGTGCCTTGTAGCATAGTATCGTCCACAAATTGCCGATGTGTCACTGAGTTTCCACCTTGAGTGAGTCTTAGACCTTGGATTTTTCGTTCCTCCTTGGTGGCTGTGATCACTCTACCTAGCCCTTCCATCATTAGAATGAGAAAGAAAGGGAAAAGAGGATCACCTTGCCTGAGACCTCCTGTAGGTTTGAAGGTTCTGGAAGGAGAGCCATTGAGAAGAATAGAACAGCTAGCAGTGGTTACTAGAGCCATGACCCACCTTATCCAATTATAGTCAAAGCCATAAGGTTTTAGTACTACTCTTATGTAAGTCCAGCTAAGTTTATCATAAGCTTTCGCTATGTCCAACTGAATTATAATCTCTGCCTGCTTATTGGATTTGAGTGAATGAACCACTTCATGAGCTTGAATTATGTTGTCCAGAATTTGTCTTCCTTCCACGTATCCCGTTTGTTCCTCAGACACCAGGGTTGGGAGGAGGGGTTTGAGTCGGTTGGCAATTACTTTGGATATGATTTTGTACACCACATTGCATAATGCTATGGGTCTGAATCTGTCAGGAGAGCTGGCCTTTTCCTGTTTGGGGATTAAAGCAATGAAATATTCATTGAGCACACTTAAGATTGATTTAGATCTTCGCGAGTCTTCCACTACTTCCAGAATATCATGTTTTACAATCCTCCAGCATGTTTTGAAAAAGTCCACATTGAAGCCATCCGGGCCCGGAGATTTTCCATTATGAATTTCTGTGATAACTTCCTCAATCTCTTCCTCTGTTACTGGTCGATTGAGATTGTAATTGTCTTCTCTGGAGATCAGTTTAGGAATGTACTGAGTGAAACTACTCGTGAAATGTGATCTATCTACTGTGGTTTCTTCAGAAATTTCCTGAAAATGGTGGACTAAAACCTCTTCCATCTCCTTGTGAGTGTTTTTTCTATTCCATGATGATCTGTGAGTTTCACGATTCTGTTATGAGCTATGGTAGACTTGTGAAAGAATTTGGTGTTTCTCTCCCCTTCCTTAATCCATTGGACTCTTGATTTCTGTCTCCAGGATATTTCATGTTGTAGACATCTGTTTTCCCATTCATGCTGAAGTGAATCTACAAGCTCTTTCCTTTCCTTTGTGTAGCCTTCTGTGATGAGCATTTGGTTTATTTCCTTTAGTTTCTTTTCTACTTCTCCTTTAGCTTTGAAGATATTTCCAAATTCATTTTTATTCCACTATTTGAGTCTGCCTTTAATGTGTTTAAGCCTTTGATGTAGAAGGAACATCTTTGTGCCTTGTAAGTGTAGCTCTTCTTTCCACCATTTTTCAATGTGTGTGAGGAAAAATGAGTGTGTGAGCCAGACATTCTCAAACCTGAAGGGGTTGTTCCTTGGTTTACCGATTAGAGAAGCTTCCAATTGGATGGGCCAGTGGTCTGAACCTCCAAAATGTAGGATGAAAGTGGTCAGGCTACTCCCCGTGAGTAGAAGTTCCTCTGAGATGATAAATCTGTCTAATTTTGAGGGTACTTGTGTAAAGCCTCCTCTTTTGTTATTCCAAGTAAAAATTCCATTGTCAGTATCCATATCTACCAGTTTCATATTAGTGAGGAATTTCTAAAAGGCAATTGAATCCCTTCCAAGTGTCTTGGTTCCTCTTTTTTTTCCGTGAGCGATTTTATCATGTTAAAATCTCCCCCTAGAATCCAGGGTAAAGCTGGGTATCTCTTTTTCATTTCCTCCAGAGAAGTGAGGATCCTAAGTTTATCTTCCCATGGTTGAGAGCCATAAACATTGGTGATCATGTAACACTACCTGTCTCCCACGGGTTGGAGAATCAAAGAAAGGTGGTGTCTGGATGCCTCCGCATCATGCAAACCAAATTTTTGAGGATCCCGGAGAGTGAGAATGCCACCAGCAGAATCATTTTCCTTGACCTCAAGATATTCATATCTATTTAACCATTTGTTGTGTTTCTCTCTGACCTTCTCAACTGAGCATTTTGTTTCCTGTATGAACATTATATCAGGTTTTTCCTCTCTGATTCTATTGCTCATATTTCTTTGTTTTCTTCTTCTCCCTAATCCTCTAATGTTCCAGGTTGTGATTTTCATTGAGGGGGGATTGTGAAGGAGTAACTGGAAAGGTCTCTCATCCTTCTTGAGTCAATCATGAGTTTGCCACATTCTAGCAACAACTCTTTTTGTCTCTTTCTGCCTCTCTTCCCGCTTGGGTTTTTTGTCAATTTTCCTGTTATTAATCCCATTGAGGACACCCCTTTGTTTTCTTGGTTGTTGTGTCCTCTGTTGACTCCAATCGCTTTTTGGTGTGACTTGTTGAGGAATATCTGTTGTACTTTGTCAACCTCCTCCTACGATATGGCATTTATTCCCAGGCTGCCTTCGTGCTCTAGAAACTTCTCTAGTTCCAGGTTCTCCCTTTCCAGGATCTCTTGTAAGTCTTGGTCCTCCATGCCACTGTCACTTTGAGTCATATCCTGGTCCTTTTCTATTTCCACGGTACTCAAAGGCTCTGTTGTGGGTTCATTTTGTTCCTGTGTGAACTCTGAGCTAGTCTCTTTTCCTTTTCCCCTTGTTGCCTGATGCTCTATTTTCCTTTGAGTTCCCTCTTCTTCTTCACTTTCTTCTAAGATCTCAAACATATTATGACTTGTTGTTTTGTTATCATTAGGGTTATTTAGTGTCTTCCTTCCCCCTCCTTTCCCTTTTCCTCCCACTCTAGTAAAACCGGTCTGGTCTTTTCCTTTATTGGTGTTTTGGTGTTCATCCCTTTTATTTAGAGGAAAATCTCTGAATAGGTGTCCATGCTCATGACATTTGCGACATCTGAATGGTATATGCTCATAGTCTACTGCTTGAGCCCATTCTTCGTCATAGACTTCTAGAATGACCTCATCTGGAAGAGCTCCTAATAAGTCCATTTCAACACATATACGGGCATAGGAAGTATATTTTCCTCATAGTGTTGCCTCTGAAATCTTTAGAAAATGGCCTAGTTTGTTGCCTATAGCTTTTAAAGACTCTGGCATCCAATAATCTAAAGGTAAGGAGTAGAGTCTTATCCATACCGGTACCGATGTGAATGTTTCTCGCTCC
The DNA here is from genome assembly GCA_031772625.1 of Pinus tabuliformis. Classification (NCBI taxonomy): domain Eukaryota; kingdom Viridiplantae; phylum Streptophyta; class Pinopsida; order Pinales; family Pinaceae; genus Pinus; species Pinus tabuliformis. Next base: position 382,652,588 of record CM062811.1, on the reverse strand, counting down.
GACACAAAGTTCATCTTCCACGGACACATATAGAGACCAGCCGCCACATAGAAGTATAGTCCTCTTTCAAAAATCCTATCTCTGTCCTCCAAGCTCGTAAACACTGTTGTAAAGAAACATTTAGATTCAAGATGTATATTAAGCTCCCCTTTTGGTTTCCAATTGTATTTTATCCAAGTGTATAGCGCTTTCTCTGCCAGCCAGATTCCCATAAACTTGCATATTATGGCATAGTTTGTCATTTGATCCCTGTGCTCTTGCAGGGCTAGATCATTCAGTATTACCGGCGGTTTGATGTTGGACTTTGGTTTACAGGGCCCCATCTTAGTCCTGTTCTTTGCTGCCTGACCTCTGTCTTCTGCTTTCTCCTCTTATCGGTCTTCCTCATGGGTCCCTTCCTCTACATGGGTTTTGCTGCCTTCTGCCTTCTGGGATTCAGGAATTTTTGTCTTTCTCCCCAAGGAGTTTGGAGGCTTATTCTTACTCCCTACTCCACCTCTGTTTGAAACCACATTACTGTAGGAGGGAGTGGAGCTCCCTCTTCCCTGCGCTTCCATGATTACCTGCTTGCCTTCGTCGCTTCTTTTGTTGAACCCTAGAACCAGTCGCTCATCCGGTTGTGATAAATGTTATAATTGTTCATGAAATCACAAGAAATTCAAAGAGGTTGTAATAAAAAATAAAATTACAAGTAAAACCTAAAGGCTAAAATCTACTTGATTTAAAAATAAAAATAAAAATCTAAGTTGTCTACACAAATGTCAAACTTAACAACCAAAAAAAGACCAATTAGCTTTGGGATGTTGGGAATCATTTTGTTAATTTGCATGTAACACTATTCTTTTAAATAATGTTTTTCATTTTTGTATTAATAATATTTTTCATTTATATATATTGTCTTTATCTTCACAATTTTGATATGTAACAAAAAAAATCTGACAAACACCAACGTAATAAAAAAACAAACTTAAATAAATTTATGTAGTAAATATTTAGGATAATTAAGTTAAAATAATAATATTAATATTAGTAATAAAATAATAACGTTACATAATAAAAAAAACAAACTTAAATAAATTTATGTAATAAATATTTAAAATAATTGACTTAAAATAATAATAATAATAATAGTAATAAAATAATAGCCCTAACATACTCGTGAGAGAGGTACACAAATTCACTCACAATAAGAATAGTGAGCATTAACACCCTCTCACTTATGGTCGCATCCTTATTTTTCATGTCTATCTTTTTTTATTGGCTCTCATGTCCCTATTCTTTCTAACCTTAAATGGTAGGGGTTCTTCTTTCTGACCTTAAATGGCAGGGGTTCTCTCTCTATTGGGTTTGATATTTATTGTAAGTTACTTAGAATAGGACAACCTGGTCATTGCCATCACACCAATTGAGTAAATATTTAATTAAAGTCTTGATTGGTGGATGAGTTTTAAAATATATATATATTTGTCTACAAAATATTATTTTGATTTTTTGATAAAAATAGTTTATATTGAAATTTAATGATTGTTTTTATATAGCCATAATTTATTTCTTCTACATCTTGGAAGGGTTTTTACTATATTTTCTAATTTAATTTGCCCAAAATGTAATAGGAATTTTTGGAATCACTAGTTTGAATTGTAAACCCTCAACAATCCTAATTACAACTCCATACATGTAATAATTATGTAATAAAAAACGATCCAAAAATTTTACCAAATTCTAATTAAAATTTTAATATATATATATATATATATATATATATATATATATAAACTAAAAATAATAATAATAACTTGTCATGACACATTATACATTGAATATTCATCCACTCTCTTCTCATAATACTCTTCACAAAAGTGCATACTTAAACCTAATAAAATTTAGTGATAAAGATAATATGCATCCAAATTAAATATAATATAATAACTATTTACAATTTTACTTATATATCATTCTTACATGCTTAAATCATCCATCCACTCTCCTTTAATAATAATGTAGCTTCAACTTTTAATAATAGTGCAACTTCAACTGCTCTTCGTCCATACACTCTCTTTTAATAATAGTGTAGCTTCAACTTTTAATAATAGTGCAACTTCAACTACTCTTCATCCATCCACTCTCTTTTAATAATAGTGTAGCTTCAACTTTTAATAATAGTGTAACTTCAACTACTTTTCAAAGATGTGATGCAATACTTTTCAAAGATGTGATGCAGTTTATGGAGGTAAGAGTTTTCTAGATAAAATTTAGTGATATAGATAATGTACACTGAAATTAAATATAATATAATAACCATTTACAATTTTACTTATTCATTGCACTATATCATTCTTATGTGTAACTCATCCATCCACTCTCTTTTAAAAATAATGCAACTCCAACTACTTTTAATCTATATTCATGGCTAAATCTTTATATTAAAAATTATTATTACTTTTTATTTAGAAAAGAAAATTAAAACTTTTTATTTAAAAAAGAAAATTAAAAATTTTTATTTAGAAAAGAAAATTAAAAATGATATTAACATATTATTAATATTTTTATTTGTTAATGTTACTTCTTAATTAGAAAGGAAAATTAAAAATGATATTAACCCATTATTAAAATTTTAATTAAAAATGATATTAACCCATTATTAAAATTTTTATTTTTAATTTGAAAATTTTATGAAAAAATTAATTTCATAAAATTAAATATATTTATAACACATCACTCATCACTATTAAAAATTATAATTTCCTGAAATTCTATATTTTCACATAAAAATAAAAACTACCCAATTTTATCGATCAATGTAAAACCTTCATCACATTGTCATTTTATAGTTTTATAAAAAGCTTATTTAAGTACAGTGGCATTTATAGTTTTACTAAAAGCTTATATAAGTACAGTGGCATTTATAGTTTTACTAAAAGCGTGTTTAAGTACAGTGGCAGGGTTTAGATGACTGAGGTTGGAATTTCCTAACAGACAGATGTGACACAATTGAAATCTCTTTTAAAAGATAATCATAAACTTTTGATTGAAATCTGTTTTAGAAGATAAGCATAAAATTTTGACCATGTTAGTAATAAATGTATGATAATTTTTTCTTTTTTATTTTAGGGTTTAAAGATTTAAATATAAATTCAGATAATTTTTTCTATTTTTGGGTTTAAATATTTAAATATAAATAAATTTATATATATTAATTTTAATTTTAATAAAATTTTGAAAATATTAAATAAAATAATTCATCTTAAAAGGAAAACAATATAATCAAAAATATTAAATATAAAGGGGTATCAGATTTAATGTTGGAACCATTAAAAAATATATATAAAATAAAAATTTATCAATAGTAAAAATTGAAATCTGTTCAAGTTTATTTTGTTATTTATAATAATGGTTTTCAAAAAAATATATAAAAATATTTATATTCATTCAACATTATAAGAATTACAACACTAATATTTTAAAAATACATTGAGTAGATATATATTATTAAGTTAATTTTAATATGGGGTTTTTTCGAGTCCTGGAGGAGGAAGGTGATCCCACGACGCGTGTTGAAGCTCTAAAGCGAGATGGATAGGGTTTACCTGGGCGCCCCCGTCACACTGCGCTGCGAAGAGACAGAGGCGACAGTGAATCCATGGAGGTTGAACGCCGGATCAACTCAGCGGAATACGCCGATATGGATCTGGTACTGCAGAGGTGGAGACCACAATCCCTCTGCAACGAATCGAGCCGCGGATGAACAATGCTTTGCTCACAGGTCATGGACGGATCCCCACTTTCTGATTAAGGGTTATTTTCATGATAAATCTTTTGCCCTTACTGTAACAGGTTACGGCCAGCATGATTTAGACCGCAAACGTTCAGATCTGCAGTCGTTAATGCAACCCTACCTTGATCCGCAGTCTCTAATTGCGATTAAGGGAGAGAACGAAGTGGATTGGCCCGAGATGACCGCGCGAGCAGGAGCCATAATGAATACGGACCCATTTCCAGTTGGAAGAAGCAGGAGCGGCTCAGATCTGATAACAGAGAGCCCTGGGGAGAAAAGAACTCGAACCTCCGGTCTTGAATCAAATAAGGCACGCTCAGAACCTAAGGCTATTGAATCTAAAAAATGGATGATAGGAGATGGAACAACGCCAGATCTGGAGAACAATCATAGGAATCAGGGCTTGATTAAGGCCGATCCATCAGATCTGAAACAAATATTTATCAGATTTGTAGAGGGCAAACACTGTTGTGTACAAATCAAGGAGGGGATGGATGTCCAGGAGTTAAAAAAGCAGATCCAGAACAAACTGGGAATTCCGACAGCATACCAAAGTCTCTTATTCTCAGGGTCTTGTATGCAGGACCAACACACTCTCCAGCATTACGGGGTTGTCAAAGATTCAACCATCATCCTCAATCTAAGACTCCGAGGCGGATGTAAAGGAACCAGCTCAAAAAATTCAGGCTCTTTTCGAGATGCAGATAAAGGAAAAGAACCAATGCAACACAGACCAGCATCCACACCAGAGCTTCCAGGACCCTACATTGTGGAACAGAAGCCAGAAGCACCTATACTTACTGTATCATTGCCGGAGGTAACATATCTATACTCAGATCTAACTCATAATGTTGTTATATGCAGATTTAACGGTTATTGGCCCAAAGCTGACGCACTGCACCAATGGATTTACACATCATGGACAACCAACTGTGAAATATACCTTTGCCCTAAAGGATTCTTCATAGTCAGATTTAGCACAGAGCTGGAACGAGACAATACCATTAATCAGGGGCCTTGGTTTTGGGGCAATGTTGGTCTCTTTCTCACACCCTGGTTCCCGGATTTCGATGCCAATACCATGGTAGTATCGACAATGCCAGTCTGGGTAAGGCTACACAACCTACCACTGCATTTCTGGCATCGAAAAGCTTTAACAGCCATTGGGAACTCCTTAGGAAAACATATCAAAATAGATGAGGAGAAAGCCAACCGGGGAATTTTCACATATGCCAGAATATGTGTAGAAGTGGACCTAAGTCAAGGACTCCCTGATCACATCACATTGAATTTTAATAATTCATTGTGGACGCAACAACCAGATTACGAGAACACAGCATTCAGATGTCGCAGCTGCTTGCAGACAGGGCACCTTCAAAATGCATGTCCACTGACTTGTAAGGAGCCTAAGGGGAACAAGAAACAACAGAAAAGGCCAAAAGGTTGGCAGCACACTGAACCACTGGAGGAGGAAGCACTAAACACGGAACCCACAGACATATATGGGAGACAGGAAAAAATGCAGGAAGAAAACACTGAAGGACCCAAACTAGAACCAAACAGCATGATACGGCAGCAAGAACCACAGCTGGAAATAAGCGGTGCCAAACGAGCACATAGTACCGAAGGATAGGACTCAGACAAAGAACAACCTGGGCACATAGAGGAAAACCAACTTGCCATAATTGTCCCCACTGCCAATGCTGGAGTCTGGCGAAAAGTGGAGAAGAAAAAAGGAAGGAAAATATAGGCCGGTAGATACAATTTTTTAAAAAAATTTGCTGTATTCCTGTCATCACGGGAATAGTCTTTATGTTCTATTTTCTGTTATGCTGCCTGTTATTACAGGAACAGCCATTCCTGTCATCACGGGAATAGTCTTTATGTTCTATTTTCTGTTATGCTGCCTGTTATTACAGGAACAGCCATTTGCATATGCTTCAAGCATCTACAAAATGTAATTTTATCAACATGAATAAAATTACGATTTTTTCCTAGGGGAAAAAAAGTTAATTTTAATATTTTAATTTTATTTTATTTTAATTTTTTATTGATTTATTAATATTATTTATTAAATTTAATAATTTAATATTTTTATTTTATTTTATTTTACATTTTTTATTAATTTATTAATATTATAATTTATGATGTTAAATGCTTTTTATTTTAAAACAATCTAATTTGTTCCAAATATAGTTGGTAAAATGTGTAAATTGGAAAACGCCACCTCCCCACCTTCCTATTAAAACCCTTAAACCCAAACATGATGCTAACCCCTTTTATTAAAATCTTTAACCATACAAACCGTTTTTAACTATGCAAACAGTTTTTAACCATGCAGACATTCAAACTGTTCAATCTCTATTTTGATAAATAACTCAGTTTTTAACCATGCAGACATTCCAACTGTTCAATCTCTATTTTGATAAAAACAGTTCAATCTCTATTTTGATAAATAACTCAGTTAATAAAGAACCCATTTTTTTATAAACAACTCATTTAATAAAGAACCCATTAAAAGAGCGAGTGAAGAGACATTCAAACTGTTGAATCTCTATTTCGATAAAGAACTCATTTGATAAAGGGCCCATTAAAGGAGAGAATGAAGAATAATTCCGGGAAGATAACTATTTTTTCTCATTAGCTAGGTAAGAGGTTTACTAGCAAAATTGGAAGGAACGCTTAATTACTTTTAGTATATGGTCGTTGCACAAAAAAACCCAAGGGGTTGAATAATCAGGCATGTCTGAGATAGGATCACACTGACGTGCAATTCTTTTTAAGTGGAAAAGATTATTGTGTCCAACAATCCTTCATGAGGTGACTAACATTTCCTTTCAAACGGAAAAGATTGTGTCCAGCAACTTTTCATAAGGTGACTAATTCAGTCCATTTGGGAGAACTTGCAACTTTTAAAGGTGACTAATTCAATCCATTTGGGAGAACTTGCAACTTTTAAATCAGAGCTGGTTGTCATGAAAGTGCTGGTTGCTATGTTTGCCCTCCTCGCGGGATAGGATGCAAGGAAAGCTTAATTACTTTTAAGATATGCACATTGCATAAAAACTAAGGGGATGAATTGTCAGGCCGGCAAGCATGCATGTCTGAGATATGATCACCGTGAAGTGCATTTCTTTTAAGTGGAAAAGGTTGTGTCCAGCAACCTTTCATGAGGTGACTAATTCAGTCCATTTGGGAGAACCTACAACTTTTAAATCAGAGCTGGTTGCCATGAAAGAGCTGGTTGATGCTTGCCCTCCTTGCTGGATGGGGTATATCTATGTTTGCTTGATGATGGACCTTCGTCATGCAGGATATCTTGATACAATATCCATTTAAAAATAAAGAATGGGAAAGAAAGAAATAGGTTTAGAAGATTTTATTGAAAAACTTGAAAGCTAACGAGATTCAACGTCTCAAAAAATTAGGGAGAAAAATGAGAAAGAGGGGGTTGAGAGAGAGAATTTTAACTATTATCAAACAAGTATCTACACACAGTTCATTTGCAATTATTACAGATGGGTATGCACATCATTCTTCCAACATACAGCACAATACATATGGTATTGGCCATATGAAATCAAAAAACATCTCTTCCAAATAATGCCAAGGATCTTAAGGATTCTATATTTGAACTCCCAAGCACAATCCCAGAGCGTGAAGAGACTTGCAAGAAAACAGAAAGTGGGAAAGCACAACCCTGATTGGGAACAGTAGAAGGTGAGGATATAAAAATTTTGAAATGAGGCTTGGTAATGAATATTGCAATTAATGCACATTAATAACCAAGAATCTGGCAAGTACAATGCCCCAAGCTACCTAAAAAATCTATACCGTTTGGAAGCTTCATTGTATGCCATCTGATATTTTGACTGGTCTTCCCATTCTTTACAGGAACAATCATGGCAAACAGTGCAGACCCCATAGTACCCACCAAGTAAATCTTTTCTTTGCTGCTTGACATTGTTAAAATCAATCTTGGATCCCAACCCAAAAGAAAATCTTCAGGCTGACACTTTACAGGCACCCAGCGATCATCTTCTGGAATATATTGTTTATAACCACTAAAATCAATAATATAGAGCTTACCATCCATAACAGTACTTGGCTTTCCCCATCCTTCCTGTAAGCCCGGCTTTATTTCGGACCATGTATCTGTAACGGGATCGTACATGCCCCCATTCATACGACCTCTAATGCTCTGTGGTCCTATTACACATAAATTCCCATCTACCACTGCTACATGTTTAAGAGGATTAGAAGGATTGTCAGCAATGGCACCTCCTGCACTTGCTGCATACCTCCATGTGTTTGTAATGGGATCATAAACTTCCAAGCAAGGGAGGGAATAGCATGTCATATGGCACATACCAGACCCTCCAACTACATACAGTTTGTTGTCAATTACTCCTACGAGGCAACCAAAACGAGGAGTTGACATGGATGCCATCCTTCTCCACTTGTTCTTCCTTGGATCATACATCCACACATCCCTGTAGATAATCGTCAGTGTTAGTGTGGAACAAAAATAGCAACCACATTGTATTATACAAAAGCCCCTAGTGACAAACATAACAAATGAATCCACACATGGTAACATTAAATAGCCTGAAGATAGGCAAGGAAATGGAAGAGGTGAAGTTAAATAACAGGCTTTGAAATGAGGACTTTCTCCCTGGTTGATTTAAAGATAGAAAGCATTGATCACTCAGATGACATTTTATTCACATTTAATAGATGATAAATGCACCTTCTAGAATTTAGATTACATTCCATACATTTGCAGTTTAATACAATGGCCATTCAGATCATTGGTTGAAACCATGCACCGACCAGAGGGTCTTTTTTTTATTGTTCTTTCCACCATGATTGTGATTTAAGGGGTCACCAAACGAGGCCTATCTCCCTTGTTGCTTTAAAGATGAAACACATTTACTACTCAAATGACATTTTTTTAACATGCAATAGAGGACAAACGCACTTTCCAGATTTTAAACTGCATTTGAAAATCATGCATTTGCAGTTTAATACAATGGTCATTCAAATAATTGATTGAAATTATCCACTGACTAGAGGGTCTTTTTATATTGCTCTTTCCACAATGATTGTGTTTCAGTAGGATATAAGAAGATAACCAGGTATAGATACATAAAGATGTTAGATTTAATCATATTTGAATGCTTTAAGAAAGTTACAATCAGGTCCAGGAAGTACCTTATTGCTGCTTTACCAAATGGAGCACCGCCAATCACATAAAGCTTTCCTTGCAAGACTGCTGATGCGGCACCCAAAATTACTTGCCCTCCAGTCAGAGCTCGATCATAGGGTATTGGAGGAAGTGCGTACCACCTATATCTCTGTGGATCTAGTGCATGCCACTGGCTGTAACCACCAATAAGTTGCCATCTCACTCTCTTACCTTGACTCCTCTCCTCCAAGTGCGGTGACGTTCCAATATGAAGATAAAGCCAGTCCTCAGAGCAGCCAAGCAGCTTCCGTTGCTCCAAGAACTCGCGGCTATCAATTGAATGGCGCCATGCTCTGGATACAGCACGAAGACTAGAATGATAGAAACGAGGAACCCTTGCTAGACATTGTAATCCTAAATCATTTGGCAATCCTGGAAAAATACTTAAGCCATTGCCTTCAAACTCTGAGTTGGACGTATTACAGAATTCGGTGCTCTTTGCCGGCAGCTCTTTCTGGGCACTCTTTCTCCACTGACCTACTTCAACCAATGCCTGATATCAGTAATCATGGAGAACAACAACATCAAGCAAAAGAAAAGTATGTTGATTTTATTTTACTACCCCCTAAACCCAATCCAAAGGCCCTTGAATTCTAAGAACATATTTACAAAACACCAGAGTTCAGTCATCTTTACTAAAGGGACCCAATGGAATTGTATCTTAGCCAAACACGACAAAATGCTCAGTGGCTGAGAAAGCATGGGTAAACTGAAATATTTGACCCTCAAAAACCAAAATCTAGCATGGAACATAGTTTGGTCTTCTTTCTTGAAAGAGCCTTGGAAATGAATTTAGGCTAATAAACTATACATATGATAAAAGATTCCAAAAACAAAGGCACAAAAGAGAGCTTCCTGGAAACCTATTTCGATCCACATAAACCAGGATTTACTTGGCTTAAGAGAAGTTGTTATAAGGTTTAATAGGAAAAACCTTCCTGGAAACCTGTTTGGCTCCACATAACCCAAGATTTAGCAAAGAGCACTAAATAAGATTTTATTTTATATATATATATATATATATAAAGAGAGAGAGAGTGTTCTTCCGGAAACCTATTTGGATCCACATAAACCAAGATCTAACAAAGAACAGTCTGCTCGGCGTGCATATTTCTGTCGACCAGCTCAGGTGAGAACTCGTCTCTGCCCTGCATTACATTTTTAGATTTGGTAAAGTAAAATGACCGCACTGCCTTTCAGGAACATGCATTATGATCACCCAGGTAGTTGACCGTATTGTAGTTCCCTTCAATTATTCCACAAGCATGCAAATGCATTCTAATTGAACACACTCAAAAAAATGTCGTACCACATAGAGCCTACTGGAAACCTATTTTACTCCAGCTAAACCAAGATCTAACAAAGAACAGTACGTTCAGTTAGCATATTTCTCTTGACCAGGTCAAGCGAGAACTCATCTTTGCCTTGCATTGCATTTTTGGATTGGGCAAAGTCAAATCATTTCCCTGCATTAGCTTTCAAGTACATGTATTATTATCCCCTGGGTAGTTGAGCTTACCGTAGTTCCTTTTAGGCATTCAACAAGCACAAAAAACATTTCATTAGCAAAACTTTGTGTTACGGTGAAATTTAACACCTGTTATAAGATGGTAAATATCCAATACTTTGCGACAAACTAAACTTTTTATTATGGGATGCGACTAAGGGACACCTGTTTACAAGGTTATTACCAACTATTTAAAAGTTAGAGTGGAGACGAACTGGAGGCATATATGAGTATGACTTGCCCTCTCATCAGGGCATACAGCAGGGTACTAATCAGCTTTTCCCATTCACACTCCGTCCCATTGGCACAAGATCCTTTCACCAACTATAAAGAAGTTAAGAGAGTGGAGACAAACTGGAGGCATATATAAGTATGACTTGCCCTCTCGTCAGGGCATACAGAGGGAGACTAATCAGATTTTACCATTCACATTATGTCCCATTGGGATGAGATCCTTTTGAAGGCGATGGTTTGAATAGAGCGCCCACTAGTCACAAGGAACATGTGTTATGATCGCCCAGGTAGTTGAGCTTACTCTAGTTCCTTTTAGGCGTTCCAAAAGCACAAAAGTGCATTTTATAAGAAGGCTCTGTTAGAAATGCCCACTCTTAAAAACACATAACATCTAACAGCGTTGAGGTGAGATTTAACACCTGTAATAAGAAGGCATATATTCAATTTTCTTTGAGAACAAATTAAACTTCTTATAATGGGATGGGACTAAGGCACGTCTGTTTACATGGTTGTTACCAACTATGAGAAACTTTGCCTCGAGTGGAGACGAGCTAGAGACATATGCAAGTATGACTTTCCCTCTCATCAGGGCATACAGAGGAGGACTACACAGATTTTACCATTCACAGTCTGTCATCTTGGCATATCAAGATCATTTTGATGAACTTGATTTAAATAGAGAGCTCACTAGTCACAACAACAAATCATAAAAAGATAGCCCATGACTATCTAAAATTTAAGAGCAACCACTCTGGACTTCCCAAATTACAGGTGGAACATGCATGCCTAATAGAGGTACTCAAGCCTCCCCGCTACGAAATTAAAGGAGGAACTCTAAATAGCAACCTATACAAAAAGTCATTAAAAATTCCCCCCAAAAAATGGAGCTTTCACCATCTTTCTTACAATAAAGATCAAAACCCTTCACAAGATTTGAACATCTACGGCAGAATGCAAGAATGGAACAGAAAATATGAAATACTAAAACCCCCGATCAGCATGTCCCATTACAGACTATAAATTCCAGCAACTCTCATTCACATAACTGATTTGCACAATGTACTAAACCTTAACTTAACAGACTGGTGGAACGGCCATCAAAATCCCAAAAAGGAGGTCCAGGGAATGAAATAACTAACTCACCTGGACTTACAGTCTTCAGTCTTCTGCGAAGCCGAAGCCGAAGCCGTTTTAAAGACTTTAGCCCATGGATTCTGGACCCAATACCGAGCAACTTGTTTTGAACCCGTGACTTGAGTGACGATTTTTGGCAGCATGAAACAACGATTCCCATTCTTAAAAAGGGTCAATTAAGGCTCAGCCTTCTGTGAACTAGCTTTCCTGGTTATCTGCTTTTATTAATACATTTCAAATGGGGTTGGTCAGTTACTTATTGGAGACTCAGTGGCCAGAAACCCATACCTCCATCGTTGGTTTCAAGAAGCAGGGATCAAAATTCTACGTCACTCACGGATTTCGCGCCGTCGGTAATAGACGGGGCCGAATGACGTGGCGTGTCATTACCGTCAACCGTCAATAGACGGAGAATGGTTGGTGACTTGGCCTTACGGACTACAATTTAACGTACATGTGTATGTTTTTCGCCATTTGCCTCTGTGGGAAAATGCCAAGTGTTTATGAAATATTTATGAATGGTTTAGGTTATCTAAAAGATATAGAAAGAATCAAATTATTTTAATGTAAAAAAATAGTTTATAGGATAGATTGCTTGTTCATCTGCTTGATGTATTTGATAATTTTTGTGTGAAGTTGTGAGTGTATCTGTATAACTTTTCCTATTATCTTTGAAAGCCTCACATTTTAATTATATTCAAATTATTTTATAATTATATTTTATGTTAGATCTAAGACTTTTGTGATCCATAATGTAGATAGATGTCTTTCAGATTAATCACATTATTAGGATTTGGTTTATGTTTCGAACCAACTAATGTGGTCCATCCTCAGGACAAGGTGAAGAATCAATCGATCTTAAGGAATAAATAGCATGGACTCATCATGACCTAGAATTAGCTGAAAATTAGTAGTTGGTAAATTAGTTAATAAGGTAAGTAAAATATTATTAAAAACTAGAGGTACAGAGTTATCTATAAAAATAATAATATATATTTAGTTAAAAACTAACTTTTAGGAATAAATATAAATATCAAATATTTTATATCAATATTTAATAATTAATTATTTAGAAATCCTAGTTAAGAAAAAATATTATTTTAATTTTAATAATTAATTAATAAGTTCAGTAAAATATTAAAATATTATATATAAATTATTTTGTTCCAATATTTTAATAATTAATTAATAAAGTACTATCTATTAAATTTTTTATCTATCTAGGAGCAAATAAGATATTTTATTTTAATGTGTTAATAACTAATTAGATATTATCAATTTATGAAATATTAATAGGGGCTAACTTATTCCAAACAAATAAAATAACCTAAGTTCAATGTAAAGAACTAGAGATATAGTTTAAGAAATGGTTCTATAAATAATAATAATATATAAAACAAAAAAGTAAATTAAATTATTATTTAAATATGAAGAGGTTAGTAGGCATATATATTAGTTTTATTCACTGACATATTTATAATATCGCAAAAAATTAATAGTAGAGAAAGACTTAACTCTTATAAATATTCAAAAAAAATGAAGGTCAAGAGGGAGGGGAACAAGATAATAGCAGATATCTAGGGGTAGCAAAAATAAGTATAATATAAAAAGGAGGAATCAAGAAAATGATTACTAAGTAAAACAAACGGAGTTAAAGAAGAAATAATGGTAAAAATTAAAATGGAAAAATCAGCAAGAAATAAAAAGTAAAAAGGAGAAGAAAGGGAGGTAGAATCAAGAAGTGAGAGTCGGAATCGAGGGCTTACTTAATTTCCAACCATCATCCCTCTTAGATAGCTAATCCTCGGGATTAACCTTGGGTCAGTTTGAGTAGTTATTGGAGTCCAAGAACTCCCTGGAACTAATTCAATTATTTCCTATATGTATTTATATGTACAAAATGTACATAATTCTTCGAGATCATTTAATATACAATTTATTTGGTTTCTAGTCTTGTGTGTCCTACAGTGGTATCAGAGCGGGAAGTTTATCCGTCGCATTGTTGATTGATGAGCCACTAGTTTTGTGGTAATCCAAAACTTTGGACGAGAGATCTTGCAAAGGATTCTTAATCAACGAATTGTAGCAAAAGGGGTCTATCTTTGATTCCTCGTTGCGCACATTGCTAATGGGAGTATTCGAACACGGCGAAAATAACAAGTCTGTCTGCAAAACATTTGAAGTGCGACAGTTGTGAAGGGTATATGGGTTGTTGATGCGTGATTGCCATGAAAGTATGAAGTCGTGAATATATGTCATGCATTGTGATTGTATGTGTACAAAGTGGTTGTCTTGTATACAAAGATTTGAAAAACACTGATTTTCATGGATTATATTTAAAGTCGGTTATTAAACAATTGTAAAAACAATCGATAAGAACTAGATGGTGCGTGCATTGGTTGAAGGCCTGTTATCTACACCACTCATAGCATTTGGTCATCAAATGGAATAATTCAAATATTTTGAAATTTTTTTATATGTGTTGCCATATTGTCAATGTCGTTGAATTCTCCCTATGAGAGTTTTAAAAGAAATTAAAATTGAGATATATGAGGGTAACATGTAAATCTTTCTTGATTAATTATGAACAATTCAAATTAACAGCCCAAAGATCATCAATACCGAATATTTCACAAACAAAACTTAATATGATCTATTGTTTAAGATGACATACCTTGATTAACAGCGGAAGATGTAATGGCTACCATCTACTTTCTTCTGACTCCTACTCTTCTTCTCAGAAATTCGGTTTCTCTTTCTAGCCCTGTTTCTTTATGCGCTTCTTGATGAAGAAGAATGCGACTCTTGGCAGGGGGAGAGAGGACCCAATTTAACACTAAATCTGGTACGTCCATCATATACCAATTCAACGCTTTAATGCTTTAATGCTTTAATGCTTTTAACGCTTTAATGCTTTAATCGGGTCACATTAAGATTTAGAAACTGCAGATTTCTAACATTCTCCCACTTGACCCGACTATTCATAATATTAAGTGTTGAACATCATACTATGATAAATTGCTGAGAGTTATGGCGGTTGTGCACTATTAATTCAATGCATTTCCTTCCATATACTACAATACCAGCAAACCATCAATTCATACTCATAATTTATATAAAACAGCATAATGGTCCACATAATGTCTTATATCATAATGATTAAACATAATATCTTTATAAGACTCTTTCTTGTTTAAAATTACATAAAATACGTACTACTATATTAAAACAAGAGACACATAATTGTATATCAGAAACACATAAAAGAGCTCAGAATGTCACACATCAATTATTACTAATACAACCAAGACCCATTCTTTGAACATGTTCCTTAAATTGTCTTGGTTGTAACCCTTTCGTCAAAGGGTCTGCAATCATAAGATCTGTCTTGATGTGCATGATTGACACTCTTTGTTTCTGAACCTCATCTTTCACAACAAGATACTTCAGATCTATGTGTTTGGCACCTTTAGAGTACTTGTCGTTCTTTGAGAAAAATACTGCTGCAGAGTTATCACAATAAATTTTCAGCGGCTTGCTAATGGTGTCGACAACCGCAAGTCCTGAAATAAAGTTCCGCAACCATAATGCATGAATTGTGGCTTCAAAACATGCCACAAATTCTGCCTCCATAGTGGATGAAGCAACGATAGTCTGTTTCGCACTTTTCCACGATATGGCACCTTGAGCAAACATAAACAGGTAACCAAAAGTCGATTTTCTAGTATCGATGTATCCAGCAAAATCTGAATCGCTATATCCGATCACCTCCGATTCATTGGATCTTCTATACATGAGCATGTAATCTTTCGTGCCTTGTAAGTACCTCAAAACTTTCTTTGCAGCTTGCCAATGTTCCCTTCCTGGATTACTTTGATACCTCCCTAACATACCGACCGCAAAGCTGATATCCGGTCTAGTACAGGTTTGAGCATACATCAGGCTACCAACAACAGATGCATATGGAATTGATTCCATTTCCTTTCGTTCAACATCATTCTTAGGACATTGCATGAGACTGAACTGTCCCAGGTGAACATTTACTCATTCCAAATCTCTCTAGAATCCTTTCGACATATCCTTTCTGAGACAATCCCAATATTCCTTGTGATCGATCACGGAATATTTCTATTCCAATCACATAGGATGCCTCTCCCATATCTTTCATTTCAAAGTTCGTTGAGAGAAATTCCTTAGTCTCATGCAATATACTTAAATTATTTGCAGCAAGCAAGATGTCATCAACATAAAGGACCAGATAAATAAACTTGCTCCCACTGATCTTTTGGTATATACAGTGATCAACCGTATTTTCCTTAAAACCAAAGGATGTAATAATGGTATTGAACTTAATATACCATTGCCGGGATGCTTGTTTAAGCCCATATATTGACTTCTTAAGTTTACACACCAATTGTTCTTTACCTTCTATAGAAAAACCCTCAGGTTGATCCATGTAAACATCCTCATCAAGATCTCCATTCAGAAAGGTTGTTTTCACATCCATTTGATGCAACTCCAAATCATAATGAGCTACTAATGTCATTATTATTCTTAGTGAGTCCTTTTTCGAAATAGGAGAAAATGTCTCCTTGTAATCAACACCATCTTTCTGAGTGTAACCCTTAGCAACAAGTCTAGCTTTATACCATTCGATATTACCACTAGAGTCGTGTTTGGTTTTAAAAACCCATTTGCATCCGACTCTTTTACAGCCATGTGGTAACTCAACGAGATCCCAAACTTCATTTTGTTGCATGGATTTCAGTTCTTCTTTCATGGCATTAATCCATTCCTTTGACTCTTTACTTTCTACAGCATGTGAAAACGAAACTGGATCCTTATTGATTCCAATATCATAATCTGATTCTTGCATATAAACCACATAATCATCAGAAATAGCTGACCTACGATTTCTTTGAGGTCTTCTTAATGCTACTTGTTGTGGTTCATGCATATCAGCATTATGTAAGTCATTTCCTTCAGGAAGTACTTCTTCATTTATATGTTGTTCATTATCATCATGCTGTTCTACAACAGCTGGAACAACATTTGGAGTAATAGTAGATGGAGGAACTATTCTAGGCAATGTAACATTTACCCTTGTTTCCTTTATTTCTACTATTTCTCTTCGAGTACTCCCACTGACTTCACCATTCTCAATGAACCTTGCATTACCAGTTTCTACAATTCTTGGACTATGATTAGGACAGTAAAACACGTACCCTTTAGATTTCTCAGGGTAACCTAAAAAATACCCACTGATCGTTCGAGAATCTAATTTCTTTTCATGTGGATTATAAATTCTCGCTTCCGCTGGACAACCCCAAACATGCAGGTGTCTTAAGCTAGGTTTCTTGTTAGTCCATAACTCAAAAGGAGTCTTTTGAACAGCTTTACTAGGAACCCTATTCAACAAATAATTAGCGGTTTTGAGAGCATACGACCACAAATTCTTAGGTAGTGTAGAATCTGACATCATACTCCTAATCATATCCATTAACGTCCTATTGCGCCTTTTTGCTACACCATTTTGCTGTGGTGTACCTAGCATTGTGTATTGCGCACATATGCCATGACTTTCGAGGAATTTTGCAAATGGACCTGGACACTAGCCTGACTCATTATATTTACCATAATATTCACCACCTCTATCAGACCTTATGATTTTCACCTTTTTATCTAATTGCCTCTCAACTTCCTTTACAAACGTCTCAAGGACATTCACAGATTGAGATTTTTCATGAAGCAAATAGACATAACCATAACGGGAAAAATCGTCAATAAAAGTGATGAAATACTTTTCTCCATTAAAGGCTGGAGTGTCCATAGGTCTGCAAATATCAGTGTGTATTATTTCAAGAAGCTGGCTACTTCTGGTGGCTCCTTTCTTATTATGTTTGGTTTGTTTACCTTTAATACAATCCACACATAATTCTAGATCACTAAAGTCCAAATTTGACAAAATTTCATTACTTACTAGTCTCATCATTCTTTCTTTGGATATATGACCTAGTCTTTTATGCCACAAGAAAGCAGAATTTTCATTCACCATGCTACGTTTACATCCAACATTATTTACTACATTCAACAAGGAATTCGCATAAGTGTCATTCAGTTTCAATTTATATAAACCATCA
Source organism: Pinus tabuliformis (assembly GCA_031772625.1). NCBI lineage: Eukaryota > Viridiplantae > Streptophyta > Pinopsida > Pinales > Pinaceae > Pinus > Pinus tabuliformis. The sequence goes on along the minus strand of CM062811.1, from coordinate 382,634,550 downwards.
ATTAGAATACCAGAACCAACATTATCAGTATTCTTATATAAATCAAAACAGCCAGATCCAATCATACATCTAAAACCAGAATTATCCAACTTACTTACAGAAATAAGGTTTCTAGATAATGAAGGTACATAAAGGGTACTGTATAAGTCTAATACATATCCACTTTCTAGAATTAGACGATAAGTCCCAATGCCTTCAATTGAAGATTTCATTCCGTTTCCCATAAAGAGAAAATGATCTTCATTTGGATTTATGGTTCGGATCATAAGAAATCCCTGCATATTATTGGAAACATGAGTTGTAGCACCAGTATCAAGCCACCATGTATTAATGGGAACTTCAACTAAATTTGATTCAAAACATACGAAAGATAGATAATTACCTTTCTTTTCGAACCAAGCTTTCCTTTTCGGACAGTCACTTTGATAATGTCCTTTCTTTTTACAGAAATGACATTGAACATCCTTTAGTTCCTTCTTTTCCTTATCCTGCCCATTCTTAGCAGGTGCCTTTTTCTTCTTGAAATGACTTGATTTTCCTTTCTTTTCTTTACCAGCTTTATTACTCACAAAACTTACTGAGTGATTCACTTGATTTTTCAAACGTCCTTCTTCCTGAACAAGTCTACTGGCCAATTCATTAACATTCCACTTATCCTTTATAGTGTTATAGTTAATCTGAAAAGGTCCATATTCAGAAGGTAGCGAGTTCAGGATGAACTGGACAAGAAAAGAATCCTCTACTGTAAGTCCCAGGGAGTTTAACCTTGCTGCAAGATTAGTCATCTCTATAATGTGCTCTTGCATAGTTCGCGACCCATCAAACTTCATGGTCGTGAGTTCTGCCATAAGAGTACCAGCGAGTGACTTATCAGCTGAACGAAAACGCTCTTCCACAGACTGCATATATTCCTTAGCACTTTCTGTTTGTGGAATTGTTGACTTGATGTTGTTAGCAATAGTCATCTTAATAAACATAAGGCTCAATCTGTTACTGCGTTCCCATGCTTTATGGTGTGATTTTTCTGCCTCAGTACTATCTTTTGTAAGAGCAGCAGGTTTATCCTCAAGGAGTGCCAAGTCAAGATCCTGAACACCTAAATGGAAATTGACTTGTTCTCTCCATTCAGAAAAATTAACACCAGTGAACAATGTAACAGATGAAGCATGCGTATTCATGGGAACTCCTTCAAATTAAAAAAAAATGAAATAATTGTAAGCTCATAACTAACGCGATTCAGATGTAGACATAATAGCATAATATAGCACTCCTTTGGGTAGATACTATCTTATACTTAACATAATTAAATACCAAAACATAAGTAGGTAATAAATACATTCAATTAAATAGAACTGACATCTTTGGATGATCAATATTTATTTAATCAAAATATCTATTAAACCTCATCATGTCAACTAGTTATAGAACAAGACTTTCCTTTGGGTAAGCTCTCAGGTTCTATCATTAGTGACGCCAGTGTTAATTGGTATTATTATAACTGGCAATTTCTATCAATAATCATTATGTCACTTATGCACTAAATGACTATTCTGATTTTGACCACTTTGGTGATTAACAAAATCATAAATCTCATGTGCATAAATGATTTATAACACATACTTTATGCAAAACAATTTCAATCCCACGAAGTAAAAATTCTGGTCGATTACAGGCCCCAACAAAACCCAATGCAAAAATCTGGCAGAATATGGGAAAAGTGAGTTTCGCTCGCACTTTCCTTTCAATGAGGAAGGCGAAAGGAGCAAGCACAACCGTAGTGGCGGCATTCCGGTATACTACAAGCACAAAGTGATTCATCCCTCTATTAAAAGAGACTTTCGAGATAATATTCATGCCCGCATATTCAAACTAAATTGATCGCAATAGGTTGCGAATACGTGGAGAATTATGAATCGAATTATGAATCAAAATTCCACCGAAAAAATTCCTGAGCTCTACATTTCACCAACGAATCGGATATGGGCAATCGCCGGTATCATATTCGTTATTATATTTTATCACGGAATGACAGAATTATTTTACTCAGTAATAAAGCAGTGGATGGTGGATCAATTAAAGCAGATACGCGAAGAAAGCAAATCACTTGATCAGAAAATTGTGGGCATGCGGAGGATTTGATTAACATCATGAGTAAAGCACAGAACAGATCAATTGCAATCATAGGAAATATTCAGTTATTGATTGGTGGCTCCGATACCAAATGTAAATCTTTCTTGATTAATTATGAACAATTCAAATTAACAGCCCAAAGATCATCAATACCGAATATTTCACAAACAAAACTTAATATGATCTATTGTTTAAGATGACATACCTTGATTAATAGCGGAAGATGTAATGGCTGCCATCTACTTTCTTCTGACTCCTACTCTTCTTCTCAGAAATTCGGTTTCTCTTTCTAGCCCTGTTTCTTTATGCGCTTCTTGATGGAGAAGAATGCGACTCTTGGCAGGGGGAGAGAGGACCCAATCCTTTTTTATATTATTTAACACTAAATCTGGTACGTCCATCATATACCAATTCAACGCTTTAATGCTTTAATGCTTTTAACGCTTTTAACGCTTTAATGCTTTAATCGGGTCACATTAAGATTTAGAAACTGCAGATTTCTAACATAACATATTTAGATAAAATGAGATGTATGAGGGTTTTACATTCAGTACGGAATTTCAGTTTTGTGTGCGACAATTTTTATTTTTATTTTCAGTAAATGGACTTTAAAAATACAAAATAGTAAGGGTTCCTCTGCATCTCTGTAAAGAATTAATCACAGATGTTCTAGGGAGTTTACTGAGAAAAGATTTATGTCTTCAAACTTTGATTATCCTATAGTAACGATGCGTTAACTCTTAAAGAGATTGAACTAGCACACAACCCAACTGAAAATAAATAAAAAATAAAAAACGGTTTGCGCAGTGGCACAGTCGGTGAAAGCGTAGTGGCATGACCTGTGTTGTTATGGGTTCTCTTTACGCCGCGGCTGCTGAGACTCTTGTGAGTAAAGTCATAGATCTGTAGGATCTCGTTGTCTCTGAAATTAAAGGCTCGCTCCATCTGTCTCAAACACTGTGCCACAGGGTAATCTCCAACTTTGTCGCAGGGTTTGCAGCCGACAAAGTGAGTGACCAGCGGCCAGTGGTGATCCCCAAGCCCCGGGTGGTACTTCTACATCATCTCCTCATATTTGTCCACAAGAATGCCCCAGTAACCATGAAGATAGTAAGCGCTCTCCATTGGACGTCAAGGAATGCTTTACAAGACTCGACAATTCTGCAACAAGTGATATATGATGACAACCGTCTCATTCATGCTTTGAAAAAATATGAAGTCTGGATTGAAGTTAAATAACATACCAAGCAGGGGAAGAGCGAAAGAGAAATCCAGGTGATGTCATTTGTTTTTCGGTGTTGCATCTCTATTTTCATGCTATCAAAACATGTTCCTTTTCTCCCAGTAAGGCGTTGTACATCAGTTTAAAAGGTTTGTATGTTATCTTCACTTCCGATGCTTGTGTGATTAAGTCACTCTAAGTGTTGTTGTAAGATGGTCTATAAGCTTCAATCTATAAAATTGTTGAGCGCCAGAAAATGCGAGTGTTGAGAATATTTGTATTCACTACTGTGTTGAAGGTCTGCTTATTAGCATGAAATCTAAATTGTGAAGTTGGAATTGAATGTTTATTGAAGTCTTGAAGTCCATATATTGTGTTAAGATCAGATTAATTAAAACAGTGGCCGCTGTCAGCTTTGGTAATTTTTTAGAAGAACAAATGATATTTTTTATACAGAAATTACAATTGTAAAGAACCATCGTATTTTGTTTAAGGCAGACATTCGGACAATTTTGGATTTAGACCTAGATGAGTGAGACCGTACGTGTGGAGAGCCTGTGCATCTTTGAATTAAAAGTGGAGTCTACGTTGAAGGAGGTTTTAATTTGTTTGCAAATTCTTTGTGGAAGAAATGAGTCCGATAAGAATATAAGATAACTTCAACGTCAATACCCACTTGAAGTTGAATAACCACAACCGAAAAGGAAGCTTGTAATTTCAAAATTGTTATTTTCTTCTTGAAGACCGTGTTGCGCTGCACACATCCGTTTTTTTATTGAGCATGAAAGTTTAATTTGGTTAACATATGATTATGAAAACAAGAAAATCAAAGGGAATTGTGGTTATTAAAGTTTATATAATTACTTGGTTTATTAAAGGTCTCAAGTTCAAAACTTTGTAGAGTTCTAGAAGTTGTCACAAAAAGGCGACATTTTGTTTGTAGCAATGTGGTAAAAATTTTCATGTTGAAATAATGTTGTAAATGGGTGCATTTTCGGTTGAACCCGACACCCAGTTAAATCATCGTAAATTTGTTTGTATTGGTTGCATTTTCGGTGGTAGCCGACACCCCTTTTTAAAGTTGATCGCTAAAGAACATGGCCAAAGTCGATGATTTGTTGCATTTATTATGCAATTTAATGTCATCCAGTGGTCATAATAGTGTCCAAGTCAGCAAGGACACGCTCTTTGACATCCAAATATATTTGCAAAATGTGAAAAACAAAATTGAATTTTTGGAACTAGAATCCTAGTTTCAGTGAGAAGAACTGCAAAAGAAGAATTTTGAACTCGTTCTTATTCAGAATAATAGTTTGTTTGAGCCTGATCATTACTCAGAAAATAATCAGAGTAATGTTTCTGCAGGACCAGAAATTGCTCTTGAAGAGCCTGTTCTGGAGCATGTTTTTCAAGATGAGAAACCATCACAACCACTTTATCAATATTTATAAATATCTATAAAATAAAATGCAACTAAAAGTCCTTATGAGAAGCCTGATATTCCCAAAACTTTCATAAGGCCATGGGAAGAGATTAGACACGATAAAAATAGAACTAGTTTGGGTTACAAAGAGGATATTCTGGATGTATCTTTTCACATACCAGATTTTGCTAAACCGATACAATTCCGAAGCGTTGGATTTCTGGATGGTATTGTTCCAAAACAACTTGATAGATGCCAACAGTGTAACAAAGTTGGACATGCGAAAGATTGATGTTTTGATATTCACCCGTGTGAGCATTGCGGAAAGCGAAATCATCATATAAATAGATGTTCTAGAAAGAAGTCTACTACAAGAGAGAAGGTAAATTTTGGATGGATTGTGATCCAGGTGGATTTTGGTGGCCACCTACCAATTCCACTTGGACCCCCACCATTGTTTCTTTCAGTTTTTCAAGTTCCTTATTAGTAGCACAATTTACTATTTTTGGCAGTTTTTTGAGTCCTGAACTTCTGGAGTCGTTTTGAGGCCCTAAACTACGTTTTTTTGGGAAAACTAGGAGCATGGGTCCATGGACTGATGTTTCTCTTCCCAAAGTTGTATTCCTCGGATAAATATTTCTAAAGAGGTATTGTGCGCGTCAAACAGAGATCGTATGCCAAAGTTACGACCTCAGGAAGTTGATGTACCAATTTACCCAAAACGAGGCCCATAATTTGGTGCTTCATCTCCTAGGATTAGGTTTTTGGATGTTTAGGGTTTTCCATTGTTTCTCAACAATATATAGGCCTTCAAGCCTCATTGTAAGACAGTTCAGAGGCATGTAGCTGCCACATCTCTCCTCATAGATAAGCGACCATCACCCAAGCTAGTTTATTTCCATTTCTGTTTGTAAGCATATTTCAGTATTTTACATTAATGAAATGAAGTATTATTTATGTTGTACTCTGTATTTATGGTTATCTCTATAATTTGTTGTGTTCCTGTTTAAATCTGGATCACTGGTATTAGAGGGGTCTGCTCTTTCTCTGTTTTTCTTTACATGTCCCCAACGAGGTCGTGATATAAGGAGTTAGGGCTTGAACTGGTCGAACCTTTGCATGAACATCCTTGCAAATCCCAATGGCCTCCCATGGCGGATGGAAAGAAAGATGAGGGGGCAGGAGATCCTATCAAAATCTTGCTTGAAGAGGCCCTCGAGCGACAAAGGAACACGATGATGGACAACTTTTCCCAAATCCTTCAACGACTACCCAAGGGTGACACATCTACTTCCAACAGCTACTTTGTAAGCGCCACAACCTTTAAGGTACAAGTTCACTTTGACATTCCCATATTTGAGGATCAGATAGATGTAACCACTATAGATAAATGGCTAAATCTGTTAGAAGGGTATTTTTTTGTTCATGATTTTTTCGGTCAGGAAAAGATTGCTTTTGCTCTTCTCAAAGCCGCCCCCCATGTCAAGGATTGGTAGCAAACCTACTGTGAGCAAAAGGATGAAAGTAGGGCCTCACTTTTTTTAGCCGCACCCACTTGGAATTCATTCTGGAATGTCATCAAGGAGAAGTACTACCCTGTCAAAAGATATGAGGATAAATACATAAAGTGGACCACGCTGCGGCAGGGAAGAGACCAAGACGTGCCAGAGTTTACCAATAATTTTCATACCCTTCGCACAAAGTTGGGTATCAAGGATTCTGAGCTGCATTTAGTACTAAAATACTGCGGCTGCCTACATAGGTACATCTAGGACGAGATGGAGTTCCTGGACATCTCCTCACTCGGCACGACATACCGATACGCAGTCAAGATTGAGCAAAAGTTTAAACAGAAGAAGTGAGACTTTGGATCTGCAAATCCGAAGTAAGGGAAAGGCAGCCCCAAACCGCTGAACAAAGGACAAAGCCAAGGCAGGGTGGCCCAAGACAACCCACCAAAGCCACAAGCAAAGAACAACACCATGAAGCTGAAGAAGGACACAGGAAAGTGGTGTGAGTTCCATAAGAGCTCCACTCACAACACAAGTGAGTGTCGAGCCAAGCAGTCACTGGTGGTCGAGCTAAAGTATTTAGAATCAGATGCATGTTTAGACTCTGAGTCAGAACCGATAAGGGGAATGACAAAGAAAAGCAGATTATCGATGCAAAGCCTAACGCCACTGTTGCCACCACGAACATCCTGAAGGAGGAACCCGAAGATCCAAAGAAGGAGGAGCGCCTCTTCCACTCCCATATGTGGGTAAAGGGGTCCCCGCTACAGTTCATTGTCAAGAGCGGGAGCCAAAAGAACCTTATTTCGGCAGAGGTTGTGAAGCGGCTAGGCTTACCGACCACAACACATCCACAACCGTACACCATCGAGTGGCTTCACCAAGGACGGGATCTTCGCGTGAGCTAGTAATGTCACCTTCCATGCAACATCAATCCCTTCATGGATGAGGTATTGTGTGACTTTGCTATCCTTGATGTTAATGATGTATTATTAGGTCAACCATACTTGTGGAAGCAACATGTTGTATATGAGTCAAGGCCTTGTGTTGTTATTGTTACTTTGGGAAATAAGTTGTACAAGATACCAGAGGTAGCATCGCCTACCGCCATCTCTTTGGTTACTGCAAAACAATGCAGTAAACTCATTTCCAAAACCAAGAAATTTGTTTTCCCAAAGATACTCCCTCAAGGAAAGAAGAAGACAGTGGCCACGACCTCCAGACAGGGCCCCTCCGCACGATAACTACAGATGGAAAAGGTCATGGAGGAGTATGAGGACATCTTCACCTGCCCTGCATGGGTTCCTCTACATTGTCATGTCAAGCACTCCATCGATCTGACTCGAGGCGTGCCACTACCTAATGGACCAATCTATTAGCGCTCCGTTCTAGAGAACGATGAAATCAAGAGGCAGATTCAGGAGCTGCTGCAGAAAGGTCACATCCGACCGAGTTCATCGCCTTATGGGAGCCCGATCATGTTGGTACAGAAGAAGGATGGGACTTGGAGACTCTGTATTGACTATCAGGTGTTGAACAAGATCACTGTCTGGAATAAGTGCCCGATCCCATAGATTGATGACCTTCTGGACTAGCTAAAGGGGGCAAAATATTTTAGCAAGATCAATTTGAAGTCAGGATATCACCAGGTACCAATCAAACCCTCTGATGTGTGGAAGATTGTCTTCAAAGCCAAGGAGGGCCTTTTCGAATGGTTGGTTATGCCTTTCGGGTTGACGAATGTTCCTGCAACCTTCATGAGGCTAATGGATGACATCTTACGGCCATCCACCAACTCATTTGTAGTGGTATACTTGGATGACATCCTGATCTTCAGCCAGAGTTGGGAAGAGCACCTCCATCACATCCGACAGGTTCTCCAAACACTGCGGCAACACAAGTTATGTGCCAATTTGGAGAAATGCACTTTTGGCATGACCCAAGTTCAATATCTGGGATACATTATTGATGAACAGGGGGTGCATGTGGATCCAGCCAAGATCTAATTCATTTGGGATTGGCCATCTCCAACCACTTTGACAAAGCTCTGCAGCTTTCTGGGTCTTGCCAACTTCTACCGCAGGTTCGTGTTGGGATTTTCTCATGTCACTTGGCCCTTGAGTCGAGTCACCAAGGGAAGAGCGAAAGAAAAATTCTTTTGGTCTAAATCTCAACAGAAGGCATTCACAGAGTTGAAACATCGCCTCTGCTCGGCACCAGTGCTCGCATTACCAGAATTGCAACAACCATTTGAGATCGAGACAGATGCCTCTGGCTATGCTATTGGGGCAGTCCTTACTCAACACAGGAATCCAATGACATATCACAGTCAGACACTTTCAGACACAATCCGAAAGTATCTCACTTATGAAAAAGAGATGTATTCCGTTGTGCAGGTCTGCCGACAATGGAAGCATTACATTTTGGGGAAGGAAACGGTCATCCACACAGATCACCGGCACCTACAGTTCATACAAATGCAAGGGAAGTTGCATAATGATCACCATCAAAAGTGGTCCACATGCCTGCAATAGTTCCATTTGAATATCAAGTATAAGAAGGGTAGCACCAATAATGTTGCAGATTGCCTCAGTCAATCACCGATCATGGCGTTAACCACCGTGCTCAACTCTTGTGGGCACAAGACTTTTGATTGGCCACTTATCTACAAAAGCGACCCAAAATTCAGCCACAGATACCAGACACTCTTGGAGGGTCAGCATGTTCCATATTTTCACCTCCAAGATGCCTTGTTATGCCACCTGGGTCACCTTTGTGTTCCTTCAAGTGAGCGTGCCAAGATGATTTGGGAAGCACACTACAATCAGGCTGCTAAGCATTTCGGGGTCGAGAAAACGGTGGCAATACTGCAAGAGTATTTCTATTGGCCGAATCTTTGATAGGATGTCGGAAATTACATCAAATCCTGCACTACTTGTGCCATTGCCAAACCGACCATCAAGAAGCAAGGCCTCTATACTCCACCGCCTACCCCTAGTCGACCTTGGGAATCCATCTCCATGGATTACATGTCAGGCCTTCCTTCTACTAAGAATGGAAATGACTGTTTTTTTTGTCGTTGATAGGTTCTCAAAGATGACCATTATGGTGACCTGCAAGAAGAATATCATAGAAGAAGCCACTGCTAAACTCTTCTTTGAACGAGTGTAGGTATAGTTTGGGATCCCATAGTCTATCATCTTAGATTGGGACAACAGGTTCCTGAGTACATTTTGGTCCAGTCTCTGGTCGATGGTGGACACCAAACTCACTAAGTCCACAACCTTCCATCCCAAAACTGATGGCTAAACAGAGGTTGTCAAGAGTATGATCGTACACATTCTGCGTATGTACAACTCAAAGCATCCACGCACATGGGATGAGAGCCTCCCCTATGTTCAGCACAGTTATAACCAGGCTCTCCACAACTCGACTGGCCACAACCCTTTTCAGGTGGGCTTGGGATTCCAACCACCATGTCCCATTGATGTGGCCATGCCATTTGCAGCTACTTAGGAAGAATCAACTCATTTCTAGTTCGAAACAAATAAGGAAAACAACTTCATTGAGCACATCCAACATATCCTCCAGTAGGTCCATGACATTCTGGAAAAATCAAATGCCAAGTACAAGCAGCGACATGATCAACATCGGGTGCCACACAAGTTTCAAGCCGATGACAAAGTTTGGTTGCATTTGCAAAAGGAACGCCTTACCGGAGCCTATCAAAAACTCAGACCACTCCGATATGGTCCTTACACCATTACCAAAATTGTGGGAGACAATGCATTTGAGCTTAGCATTCCCCCATTCCTTGGCCTACACCTAGTGTTCAATGTGGACCGCCTTCGACCATACTTTCCACCATTACTAGACACATCCGACATTGCAAAATAGCTCACACCAATAGAGTTAAATCCAAATTGCATGGAACAAGTTGCAACTAATCAGATCATGGACACACAGATCAAGCACATTCGACAATAGAAGATCCAACTATATCGAGTTGTCAAAGACGGCCAACTCCTTCACCAGGGCAAGTGGCTCACTACGGACCAAGTTCAGCAAAAGTTTCCTCATCTCATGGAGGAACTCAACACAATGGGGACCATTGCTTCCTAAGGGGGTAGGAATGATCCAGGTGGATATTGGTGGCCACCTGCCAATTCCACTTGGACCCCCACCATTGTTTCTTTCAGTTTTTCAGTTTCCTTATTTGTAGCACAATTTACTATTCCTTGCAGTTTTTCGGGTCCTGAACTTCCGGAGCCATTTTGAAGCCCTAAACAACAATTTTTGGGAAAACAGGGAGCAACATGGGTCCATGGACCGATGTTTCTCTTCACAAAGTTGTAATCCCTTGATAGATCTTTCTAACGAGGTATTGTACGCGTCAAACGAAGATCGTATGCCAAAGTTACGACCCTGGGAAGTTGATGTACCAATTTACCCAAAACAGGGCCCATAGTTTGGCGCTTCATCTCCTAGGGTTAGGGTTTTGGATGTTTAGGGTTTTCCATTGTTTCTCAACAATAAATAGGCCTTAAATCCTCATTATAAGACAGTTCAGAGGCATGTAGCCGCCACATATCTCCTCAGAGATAAGCTACCATCGCCCGAGCTAGTTTATTTCCATTTCTGTTTGTAAGCATATTTCAATATTTTACATTAATGAAATGAACTATTATTTCTAATGTATCTTTGTATTTATGGTTATCTCTGTAATTTTTTGTGTTCCTGTTTAAATCCGGATCAGATTGCTTCTTGGGATTGGACCAAAACAACCAAGAAGATTTACAGGGCATATCAAAGAATATGTTTTAGAGTGGTGAGCAGCCTTGCAGTAATGAAGAGTACTTCTCACCTTGTATTTGACAAGGGGGAATGGTTGATGGTCTGCTACAGGTTCGAGTTCAAGATGTCAAGCGAGCCTGAGTCAGATTTGAGTTGATTGAGTTGATTGAGCACTTCCATGTTTGGAATTGTTCAAGGAACTGCTATGATAGTTCCAGAGTTTGTGGTCACCTTAAAACCACATTTTTTGTTGTTCTGAGAACCACTATGAAGGTTCCAGAGTTGGTGTTGGTTGAGACCTTGAGTTCTCCCATCTTGGTTTGTGGTTATCCTTAAAAACCATTTCTTGAGAGACATTCAGCTCTTGGCTGAGATGCATTTTTTTCATTTTGAGCTTAAGTTCTTGGAATTTGGTATATCCCTTCAGATTAAGGGGCAATTGTTAGATAGCTAATCCTCGGGATTAACCTTGGGTCAGTTTGGGTAGTTATTGGAGTCCAAGAACTCCCGGGAACTAATTCAATTGTTTCCTATATGTATTTATATATACAACATGTACATAATTCTTCGAGATCATTTAATATATAGTTTATTTGCTTTCCAGTCTTGTGTGTCCTACAATCCCTATTAAGATTCTGGGATGCCTCTCAATATCAATCAATTCCTTAAGCTTCCTATGGTGGAAGTGATCAACCCTAGCAATGACTTTGGATTCTTCTTTTTCTCTGCTTGTTGCAGATATTAGACACAATCATCCCACTCATCTGCAACACCATGTCTGCATTAAAGAATCCAATGTCATTGCTATGGTTGATTACTTCCACCATAGGAAGCTTAGGGAAGCTATTGACATTGAGAAGTATGCCAAAAATCTTAATAGGGATGATAGTTGGAAATTAAGTAAGAGCTCGATTCCAGCTCCGACTTCTTGATTCTACCTCTCTTTCTTCTCTTTTTACTTTTTATTTCTAGCTTATTTTTAGGTTTTTATTTTTACTATTATTTTCTTCTTTAACTCCATTTGTTTTTCTTAGTAATCATTTTTCTTGTTTTCTCCTTTTTATATTATACTTATTTTTGTTACCCCCTAGATATTTGTTATTATCTTGTTCCCCTCTTGACCTTCATTTTTTTTTTGAATATTTATAAAAATTGAGTCTTTCTCTACTATTTATTTTTCGCAATATTATTATTAGGTCAGTTAATATAACTAATATATATGCCTAATGACCTCTTCATATTTAAATAATAATTAATATATATTTAAATATAATTTAATAATTTAATTTTTTATTTAATTTAATTTTATATATTATTATTTATAGAACCCTTTCTTAAACTATATCTTTAGTTATATACATTGAACTTAGGTATATTTTATTTGTTTGGAATGAGTTAGCCCCTATTAATATTTTATAAATTGATACTATCTAATTAGTTATTAAAATGACATATTTTATTTACTCCGAGATAGATAACAAATTTAATTGATAGCACCTTATTAACTAATTATTAAAATATTGGAGTAAAATATTTTATAACAGCTAGTTTTTAAATAAATATATAATATTTTAATATTTTACTTAACTTATTAATTAATTATTAAAATTAAAATAATATTTATTCTTATCTTGGATTTCTAAATAATTAATTATTAAGTATTGGTAGAAAATATTTTATATTTATATTTATTCCTAAAAATTAGTTTTTAACTAAATGTATATTATTATTTTAATAGATAACTCTTTACCTCTAAGTTTTAATAATATTTTACTTACCTTATTAACTAATTTACCAACGACTAATTTTCAACAGCTAATTATGGGTCATGATGCATCCATGCTATTTATTCCTTAAGATCGATTGATTCTTCACATTCTTCGGAGGATGGACCACATTAGTTGGTTCGAAGCGTAGACCAAATCCTAATAATGTGATTAATTTGAAAGACATTTATCTACACTAGCATTTGCATCAGATGTTGCAAAGGAAATGTCGTAAGGCATAAATTGAGTAACAATAGCCACATGTGAATGACATAAACATATACTAAACGAAAAAGTAGGGCCCATTTTGTTGAACAACATGAGAATGTACAATTACAAGTAACAAGCAATGAGAAGTTTATGTTAAAAGACTATTCTTTACATTCCTAGTCTAAGTAGAAAATTATTTTTTGTTAACCAGATTAGAGAGGAAAATCTGCATGTAGAAGTTTTGTTCACAATATGCAGATACTTGGTGAAGAAAAGGGACAAAAATATCATAGCTTTGGCGGTGGAACAACATTCATTGTATAGGTTCGAAGATGTGTCAATAAATAATTCAAAGGGTGAGGTAGATTCACATGAAATGGTGAAAAGTAGACATACTTATGTCGGATCTTGAATGGCATAGGCAGACATGGGGGATGGTATCTAGGGGCCTAATCCAAGCTACTAGTCAATTTCCACGGTTAATTCCAGAGTTTTTTTTGCAATCAATTTTTGTGAAATCCATTTTCAACAATTTTTATTCATTTCTATCTTTTTGTTAGTTGTTGCTTTGTAGCTCTACGAATAAAACAACAAAACAAATCAATGGTTACAAAAACCTAAAAATACTCCACTAAAGAGAAGCTTTATGATCATTGTGCGAACTAGGACTTGGGATGTATGAATGGGATGCAATGAACAAACCAATGGTTACAAAAACCTAAAAATACTCCACTAAAGAGAAGCTTTATGATCATTGTGTGAACAAGAACTTGGCATGTATGGATGGGATGCAATGACTATCATGGGAACTCGAGAAACTATAGAGTTCATGGACCACACAACAAGGAGAGTACCTTTGATTAGGTCCTTACAGAAGGGAAGCCTCTCTGTCAAAAGACTGTAATTGAAGGAATTTTAGTTGATAGAAATGCTAGATCTGGTCACCATTAAATGTGATTTGTAGTTGGTGGCATGAGAAGAAGGTTTCAATCGCAAGTAGGTCACATCCAAGCCAATCATATTGCATTTATGGCCTAGAAAGCCACTACACAAAATAAATAAATAAAATAGAAATAATTGATCTACATTGATGATCGAATCTAGATAGGACTTGTGAGGGATTTAAGTGTAGGATTGAGTAAAACATAGCCAAAGAAGGTTCACCCTAACGAACCTGAAAACATTTAAAGCACTTTCTCACTGCTCTCTTGCACATTTTTCTTTTTGATTTACCCAACTCTTCTTATTATACATAGAATTTCCTCTAAGTAAACTATCAAAACCATCAATTTATTTCTTGACAAGATTTTTCTTTTTGCTTTACCCAACTCTTCTTATTAGACATAGAAGTTCCTCTAAGTAAACTATCAAAAGCATCGATTTATTTCTCGACAAGAGACTACAGTTTCTTCGTTATTGAGCTATAAATGAGGATGCACCAGTCTTTTATGATATTGCAATATAAGGTGTTGGGCAAGCATTTATGTAAGACAATAATTTTGGATATTCAAGTGCTACATAAGTTTCACAAGTCTCCTTAATAGTTTTATGAGTGGGTGCAACACTATGTTCAGGAAAGCTTCATGACTTTCATGGATACCCATAGAGAGAATGCTTAAGGAGGCCTTTGAAACCTATGTAGCACTCCAATCTCCAAAAGTAATATATGAGATAAAGGCTTGGTCAACATTTGAAGTTATAACAGTCATAAGAGTGGTGCATCCTCATTTATGGCAAAGAGGGTCTATTCTATTGTTGAGAAATAAATTGATGGCTTTGGCATACCTAGAGGGACTTCCAAAGAGAAAGGTGCAAGTAAGACTACAGTGGGAATTGTTTTAATTTATGAAGATAATGAAGGTGAAACGACTGACAAGTTTCTGTAGTTTACCTTTTTGGTTGTTAAAAAACAAACAAGGATTTATTAACATAATCTTGAAGTAATTGCAAACATGTTGGCTTATTCTTTAACCAGAAAAAAAGACAAGTTGTTGGTTATACATAATGCAATGCATAAGGAAAATTTCTTTTAAGTTTGTAACTTATAAAGAGGTTATATGGGTTCTATTCAAATATTATAGAAGACCCTTTGATTGATATTATCTCACTAGGAAGAATTCAACATAGAAAGTACAATGTGTCAATGGTCCAATTTCTATGTCACTAAATCATTAAGGAAACCAACACAGTCTCTCACAATTAAAGCAATAAGAAAAGAAGTATTGCAACAAAGTTTTTAGCCATGATGGATCTCCTTGAATATATGAAAACAAATTTCCCAATAGATCCCTTTGATGCTATCATAGATGTTAAAAGTGGAAGTTAGTCAATTACACCTCGAACAAACCCTATAAGAGATAAAATTTAGTGCATATTAAATTCCATGGAAAAGCCTTTGACACTTGTAAAAGACAAAGCTAGCATGGCTAAAAATATTGCATATAACAAAGTTGTAAATAAGAGTAGTAATAAAAATAGGTGGGGCTAAACTCGGGGTTAGTGATAAGATGAGAAAACATATCCCGAGTGCTTATGTTGTTAATAGTGTTGTCAAATGATAACATGCACATAGGTGTCCTTGCAATTGTAGCTTATGCTGCTTCAATAAAGTGCCACTTCAAATAGTCCAAGGGCAAGTGCATTTGAATTTGTCATGTCATGCCATTGTCTAAATATGAAAAGGAAGTTTATGGCCCATGAGTTTTGGTTAGATATTGAATTTTTGGTAATCAATCTTTTAGCATCCATATGGTTCAAAGACGAGTGCTCTGGCTCTATATATATTTACTGTTGGCTAGGTACAATGTTGCTATGATTATGGGAGTTGTAATAGAATAATATTGTAACCTTGGTGACGTGAGAGCAAAGAAATGCTAGGAAATGATGGTTCCCATCACAATTGGAAATGAGAACGGGTATTAAACCCCATGTAGTCGAGCTTGGCACCACATTTATAATATTTTCTAACCCTTTTGTGCCAATCAACAATGGATATATGACAATCGAGGACGAATATGGTAGCATAAACGAGAGATAAATTAGGGCTCTCAGGTATTCGATGTCTCTTGTGGATATAGAAGGTGCATAAGGTGTATATATCAACTTCTCAATTCTGCTATCTTTATTCTGATATATATCAACTTCTCAATTCTACTATCTTAATTCTGTTATATATCAACTTCTCAATTTTGTTATATGAACTTCTCAATTCCGCTATATGAACAGAAATTATAGCCATATTGGTTGGCAGAAATTATAGCCTTAGCCTATAGGGTCATCTTATATCTTAACACGCGGTGTGTCTGGCAGATACCACTAATAGTACTCAGCTAGAATTGTTCTCCGCATTCTTATGTGTGTGAGAAAATAGAACTGCATGATAGTGGAATTAATTTACAAACTTTGAATGAAGTGAAACGTCTCATATCTCAGAATAGAACGCTAAAGGTAGGATGCCTATAAATCTCAAGTAGCATACTGAGAATATCATAATGTGGACGTATCTCTTCCCACTCCAAAATGCACTGTAAATATAGCGACCTCGGAAAGGAAAAATATTCAATAGAGGTACAATAATAATTGTTGATAATTGAAAAAAGAAAGACCTTGGAAAGGAAAAATATTCAATAGAGGTACAATAATAATTGTTGATAATTGAAAAAAGAAATTAATAGTTATATTTTAGCTTCATTCCTCTCATGGCATTTATATTTATATTCTACTAACAAGTCCATATTTTTAGGCAAATAGCATTTGTTATTTGATGTGATTAAGTTAAAGCTAAACCTTCCAATACAAGTTATTTAAGAATATAACATTTAATAGAGGTACAATAATAATTGTTGATAATTGAAAAAAGAAATTTCAGTTCTATTTGCAGTTGTCTATAACGCGACTTTTTGAAAGCCTTTCCGGCGGGTTTTTCCGGTCGAAATCCGGCAGGAATTTATTGGAATCGTAAGTTTGATAGCTAGTTTATGCACAATGAAAGCGTCCCAGGGGTTTTCCAGGGTGCTGAATCCAAATATGCAGTTAAAAAACCATTTTAACTGCAACAAATCAAAATTTAACCTCAATTTCTTCCGCGGATTCCGTCACCGGAATCTCCAAAAAGTCGCATTATAGACAAATCCGTTCTATTTTAGCTTCATTCGCTCATCGCATTTATATTTATATTCTACTAACAAATCCATATTTTTAAGCAAATAGCATTTATTATTTGATGTGATTTTTTTTTTCTTTTTTTTCATCTTGAAAATGGCAATTATAAAAAATAACAACAAATAATCATTATTATACAAAATTTATAAACTTAACAAAGATCATAAATATTACCATACAATAAATATCTAGCCATATGTACATGCCATATTATTTGTTCAACAAAAAATGATGCAGCTGTTAATGTATGGTCCATCCATCCATATCATAATCTATTGCAAAAGGATATTTTGTACATTGAATATGAATATTGTTTGGTTTCTAACTATTTAAATGGGTTAAGTTTTTTTTGTAATTATTAATTTAATTTGAATTTTCAAAAAAAAAATTATTTGTAAGTTTTATAAACCTAAAACTAATAACACTACGTAGATAATGTCAATCTACAATCATCATTTTCAAAATAGATTTGAAATATCAATTAAAAAAAATGACATTATTAACACTATGATGTGAATTTTGAGTTGTTTAGTGTGTCAGTGGTTAAAAAAATTTCACGAAATTGTCTAGAATAGATTAATACAAATTTGATGTTTTTATTATTGATCTTTCATTATGTCCACCAAACATCAAATAAAACTAAACTCTAATACATTTTATATTTAATTTAATTAAAAAAAATCAATTACACATTTTCCCATGAGATATAGCTGCTAGGTATTGAATATCCTTATATACCCCTTGTAAAAATATTTAACTAAAAACTTTCACAAACTTATCTCCAAAAGAAAAAGCGCTATTATTGAAAATAAAAAATTATTTAAGTTTCTTTGAACTGAAATGCTTTAGTCCTCACGGTTGCATCGGGTGAAAAAGGGCAAGAGCATCATCACAAAGCCATGCATGCTAGAGCCTGCTATTATATAATATGAATAGTTGAAATATTCAAATATAAAAATGTATAATCATTACGGCAGGAGAATTAAATAACTCAAATAAATGTATTGTACTTCAACTTACTTTTTCTTTAGATATTCGTCTCATAGGCCTAGTCAAAATAAATTATTTGCCTCAGCGTCATTAATGCCAAAATGTGAACAAATATTGTCCTCCATGATCCATTCTTCATAATCCAAGTACTTGTTTTTCTTGTGGAAAAAATGAACAAATATTGGTGAATCATCCTTTGATCTATCTTGGTGCCAAAATTAAGTGTCACTGAATTTCTCCAAAAACTTTCTGCTTGCCCAAAATGGTAAACAAAGAATGAGTTTCTATATAATTTCTTCTCGAGCTTGGAAGGAAATTGAGTTGTAAAATTTACAAGAAAAATTGCATCCAGTTTACCCACTGCTGGGATGTTCCAACTCTGAATAAGTCAATAAAATACGTAACCGAAGAAACAAGTATGACCTACTGGACCGACTACACACCCATCCTTTATGCTACGCTCTCTTAGCTGCCTAAGCCACATCACTGCCAACCAATTCCCATGAGGAATATTTATATAACTAATCAGTTTCCTTCTGTGTTCACTACGAAGAATCCAACCTAATTACTTACAAATGTGAAGTCTTTACACAACTTGTGATGCTATTTCACCCTGCTATTTTTCTTTCACCGTCATCAATGAATTCTTTCATTTTCGGTTTCTCATAATCGTACCATGGTGTACACAAAAGTAGCAGGAGCAAATTAACTGTAGCAAATGGGCCCTTACACGTTACAGAAGGCATTTCAAGGTCATTAACTGAAGTGTGAAATAAAAAATAAAAAATAAAATTGCATACCAATCCCTTGCAAGAGTGTGGTCTAGCGGCAAGTAGCCAAGGTGATCAGTATTGTATTCTCACATAGGCTCGTGCGCTCAAACCCCCAATTGTGAATAGATAAAGTGAAAGTTGTAGGGAATTCAAGATTTCATAACCCTATAGGCACGTAAGGGATTACAAACTCAACAAGCTTTCATAGACAGAATGCAATTATTCAGGAAGGTCAAATAAATGGATTATGATAAAATCTTGATTCTTACCCTGCAAGAGAACGCTGAATAGAGCTACCACTCTTGTCATGGCAAGCCAACCTCTGCTACGAAAACCTTCGGCGGATGATGCTCGAAAGCTTGGAGTAGGAAGCTGCCTTAATTGCATTTTTTTCAAATATCTTAAACGGTTTCAACTACTTTCACCTGAACGGTTCCAACTACTTTCATTTGATCGAACCGCTATAAATTCTCCAATTGTCTAACATAAAATCTACTGGTACAGAGTCATGACAGGTCGCCTTTAGAAAAGTTTTTTTTCAGAGAGAAATACCTTACGGTGTAATTATGGATCACAAAAGTCTTAGATCTAACACAAAATATAATTATAAAATAATTTGAATATAATATAATTTTTCTCTATTAAATAATTTCAATAAAATAAACATCATTAAGTATTAAAATAAAATATTATATATATATATATATATATATATATATATTATTCTTTAAAAATATATTTATAATTTAAAAAAAATCCATTTATCAAATTTATTTTTCTAAATGTATGGATCTAAAATAAATAAATAATGTAATTCTAAAACACTTTCACTATATTATTCTAATACTTAATTATAATGGTCTTTAATGTCAACATGGTAAACATTATTCTACTCGAATAATATGACTTTATTATTTTATTTAGGAATAATATGATTTTATTATTTTATTTATGAATAATAAAAGGAGTTATTCATGGTTTGGTGGTGGAAAAAAAATGTTCACTAAAATATTAAAATATTAGCTTTTTTAAAAGTATAAATAAATAAATAATTAATAATTGATCGGAAATAGAATATACAGGTATTTATAAATTTTAATTGTTATGTGGAAAGAATCCCTTATTCCATAAATAAAGGGGTGGTATATATCAATTTGATGTTTGTCTTGGTGGAGACCTTGAAATTAGAATATTATTATTATTATAACAACTTTAGCATTTCAAATAGTAAGATATAAGGCCAAATTCATATTATTTTTAATAGTTTTTTCTCTTAAATTTTATTAGAATTTGGTTTTAGATTAATTTTAGGGACCGAGGATCTACTTAGATAATCAAATTTGTAATTTGAACCATACAAACTACTATTTAAACAATGGTATAGTCTAAATTTTTTATATTTAATTTATGAATACTAAGAAAATCAATCCTAATTAATTTTGAGCAAAATTAACTAAAAATATATATATATTTTTAATCTCAATAAAAACCTAAATACTAATAATAATAATAAATAAATAATAATTTTTAGTCAAATTAGTTGGTTTTTTTTAACGGCTAGTTAGTTGCTCTCTTCATATATTTATTTCATTGCGTGGATCTGATTCATCATCTTGTCCTAAATATAAACCACACTGGTTGGTTCGAAACGCGTCAACGATATTACTCCTATGTGATTTTTTTTTTTTCTCAAAGATTTTGTTATTATTAATATGGATCACAAAAGTCTAAACTCAGAAAATATAATAAATATTTAATCAAAACTTAAATAAAGTTAATTTTGAAAAAATATTGTTTAAATTTGGAGTTGCTTTTAGTGCGACTTTTTGAAAGCTTTTCCGGTGAGTTTTTACAGTGTAATTTCTCTAAAATCGGGCACGAATTTCTTGAAATCACAATTTTGATAGGTAATTCCTGCACAATAGAAGTGCCTTAGAGGTTTTTCAGGGTGTTGAATCCATATATACAATCAAAAACCCACTTTAAATAACACAAATCAAGATTTGAGCTCAAATTTTTCTCATTGATTGCATTAGAAAGTCCAAAAAATTGCACTAAAGACAACTCCTTTAAATTTAATTTAATAATTTTTTTAATTAAATTTAATTTAATAATTTTTTAATTAATAAAAAAATTCGATATATTCTTTAGTTATAAATAATGAAAAAATATTATTTAAATTTAATTTTATAAGTTTTTAATTAATAAAAAAAATTGCAAAGGCATATTCTTTATTTATAAAATAATAAAAAAGTATTATTTAAATTTAATTTAATAATTTTTTAATTAATAAAAAAATTCGCAGCCAAAGACATATTCTTTATTTATAAAATAATAATATGACATAAAGCTTTTACATTAGGAAAAAAATAATAATAAAAAAATTAATTTAATAATATAATAGATCTTTTTATTATTATGTTTTTTTTTTTTTTTTTTTTAAATATCACTTATTTAATTTAATAATATTTTTAATAAGAAAAAGAAGAGTCATAGCCATAGCATATTCTTTATTTATAAAATAAACGTATGGGATAGAGATGTGCGTATTTTTTTTCTTCAATTTGGGGAAATGTTTGTAATACTTAAAATTAATAACTAAGAGGAAGACAATTTTTTTAAGATTTTCCCAACATTGTAATTTTATTTTATTTTTTATAATTTAACATATTGCAATTGATTACATCTCATTTTTCAAAATTTAATATATCACAATTAATCATATAATATAATTCAAGTATATTTAATTCATTTTATTGGTCTGGTTTACATTTTATATTTCAAAATTTAATATATCATAATTTCTATTTATAATGTCAATACATTTAATAATAAAAAATATATCCCTTGTGGGGTGTTAATGCTTAGGCTTTATTCACGAGGAAAAACAAGAGATTTCTATTAAATCAAAAGTTGTTACATACATCATAATTTTATAGCAACAACCCATGAGAGCCAAAAGGAACGTTGACAACAGGGTCAGTAGAATGATCTAATCAGATAACGAGATTGACTTACAACAAAACTAGGGAACAAAGGACACCCCTAATTCAAACAAAATTGAGGGAAAAAATTCCCCTGTGCGATCTACAAATGAGGCAGAGCATACAGAGAAAGGACAAAACAAACCTGTATCGATCCTACAACCCTAAGAGAAGACATGACATCCTTAGACAAAAAGGAAGGTACCAGATCCAATGATGGAGCCTAGATCCCTATATTCATAGTGGAACTGGTCAAACATAGTCGATAACCCATGCTTAGAGAGTTGATATGCCAACAGAATTTTCTCTATGAAAATATGGTAGAAAGAGATAGAGAGGAAACAGGCCTTCATTGAAGAAATTTTCTTTAGCTAATGCCAAAGAGACGGGACACTAGCAGAGGTGCCATCAAAATATCTAATAGGAAAGGAGTGGTCTATGGGCTTATAAGCTCAGCAATGCCTAAAACTTTTAGGGTTGATAGGACGAATCTCTGAAAAATACCTGACAATTTTGAGAGAGTTAGCATGCAGGTTTGGGACAACGTTCTCGAAAATATAGGCGTTCCGGCAACACCAAAGTCCCCAAAAAATATATAGTGGAATGATTATGTGTGTCAAGTGGCAAGCAACCTAGCTATGAAGGAAAGAGAAGATGGATGCTCTATTCAGCAAGCCATTGATCAAGAGCATAGAGGTAACGTCCTCCTAGACTGAGAGGGCGAAAGGGAAATCCAGAAAAATGTGGGCCGCTACCTCACTGGTAGATTTGCAAAGAGGGTAGATGCTAGAGCCTACAAAACCCCTCTTGGCTAAATTGTCCCAAGTTAATACTTGGTTGTGAACACCCAACCAACTGAAGCATTTCATCTTCACTGAAACCTCCCACCACCACATCTAGGCAAGCTACTTGGAAAGAGGGTCATGTTGAGGTCTAGCAAAGATGTATGAATATATTTCTTTAGTAGAGACGTCCCCACCCTGTGAAAATCCACCCCACCTGATCTTGTCCTCCTCATCAGTGAGGACAATTCCCACCTGAATAAAGTGTGAGCAGTAGATTTCCAATTCGAAGGCCAACTCTAGATGCATCTCTAGATCTCCCGCTTGTCTCCAATATGTAGAGTGAAAACTGTCTCTCGAAACAATGCCAATGTGTGACAACAGCAGGAAGCCACAATTGTGGAGGTGTTGGATAATGGGTAGAGAGAGAGAGTGGCATCCCTCCATGCCAACCAAAGCATCCAATCCAACCATAATTTTTTTACCCCTACCAACCACACATTGGAGGTTGTTGCACAACCATGGGCGAACTTTCATCATGTTGCATGAAACAAAGGATGCTTGTCACTTGACAGGGGCTTCAACCTTAATCCAATCCTCCAATAGGACATTGTCAAGGTATTTTTCTCTGATAATATTATTCCAAATGCCTTATTCCTACCAAAGCCCTATAGAGATTTGAGATGAGAAGGGCATAGTTGAAAGCATGAGTGTCCTTTATGCCCCAATGACCGAAATCAGATGGATTGCATATGTTGTCTAGCGAGGACAGATGGATTTTCCTCAGATCTCCAGATTCAGACCAAATAAACCCTGCTAATAAGGAGTTAATTTGATGGATGACAACCATAGGGAGGTGGAATAAGTCCATCTAGTACACATAAATTCTCTCCAAAACTGCCTTTGACATTATCATCTGACCTTTGAGAGTGAGCCACTTGTTTTCCCATATGCTTAATTTCCTTTCAAATTTTTCAAAGATCCAATTCAAGTCACTCGTTTGATAGTTGTGAAATGTTAATGCATAGGTTGCGAGGGTCTTGGTGGTAATGCCTACCACCACTTCCCCCCAGATGTGATGGGAAATAAAGATGTCAAGTACATGGATTGATTTCACATGCAAGGCTCATAGTTGGCATTCGCTATGTATTACAGTGTTATGGAGGGTGTTCCTTCCATTGCTGTGGGTTTGTCTAGTGGTGAGGGTTGATCCTCAGCCTCTTGTTGCATCTTTTTTAATCTCATTTGAGCTAGTGGAGACCCAAGCATTGAGTTTAAAGTCTAGAATTGGGGCAGTGGGGGGTGAAGGCAATGGACTGCGAAGGTGTTGAAAGAATTGGCCAAGTTTCCTAATCACTCTGGTGTGGGTTTCACTACCGACAACTTTCACTACAACAAAACCCTGTGATTAACATCCCTTTTTGCTTCCTTTTTTGTATATAGAGCCCATTTTTTATGTTATTTGTGTCCATTTATCAAATATGGTGCAAAAATTGATGCAAAATTTGCACCGAGTTTTGCACCAAGTCTTACACCCAGTTTAGCACCAGGTATTGTAATAGGTTTTACACCAGGTTTTACGCCAGGTTTTATGCCATGTTTTGTGCCATCATTTGCAACATGTAACACATCAAGTTTAACACCTAATTTTTTTTCACCTACTTTTGCATCCACTTTTTGCGCCTACACTTGCATCAATTTTGCATCATCTCTTGCATCCTCTTTTGCATCCTTTTATAAATCATTTTTTCCATCCATTTTTGCATCCTCTTTGCACCAAGCTTTTCATCGAGGTTTGTGTCTAGTTTTGCATCTACTTTTGCATCTGATTTTGTTGTATCCACTTTTGCATCTTGTTTTTCATCCATATTTACATCCTCTTTTGCATCTATTATTGTGTCCACTATTGCATCCAATTTTCCTGTGCCATAATTTGCACCTAGTTTGGCACCTCCCTTTGCACTCATTTTTGCTTCTAATTTTGCATCCACGATTGAATCCTCATATACATCTAGGTTTTCATTAACTTTTACATATATTTTTGCATTCCTTTTTGTATCCACTTTTGCATCAAGATTTGTATCAGGCTTTGTGTCTCATTTTGCATCTACTTTTGCATCAACTTTTGCATCCATTGTTGCACCCAAGTTTACGCCCGCTTTTGCATCCTGTTTTGCATCTTGATTTGTTTATTTTTTTGCATCTATCATTACATCAACTTTTGTTGTGCCACGATTTGTGTCATGATTCACACTTACTGTTGTACCGATGTTTGCTTCCAATTTTGCATCCACGTTTGCATCCTCTTTTGCATCAAATATTTCATCCACTTTTGTGTTGGGTTTATGTGTTGGGTTTTACATTTGATTTTGTATCTTGTTTTGCATCTACTTCCATTGCATCCATTTTTTTTTTCTCTGTTGCACCCATGTTTGCATCCACTTTTATGTCCTTTATTGCATCTTGTCTTGCATCTAAGTTTGCATCTTTTTTTATGTCTGTTGTTACATCCACTTTTGTTGCACCACAATTTGTGCCATATCTCGTGCCTACCATTGAAACCCACATTTTCTTCCACTTTTGCATCCTCTTTTGTATCCAATTTTTGCATCGAATATTGTTTATATTTTTTGCATCTACTTTTACATCCGCTTCTGATGCGTCCACTTTTGCATCTAATTTTGTGTCCATTGTTGCACCCATGTTTGGTCCATGTTTACATCCCTTTTTGCATCCAAGCTTGCCTCCTTTTTGCATCCAAGTTTATGTAATCTTTTGCGTCTGTTGTTGCATCCACATTTGTTTCACCACAATTCACACTAAGTTTTATGCCTACTATTGCACCCATGTTTGCTTCCACTTTTGCATCTGCGCTTGCATCATATTTTGTGTCCAAGTTTGCATCAACTATTGCATCTACTTTTTCATCCATGTTTGTGTCAATTTTCTATCTTGTTTTGCATCTACTTATGTTGTGTCCACTTTTCATCCAAATTTTCGTCTATTATCACCCCCATTTTTTTGTTCACTTTTGCATCCCTTTTCCAACACTCCTCATATTTTCTACATTGATGATATTTCTTACGACAATGACAATTATGAACATTTGATGACAATGCCAATAATTATTATGATGATGATAGTGAAGATGATGACAATGACATGAATTATGATTACGATGATAATGACAATGATGATAAATATGATGGTGGTTACAATGAAAATGATGATGATGATGACATTGATTGTGATGATGATGATTCTAATGACCTTGGCCAATCTTCCCATTTTTTAAATGTTTTCATAGCCGTAATCATAATCATTATCTTTGGCGTTGTCTTCCAAGTCATCATCATTATCATTATTGTCATCTAGGTCATCATCAACAACAATAATGGCATGTATGATGATGATGATGTTCATGATGACGATGACAACAATGGCGATAGAAATTACATTAATGATGATGATGGGGATGATGAAAATGACAATGACGATGACAATGGTAGTGATGACGATGATCATCGATCATCTCTAAAAAATAGAGTTGGTATTTCTCTTGCATATATCATGTGTCCTAACCACCCTTTTCTAGCACTCATAACATTTTTTGGGTTAATGATATTTCTTGTGACACCTATAATTATGAACAATTGACGACAATGTCCATAATGATGATGATGATGATGACATGAATGGTGATTATGATGATAATGCAATGATGACAATGATGATGACGATAATGGTGGTGATGATGATGATAATGAAGATGATGACAATGATTATGCTGATGCCAATGACCGTACAATCATGGATTCATGAACTTACTAGTTTCAAGATCATCTTCTTCATACGTATTACCATCAGAATTTTTATATTTTTTGTCTCTCTTGGGATATTTTCCTCTTCTCAATAATAGCTATTAGCTTTTCCATATACATGAGATAGATTTAGAGGGTAACCTCATCTATAGATGCCCCATTTATTATGAGATTCAAGGGATGTTTTATTGTCTTTATCAAGATTTGGATGGATCTTTTTTTTACTCTCTTTCAATACATGTATAACTCTATTTATGAGGGAGGTCCTTGGATTTAGATCTTTATATAAGGCCTTATGTGGCCTTCCCATTTTGAAATCTTCCAAGGGGATCACCTCCTTCCATGTTTTTCTCCCTACATAGGGCCAAAAATTGACAAACCAAGATTCAAACTTCTTAAATTATAAAATTGGTGATGCCTCATACCTCTTCTTGACCCCCTCAATGGGACATCTTTATTCAGAGAGACTATTCAGGGTTTCCTACCATAGATCACAAGTTGGATGTCATAGGACCTATTACCCTACTTCATGTTGAGAAACCAAGTGTTAGAAGAAAATGTTTGATTTATCTTAACTTGATAATTACTTGTGAATGCTTTTTGGCTTCTTATTACTTAGATTGTCTTCTTCATCAAGTAATTACACAAAAATGAAAAACATATAGATCACAAGGAAACAAAGAACACCAAGAATTAGGCTCCAAGCAAGGGAAAAACCCCATAAGGGGGAAAACCAAAAAATCCTTCTCTTATAAAATTATATCAAAATGAGATATACAAGACCCAAGACAAAGACCAATATTTCCACAAATATCCAAGTCAACCCTCGTCCAAGTCTCATCCAACCAAGTCAAAGTCAACGTTGATCAAACACTCTAAAATATGGTCAAATCACAACAATTTTGGAATTGTAGTGAAGGATGAAGTTTAAACCTTTAATTTTCGTAGAGAAACAGCAAAACCTTCACACATGTGCACAAAAGCAAGTTGAAAAAAGTCATAGTTTATCTCTCCTTTAATTTCCATTTTCTTTTATTCTTGTTTGGCACAAGAAACAATGTTTTGTGATGATAAGTGATTGTTCTTCCAAGTGATCGAGTTAACTGATACATATACCTATCCAAGAGGGCCGAATAGCTTGCTCTTAGGCCGACTTGGTCTTTATGTTGATTCTTTGACTCAAAATAAAATTTCTTTTTCTTTTTCTTTCAAAAGTCCAAATGGGATTTGACTCAAATACATTTCTCTTGATTCAAACTAATTTATTTTTGACTCTATAAGCATGAAAAACATGCTTTGACCAAAATGAAATAATAATAATGAATATAATAATAAATATCAATGATACACATTACATTTTATTGCATTATGAATATCGACACTAGTTACATTTTTCAACAGACCCTCTAAACTAGGGAGCTATTCATAATGACACAAAAAATCACTCTGAAGTTAAAATATTCATATAAGAAAGGATCTGGATTGATAAGCATCAAAGATGATTTACGTCATCATAGCCAACACTGTCAAAATAGCAAGGACTTGACTAACAAGTTCTATCTATTCATTAGATTAGAGCACAATGTTGGGAGGCATAAATTTGGACACCACTACCTCTTTAGGCACTTAACCGACGAGGATGTTCACTAGGTATGTCCTCACATAACCATTTCTTAATCCACTGTCATAATAATTGACACTAGAAAATGTTGATCCTCATGACTATTCTTATATTGGATTAATGTACTTGACTTATGGTGGTTAGTCCTAGTCAAAGTACAAATTCTTAAAGAATATCGGTCCAGATGTTTATCCAATCCACCATTCTCCCCACTGGTGTCTTTACCAGGCTTGCGACTGTTAGTCCTGGCCATAGTACATGAAACATGGATAATATGGTGTCCACCCTCATCCCCTCTCAACTAATGAGGAGACATCCACAAGCATAAGATTTTCTAAAAAATACCCATCCTTTTCATAGAGAATAACATCATTAATTTGTTTTCATCACATGACACCTTTATGATTAAGCGTTCATAGTTTTGTGGCAAAATATTTCCCCTTTTGTCATTTGTGATGAAATAAAATAAAAAAGTGAAAGCAATAATCATTAAACATACATTAGAATGATGTATCTAAGTCTAAACTCTAAGGTTGAAGTGAAAATTCATGTAAATTTTATATCTAAGAGTTGTGCCAAACTTATGAAAACCTCATTCCCTAAGTCCTATATATAAGGAAAAGCAAAAGAAAGAAAAATAAGTCCCAATGAATTGTAACTCATGTATTACTCCCTCTTTGGCAAACATATGAATATATACGCTCCTACTCACACTTGATCACATGTTTGTTATGGTTAAATCATAAAGTCCTCTTTTCCCCTTGCATTTTCACTTAATCATTTAAGCACCTAATTGAGGATCTAGGGAATGATTTTTGCCTAAGGGTTTCATGTCTACTCTTGGTTTACTTATGTTACACTATGATCAATTTATGTGATGGAGTGAAATACTTAAGTTTGTGGAGTTATTAGAACAATGTTTAAGTTAGTCACCCCACGCACATGTATTACATCTCATTGATCCATATGTGTGGGTTAGAGACTCTTTGCTTAAGCAATTTAATGGAGACTACTTTAGGGATTTGATGGTATAGCTTACAAAATCTCTTGGTAAACATTATGATTCGTCCTTTTTTTTCTTGAGAGACTTGATCATATTGAAGTCACTTCCAATAATCCATGGAGATGTGGAGTATGAATTACTCGTGCTGGTAATATAATTGAGAAATAAAGGCTTTCCATTTGCGATATTGGAGTCACAGACATTGGATACATGGTAGTAGTCCTCAATGTCAATTAACTAAAATTGTGTTTTCATAATGCAAAAAAAGGTAAATATATTGGTAACCTTCATGTCTTGATCAATCCAAATAATAGCCATTCCACCTAAGTACCTCTAAGCATCAACCACTACTACTTGGAAATTCCTCCCTCATTTTATAATTATATGAGGTAGAACCTCACTTAATATTTTTGTTTATTGTATCAACATTATTGATGGGTGCTTTGCGTACCATTTTTATATTAGGAGTCTTTGTTTTCCTTTACTATTGAGGCCCCTCATGTTCCATCATACTATTTTCATGGAGAATTTACACACAAAGGAAGTAAAATGTGAATTAAAAAAACATGTTTCAAGATTTAAGTTCTTGGACAATGCCACTTCATGACTCCTGTATTTCCTTAACCCAGGACCGAATGGTGAACTTGATGGCCTTAAGGGAAATTGACCAATGAAAATCTCAAAAATAGGCGACTTTTGAATTATCACATACAAGTTAATATACTTAAAAAAATATCCATAACAATTTCATCAAGCAATGAATCATTACATTATTAAAGACAATCTATAGAACTTTTTGGAACTTTTTGCTTAACCATGCTCAAAATCAACATATTTAATATTAATATTTAACAATAATATGGACAATAACATTTTTTTCATAAATTAAATAACACGTTATCAAGCCTAAGAAATGTCACTAAAAGGCAACTAAAAAGCATGCAACCAATGGGAGTGACCACTGAAGGTCACCATAAGACAATTAATCTATTAAGACCAATATTAATGGGGACAAAGATCTACAAAGGACAAATGAAAACATATTTTAACTTTATTGTTTTATTAGGTGCAAGTTGAACATCTCAAGGTATAACGAAGTGCATAATGAATTTTATTGCATTAAGAAAACCCAAGCACATTCTATAACTTAGCAATGAAGAGATGTATAATACCCATCTCAGTGACACAACACTTGAAATTAAGTTATTTTTATACCCGCTGAAGGCAGAGTATATTGTAATCAGTTTGAGTCAAAATGCTTTGACTTTTAATTAAATTGTAAAATTTTAAAAACTATTTCTAAAGTTTATTAAAGTTTTGGGAAAATTAAATATTAAACTCATATTTTTAAAAAATGAAAATTATTTTTTGAATTTTTAAAATTTGAATTTCTAATTTTTTATGGGGGATGACTAATTTTATGTGGTTTAAAATCAAATTTTCAGAATTAAAAATCATTTAAAAAAAACTCTAATCACCAACATAAATTAGTTATCTATTTTTTCTTTTCTTTATTTATGGATTTTTCCATTATAAATATTTTCTTTTCTAAAAAAACAAAAAAAATTGACATTACTTTTTGGGCTTTTAGGAAACTTGCCTATTTAAAAAACAAAAGCAACAATGCTCCATATTACACTGATTTTTCCTTAGAGATTTTTGTTATTGAATGAATTTTATTTTATTTTTATTAAATTTATAAATTTGTTTAAGCATTCAATAATTTTATGTGTAAATATAATTGTTTATATTTTTAATAAATAATTATCTATAAATATAATTTTTATAAAATCTAGATTTTATAACACAAGTTTCCATTATCTTTGGGCCTTTTTCAAAAACATAAAAATCCAGCTCCTAGGTTTCCAAATTATATAATTTCTTAGGACTTCAAAGCTATGCAAACTTTTCATTCTCTCATTCTGGTTTGGATTTCATAGAAGGCATTTGCACCTTTGCTTGGTTTAGATTTCAAAGAAATCATTTACAGTTTCACCTCCTGTACATCACATAGATTGGTAATGTAGTTAGCATAGTGTTAATTACAAGCCCTGATGTACTTGCCAATGGAAAATAACAATAATTTCCTTTTTGTTATTTGCAACATTGGCATAGTAGCCTTCAGCTTTCCTGCGTGCACGAATTTCATTTCCTAATTTCAAGGTAAGCTTTTGGTTTTTTCTTAAGGTGTTTTATTGGAATTTTGAGTGACTATTGTTGCTTTTCATTATGGTTTTCCCATTCCTGATGCATTAATGGAATTATTTGGATTCCATTGTTTCTAGTTTTGTTGGCCTATTGCCATGCATTCTGTATCCAACAATCATTGCACTCCATGAGATGATATTCCTTTTAGGCATTTGGTCAAACCACAAGCATCCAATCTGCAATTTACCATGACCGCACCTTATTCAAATCCAATTTAGCCATTAAAAGAAATTGCATAAATACTCTTTGTTAGTGGCTCCATGGTTGATTTTAGCTATTGTTGTGAGTTTTTGTAACACATTTTATAGAGAAAAGAAATCATGTCTTTGTGTACCATATTTTGACTTGGATTCATTATATTGATTAGATGGCTAACATGATCAGTAGCATATAGACAAACCTCGATTAAACTATTTGAAAAATGTTGGTTGCAATTCATTTATTTTAGGATAGAGCCAATATGACAAATTGATGGGAAAACCAAGAAAGAAACAAGGATATGATACATATGTTTAATGCCAATATTACTTGAATACTACTCGACGACTGAATGTAAGTATCATATGTGAAGTCTCCATCCACTCAGAGTAACCTATAGGTTCTATCACATCCAAAAAGTTGAATCACACTAAAGCTTCAACAATGATGTTCAAAAGTGGGTACTCTAAATGCAATTCAATTGAATCGAGTCTTGATAATAAATCCTATCGAAACCAAACGTAAATTCTCCTTCCTTATCGTCCTGTGGAAATTTCGAGATGA
This sequence comes from Pinus tabuliformis, assembly GCA_031772625.1. Lineage (NCBI taxonomy): Eukaryota > Viridiplantae > Streptophyta > Pinopsida > Pinales > Pinaceae > Pinus > Pinus tabuliformis. Next base: position 382,602,389 of record CM062811.1, on the reverse strand, counting down.
ATTATCACTTTTCAAGCCAAGTCGTGGAAATTTTGTACTTCAGAGGAAACGTACATCAAAAATAAAAAAATATGAAGCGGAGTTGGGCAAAGAGAAAACCTTGAAAACAAAAGATTGATCTTCGGCGTGCCGGATACAAAAAGCGTCGGTATTTTGCCGTCGTTCCCATGCATTAAATGGTCTAAAGTGAACACAGACAGAGAGAAGCGGTGGTTTTTTGCAGCGAAGATTTCTCGAGAAAAACTTTCTAGAGTCAATGTTGTAGCCAGAATCTGCTTTCTTAACTGAGACTCGTTACTATCGGTATTCGAAAATGCGTTTACCTATCCATTATTCTTCGTTGAGAAAAAATTAAACTAATAGTAAGTTACTTTATTATAACTAATAGTTACTTATTTAACTAATAGTGACTTAGTTTATTATAACTATAACTATAGTAAGTTTAATTTACTAACTTATTTAACTAACAGTAAGTTAGTTTATTATAATTAATAGTTACTTATTTAAGTAATAGTAAGTTAGTTTATTATAACTGTAACTATAATAAGTTTAATTTACTAACTTATTTAAGTAACACTAAGTTACTTTATTATAACTAATAGTTACTTATTTAACTAATAGTAAGTTAGTTTATTAAAACTATAACTATAGTAAATTTAATTTATTAACTTATTATTAGTTAAATAGGTAATAGTTATAGTAAAACTAACTTACTATTAATTTACTAATTATGTAACCTTAATTATATAACTTATTTATATATTTAATATTAATACTTTTGATTCATATATTGCCTAGTTTATAACTTATTTATATATTTAATATTAATACTTTTGGTTCATATATTGCCTAGTTTATATTTGGTATTAAACTAACTTTCAATTAACTAACTAAATATTTATTTATAGTACTTAAATATAGGTCATTTCAGTAAATAATTAATTCCTATTGATTAATTTTTATTTAAATATAATTATGTTCTCCTGTCCCTGTCCCTTGGTCCAGTCCAACTAGCCGTTTCCCAGTCAAATATAACCTTTGGCCAGTTTACCAATTCAGTATAGCAGTTGCGTGGTCAAATAAAGCCCTTGGATGTTCTGCTTTGACTATTTAACATGTAGCCTGAATTTGATTCTTCAACTTGTCTTGACGATGAACCACACTCATTGGTTCAAAAGGCGTCCACAAATGCATAAGAAAATATTGTGTTAATGGTTATATATATTTACTAATAAAGTTTTTAAAAATATTTTTTCTGGTTACTTAATTATATATACATTTTGATTGGGCCTAATGGTTAAGAGCATGTGTTTCCTCCTAAGAGGCCATAGGTTCAAAACTAGAGGGGTAGAGTATGTATGCATTCGTAGACTTAGTAGTCAAATCGCTGCCCAAAAGTGGGTCCCTTGTCTGACAAACAAGGGAGTCTCATACACCAATATGGTGTCTGGCTTTGCCGTAACAATACACCTCATCACCATATATTATAAGCCTCACTAGCAATATGAATCATTATTACATTTGAATAGTAAAATGGATCTTATATATATATATATATATATATTATTTTAATGTGATAAATATATATTATGTTATGATTTTTTTTTGAAAAATTGTTTGTAATTTAATTGATAAAATAAAATTATAATATGACAAATTGAATTCATTTGAATTTTTATTTTTCTTATTTTATTATTATTTTTTACATTTTTTTAGTTAAGTCAACATCACGCTTCTTTATTATTATTAATATAATGCTTCATTTTAATGATACTATAACATTTGTCCAATATTAAGTTGACATCTACATGTTTACATTCATTTGCAATCACTACAACATATCTCCCATATTGAGCCACCCTTTTTAATTTTTACACTCATTTAATGACACTACAACATCTCCCCCATAGTGTCTCTCAACTTAATTAATTTGATAGGGGTGTGTGGATTAGTACTATATTGTTATAATTCATTTTTTAAGTGAAGAAGTTTTCACTTTTAATTAATGAACCTTATGTATGTATGTTGGTTGTTTTGTATTTTGAAACATGCATGATACAGTTAAATACTTTTAGATTTGATTGACTTTGTGTATCGTTTCATTAATTTTTTTTTTATAATAATTTAGAGATATCTATGTATACATTTTTGAGTATTTGGGGAAGGGGCTCCTCATTTTTCTTTTGAACACTTGAGTCAATAGACATTCTAAAGTTAGAGATAGATTACTAATGACTCTTAACCAAAATTAACCTTGATGGCCAATGTGTTGCACTTAGGCTATAAATTTTTAATTTGTCTATTTGGTTGCAACATAGTGTCCGTTGTCACCATTAGCCCATTGTTATGATTTTCCTCCTGAGCATAAATTATTCCTATTGTAAAGAAAATGGAAGTCTTATTATCTACAATAATTGCCTCTTGTCTTTGAACTACACATCGAATGCCTATAATCTCGTACACAAAGGGAACCCTAGATGATTGTGATTTTCTATGCATTTCAAAATCCAAAGAGAACTATTCAAAACCCACCAATTCCAATACTCTTTCAAAAATCCTCTATTGATGTTGAGAACCACTCTAATTCAACCACCAACTTGATACAAAAAACACAACAAAATAGGATGTAACTATATATTAATGGAGCAACTAATCTCATATGTTTCCAAGCCTATTAGAGATGCCTCCAAGTAAATACCATACACAAGGTAAGGAGACACAATTCCTATACAATGTTGAGCCAATAGAAGCCTCTAAAAACCCAACCACCTAGAATGAACACATAATACATTATCCCACATACACCTTAATAAAACCAAACTCAAAGGACCACTCCTTTCGAAAGTGGTACAGGGGATATAATGACCTTTGGTTTTTATCCTCTTGACTTCAATTTGACGTGCTATTTGGATTAGTTAGTTAGTGGCATGCATCACTTTGGTTTATTCATTCTAAAAAATAATTAAGAAATTGGGGAGAAGGATACTTAAGGGTCTTCATTAACATTAACCATAACATTTTATCTTTGATTATTATTAAAATTAGAGTAACCATATAAATTAAATGGCTCAAAAACACATATAGACATCAAAATACTTATCTTATAATATATCTAACATTGCTCAATTTAAATAAAATTAAAAATAACTTAACTCAATTATAACTTCATTATTATTAGTACTATTATTATTGATTCTAAAAAGGATTAATATATGATTTAAACACATATAAGTACATTTTAATATACATGTAATGAGATATTTAATGATGTAGATTAATCTCACTTGGCATGAAGATTCCTAACCTATAAATAGACTTTGGTACAATACCATGGCTTGCTAATAACACATGCTCCAAAATCCTTAACTTTGTTCATATGATATATGTTTTTTTAATTAACCAATTTAATTAAAAAAGGAAGAAAGTGCTTAACTACTTTTTCAATACCACATGCTTAAGAAACCTATAGCTCGTTTCATAGGACATTTCTTTAATTAATTAAATTAAAAGGGAAAAATGGTCATAACTATTTGGAGATAAATCTTAAATATCTTCAATTTTTTATTTTACATATTCAATATCTTAAAATTTTAATTGTTAATTTTTTCTTCAATATTTTTGACAAAATATGTGGGAAAAGATGCCTTAAAATGACCATTTCATTTATTAGTTAAATTAGACAAATATAGTTGCCATCGACTGGTTGAACTTTGTTAGCATATATTCTACAAAGTGAATCAACCATATATACCATCTATAACGTCTGTAGCCCTTGTTCAATTGTGGGAGCTGGTTCATACTTTTCAAAGTTCAATAATTAAACTAAGCTGCAAAAAAAGACCATCTATAGTGTCTGTAGCCAATGCTCAAATGTGGAACTTGGTTCATAATTTTCAAATTTCAATAATTAAACTAAGTCGCAGGGAACAATAGCTATGCAACCTTTTTTACTATTAAGTTATATGGATTGCAACAAATTTATTATTTTTCAATTTGTATACATTGTGGATGTTTACTTAAACATTTATATTTAAAATTATTAATTACTTTTTGCATAAGAGGTAGGTACTAAAAGCCCATTACACTTTTTTATATAATTTAAACTTTTATCATAAAATCACAAACTAGCATGAATAGAATGCTTAAAATCCATTTTATAAAGACAACATATAACTTTTGTTATAAAAAAAATAACAAAAACTAAATATATATTTTTAGAAAATAAAAAAATACTAAAATTAAATTTATATTAAACAAAAAAAACTGAAACATAAGCAATACAATTATTTTTTTAAATATTTTTTTTTAGAATGTTTTTAAACACTTCCCTCCATTCTAAAAAGCAAAAACAATAATAGAAATAAGTGTTTCCCACCTTTCATTCCACTCACTTGAGCTATTTCATAAAACATAGCTAAGTGTTATTTCACACTCTTTTGGCAACGTTAACAAGCCCGATAGCTCTAGAAATTATTTTTTTAACATTCTTGTTCATATTACAATTCTAAAAATTCCATCTTACCCAATTTTCAGCTAGACCACAATAATTTAAGATATAATATGAACCCACTCTCTAGAGGTAATGAACTTGAGAATTTTTAATTCTTGTTGGCACCTTTCAAACTTTGTTTCCATGTTTTTAAATCCTAACCACCACTAGTAGACAAGGGATATTTTTCCTTCCAAAGAAAGTTTTGTAGAATGCCCACCTTACCTTACCTTTCACTCCACCTAAACCTAGTTTGGTTGAAAGCCCCCTGCTTACATCACTACATACATTGTATTTAGTGCTAAACTCATAATAATATCAAACTATTTTTAAAAACTTTATGGTTTAGGAAGTTCAAAATCAATTGGATTTAGAGCTAAATTGAAATCAAGATTTTATTTCTCTTTTACATTATAATTTAGGGAGTTCAAAACAATTTGAATGGAATCATTGTCGTCACTAAGTATAATGGATTTAGTGTGATAATGGATAAAATAAAGTAATTATTTGTGAGCATTTTTTCTTGAACGAACATTAGGATCCATTATATCATAGATAAAAATACATGCATTAAAAACAACTCAATATTTCATGTGACATTCATATTGTATGTGAATTACAATTGTAATTTGAACTAAAGCTTCCAATAACTCTTAATTTACCAATTATGCATGGACATCATAAGAAACATTCACAATAGAATATGAAGAACAAATGGGTACCTACTTCATATGCATTAAAAAATGTTTCTACTTCTTAATGCAAATTACAAGTGTAATCTTCGTTGGATCTCCAATATATCTTAAACCATATTTGCATTTTATTTTTTAGTACTATTAAATGTTATTATGTCCTACCTCATTTTATGGTTAGCATTGTAACAAAAATATGCATTGTGCTATGGAATTAGTACTAACATGTAATTATGATTTTTTTTTTCCAGAATGCTATAGGTAATGACCGCGAAGATGATGATACAGACTATGTTGAGCTAACATCAGATATCAGAGATGATGATGATGAGGATGAAAATGCCATTGGTGATGATGATGTGGATGAGATGATTAGGATGGTCAGGATGATGATCATGGAAATGATCATGAGGATGATCTTGACTATGATTTCCATTATTTTTTATTTTTAGTTGGGATGTCTTAATATGGTAATCATACATTTGAATTTTAGTTGATTCGAATAATGATGATGATAATATCGGTACTATTTGTTATCTTATGAATATGTTGAAAATCGTTTACATTTTTTTTATAAATAATTATTGTGTATAACGAGATTCCTATTTTTTTATGGATATTGTGAATTTACTTTAGAATAATGATATCTATGAAACATTTTGATTTGGTAATCATACATAGACTTTTAGTTGATTTCGTTAAATATGATGACGATATTGTCATTATTATTTTGTTATTATATATATATATATATATATATATATATATATATATATATATATATATATATATATATATATATATATATATATATATATATATCAACATTATTTCAATGAAGAATTATTATTTATGATGATATTACTATCTTTGGATGGATGTTGTGAATTTACCTTATAATAATGATATTCACGAAATATTTTGATATGATAATCACACATTTGAATCTTAGTTGATTTGATTAAAGATGATGATGATGATATTATTAGTATTATCATATTACTTTATATATGTGTTGAAAATTGACAAGTTTTTTTATGGAGAATCATTATGTATGATGATATTACTATTTTTGGATGCAAAGCTGTGAATTTACCTTGGAATAATGATATTTGCGATAGGTGTTGATTTAATAGTCATATATGTGTATTGAAAATTTTCAATGATTTTTTGATGGAGAATTGTTATATATGATGATACAACTATTTTTTTTTTATGAATGTTGTCCATTACCCTTAAATTTGTTTACAAATATTAAGTTATCAATTCGAATTGTGATATCTTCTTAAATGATATTTAGAAACTGTAATATATTTCAATATGTAATTGAAATTAGTAAAATGAACCCATAAAGGGGGTCATAAATGGAAAGAAAAGTACAACTCTAAACAAGAAGCCAAAAGTGGATGTAACCATGGATGCAAAATTGGGAGTAGAATTGGATGTTAAACTAGCCATCAAAACAAGATGCAAACAATGACACAAAAAGGGTTTTAAAGTAGAATTAAAAAAGGTTGTAACATTAGACACAAAGAAGGAAACAAAATATGGTGTACAAAAAGATACCAAATTGGGCGCAAACAAGGACGCAAAAATGGACACCAAAATGAGGATGCAAAGAATGGTGTAAAATTATGATGCAAAATTGGGTGCAAAAAATGATGTAAGAAAAGACACAAAACAAGATGCAAAATGGGACTAAAAAAGGGTGAAAGCAAGGATGCCATATTGGATGCCAAAAATGATACATACGTAGATGAAAATTCAAACTCAAATATAGGTGCAAAATGAGATGCAAATGTGGACACAAAATTTGGCAGAAAAAGGGATGCAAAATTGGACATAAAAAATGGTGCAAAATTGGGCATAAAAATGGCTCAAATTTGGATGCAAATTGAGATGTGGCATTGGATGCAAAATGAGGTGCAGAAAGTGATGCAAAACTTGGTGCAAAAACAAGTGCAAAAGTAGACGAAAAAAATGGCTCAAAATTGAGCCTAATATTAGACACAAAATGGGATGCAAAGGTGGACGCAACACATGGTTCAACTTAGGATGCAAATTTGGACGCTCAAAAGGATGAAAAATTGGATGGAATAAATGGTGTTAAAATTGATGCTAAATTGGATGCAACAAATGATGCAAAATATGGTGCAAGATAAGATGCAAAAAAGGGAGACAAATCAAACGCAAAAGTGGATGCAAGAAATGGTGCAAAAATGGATGCAAAATTTGGTGCTAAACCAGATTCAACATATGGTGCAAAATGGGATACAAAAAATGGGGCAAAAAGAGGCACAAAAACTGGCACAAAAATAGATGTAAAAATAGGTATAAAATTAGAAGCAAAAAATGACATAAGACTAGATGCAAAAACTAGCACAAACTGAATGCAAAAAAAGACACTAAATCGGATCCAAAATATTATATAAAACTTGATGAAAATTACAACACAAAATTATAAGAAAATAATGGAAAAAAACAAAAAACACAAAATGATGCAAAAATAGATGCAAAAAATGGCACAAAACTAGAAGAAAAACATGTTGTAAAACCAAATACAAATCTTGGTGCAAAATATGATGCAAAAAAAGATGCAAAACTTGGCTTAAAAAAATGCAAAATTTGGCACAAAAAGGGGTGCTTTAAAAATTGTACAATAGAGTCAAATTTAGTGCTAGAGTGCTCATCCCAATTGAGAAAAAAATGCACTAAAATCTGGTTCTCAATCTGACGTAAATTCTCTGTTTTATTGTAGTGTTTGAAGGTTGGCATCTTTCTCATTTGTCGCTTCCTTCGTTATTTATTGGGTTCCTTTTTATTGCCTAGTTTTTCTAGACATTCTATTGCTCAGCACTGTCGAGTCTGGTTTTGAGGCTTCAGAGTCTGTCATTAGGTTTGGGTTTCCAGTCTTAGACTTTGTTTCAGGGTTGGAATGGATTTTTTCTTTGCATGTTTCTCTTGTTTCTAAATCACGGGTTATGGTCAAATTTTGGGCAGTCATTTTTTTATTGCTTTGAAGTTTTATGGCGCTGACATGCTAAGTTTGTGGCAAGGTTGGAATCGCCCCCGAGGGCTGTTGTTTAGGGGTTATTTTCATAGAATTGGTGTTTAGGGCTAGTTTTTATTTTTGGGTCTCTCTCTATGCTTAATGGTATTGTGGTTCAAATCCTATATAGAGGTTGATGAGCCTTTTGTCTCTCTTGATAGGTTCTATGTCTATTCTAGAGTTTATGTTCTAAGCTATGGAGACAATATTATAGGGCGACATCTGGGTCCTGTCGTTGTTGGGTCTGGTTTATTTTCTTATTATTTTGCAGGGAGAGGAATTCATAACAATTGTTCAAATTGTTACCTCAGGGTTTCATCCATGTCATCGAGGCATAGAATGTGATGACATCTGGGAGAATGTGGTAGTGTTCCTGAGGGTTAGCGAGGAGTGCGACTCTTTGCTCATGAATCAAATGCCACCTATTTCATTGTGGTTCCACTAAATACTAGGAAATAAATTCTAAAGTTGGAGAAGTAGGGATTCCAAGGCATTCTCATTTGGAATTTGAGATCATGGAGGATTTTTGGGCATGCGCTCATAACTTTAGGCACACCAGGGGTCAGAAGCAGCAATAATTCAATTTGGTGGATTTGCACTGGAAAATGAAGACCCTCTTGGGTCTGGTCTTGAAAGACAAGAAAATAGAGAGGTATAATGTCTTTTCCTCCTTGGAAGACATCAAAGGATGCTTAGGAACCAATGTTTCTACCTGGACATGATTAATTCCCATGTGGTAGGTGTGGAAGGCCATATTGGTTATGAATCATATAATGGTGACTTGTTGGATCCTCTAGGTTCTAGTGCAAGGGTCCCTGCAACAATGTCCTCCTCGGATAGTGATCAATGACCAAGCAATCCAACTCTTAATTTGGTAGTTTATGTTCCAGTCTTTAGCCCATACTTCTGGTCCTTTTATTATTTTGAAGGTATGGAATTCTGGTTGTGTTTTCTAACCCATCCTGATGTGGGCTCATACTTATATTGAAGGATTTTTAATTTGTTGGTATTATGGATCATCTTGGCATATGTCTTTGCATTTGGTTTCATGGTGCCAATTATTTTTGTGTTTGGTTAATATTGGTGTTAGCTATGGTGTGTTCGTGGCTCTATTTGGTCAATTATGTGTTTGGAGGCACTGCAATATATGATGGCTCTATGCTTATTCCATTGTCTTTGGAATTCTATGTTTGTAATAGTGTAGTGTCAGCTCATTGTTGTCTATGAAATTATTTGGCTATTCTATGTCTCCTATGTTGGCTTGTAACGTAATGGATCACATGACAATGTCTCTTATTGCCTACATGGGTGCACAATTATGTTGGGTTCTTTTTGTATTCTGACTTTCATGAGGGTGTTTGAGTCCGAATTTCGCCTGTAGATGTATGGAAAAGAGAAACATACTCCAAAGGGAGATGTCTAGAAAACCTATGTATCTTTGTTTTGTTGAGTAATATAAAAGTCTCAATTTACCAAAAACAAAAAAATAGAAATATATGCTTATTTTTAAACATGATATATTTAAAAAAATTGATATATATATCTATATCTATATCTATATCTATATCTATATCTATATCTATATATATATCTATATATATATATATATATATATATATATATATATATATATATATATATAATTCTTTATTAAAAAAATGTATTAATAGTTAAAATGCTTGTATTTAAACATTTATCATTTTCCACGATTTAACTAGTGGGGAATGATACATTTACCCATAAAACCATGTTGATTTGGCTAAGGTCATGCTGATTTAATTAGGGGATACTAATAGATTCACCCTAGAGCCATGTTGATTTGGCTAGGGGTGATTGGCCCAGGGTAACTACTGTAACACCCTCCTCCTACATCTACCCAAGCAACTGGTCAGCCAAGGTAAACATGCGACGAGATGCCACTATGATATGATTCGACCTCCTAAGTCACGTTAAGGAAATGGAACTAACGGAAACACACCATATAGACATTAATCATTAGCTACATGACCCTTAGGAACCAATCCAATACTTTAGACAACTTACCTTAGGGTCCCACTGAAATTTTGGACAACTTAAGCCTTAGTCGCTCCCATGCTATAGGCATGAGGACGATCAAAGACCCAAAATCAGTCAGTGCTATGCCAGTGACTCCGAGATTTGAGCCACTTTTTCAGGCTCAGAGCCTAGGTCACTGCCCATTATAGAACCATCTCTTCAGAATAGTAAAATAACATGAAAATGATAGTATTAGAGAAAATACTTGTTTAATACCTTGACTGGACCCCTACTAGCCATGACAGACATTTCGTCAAACATATCACTTATATGTAAACTACAGGTGTAAATAACAGTTATGAGTATAAGGGTTTCATACTTAGCTGAGAATCACTTAGAACCATTGATGCCTCAACACATCAACTACCATAACATCCATTAGGTCATAGATACATTGATAACTCAATTACAAGTAAAAACATGGTGAAAGCCATACATAGCTGATGTCATAAAACACATACATAACCAACATAATAGCAACATAAATACTCATGAAAGTACATCCATGTAGACCACATATAATCCATCAAAATCCTCATAGAAATACAAGGAGAAATAACCTTTCATTAATGATACAAAATCCAAACCCGGGATGGGACTTCCACGTTCCACCTGACCATAGAATGGCTAAGCCAAATCTCTCTTCAGCCATTCACCCTCGTGCCATATTCCAAGCATGAATGTGAGATCTTATAGAACACATTAGTCAAAACTCATCCAGGGCTTCTAGAGGCCATCCACTTCAACCCATTAAATAATGGTTCCACCTCACGGTTAGACATCACCAAAACCATCATCAGATTGGTCTCTATCCCAACTATCCAGGGCTCCAAAGCATTTTTTCCAAACAAGGCTCTAGGAGTAGTAACTCAACCCACAACTGCCATTGGGATCCAGAGCGTTTGTCCAACCAAGGCTACAGGACTAGTAACTCAACCCACCAAGGGCTCCAGAGTGTTTGTCCAACCAAGGCTACAAGACTATTAAATCAACCTAAGATTTTACAGGGCTCCAGAGCATTTGTCCAACCAAGGCTTTAGAAATTAGTAACTCAACCCAAGCTAAGGAAACACGAGAACCAACCAAAAACAAAACAAGGAAATAAACCCAAAAACTCCATGGCTATCTAGGAAATGGGAAGGCTAGGAAATCCACTGCCAATCCTGGTCATCCTCCATGCCAATGAAAAATCATAACCAAGAAACCACATGCATGTGCCATGCATGCCAAAACTAGTGATGAAAACATACATGCAACTCGATACCTGCAAGCGAAACTCGATGTAGCTACTCATACCGATGCCCTCTTGCACTTTCCTACTCTTCCTTTTCCTTCTTGCTCCAAAACTCCAAGTATGCTAGACCCTCCAAGAGTGCTCCAAGAAAATTCGAAGTATCCAAGAGTATGAGAGAGAGAGAGAATAATGAGAGCGATCCAAAAGTGAGCTGATCAAGTCTTTCCCACTGATCCTCAGAAGCATTTTTATTAATGAGGCCTCTATTTTCTTCATTTTCCATTATTTTCCTTCATTATCCTCCTCACATGCAACCTGTGACCTTTCACCTTCCTCTTCTCCTAATTTCCATTATTTTCATAAATAAAATGACAATAAATACCTCATGCCTTTCCAAAACCTTTTCCATTGCCTTTGCCAATTCCCTTAGCCATAATAAACTGAATCAACGCCCACTAGGATGTTTCTCCTGCCATTTGGCTTAGAATATGTGTCCTATCACCGTGGCCATATATATGTTTTTACATGGAATTTTCACCAGGGCTGTTATAGAACCCTCCCCCTTGGGGTAACACCATCCTTGGTGTTCAATGACACCTATAACCAATAAGGCAAATGAAAACAAAAATTACTACCCATGGAGCTTTATAACACAACTCGTTGCAATATTTACAATGACCATCTGCTAAAACATGACAAACAAATTGTTTACTGGAGCTTTATAACACAACTCATTACGATATTTACAATAATAACAACATACACATTTGCTTGACCCAACAAATAACCATACTGTTTGTCTAGCTTTATAAATCTAGCTCGATAAAATATTTACAATAATACACACATATACACATATGCACATTTGCTCAACTGACAAATAAAAGGATATGATGTCTGCATCCACAACAAGGGAATCTAGAGGCTCACACATCCACCCTCAAAGTAATACCAGGATTCATCTCCTTCCCAATAAATTCATAATCCACTGAAAATCCAAATCTGCATCCAATGTCCAACACTATAATTCTGTGCCACTTGTCCTCTTAGTGAACAGTTACCAACTCATTGTTCCAGGGTGCACTCCCATTATGAATTTGATTCCATCTGGCAATGCTAATAACCAAAACAAATCCATCTATGGTCTTCCCTTCTCTGCTACATAGACCCTCGGGCAATCTAGTCAACCCCTTCCATGTAGTCACTCACCTTCCAAGTTTCACTGGCACCCCCATCTAGGGCAGTCCATCCCTTGGCAAGGGTTCCTCACATTGGAAGATACAAAAACCAAGGCATATCCCTGCCTCAAAACCATGATACTGGTCATAGCATGCTCATGGAAATCAATGGACATTATTGGGTACTAGTGTCCCACAATGGACCTATTCCTGAATGCTTTACTAGCATACTACTACATGTTCCAATTCCTTTTATTGTTGCAAAATCTTGCAGTTGATTTCAATCACCCAACTAGGCATTTCATGCATTCTTATTCCAAGCACATAATTTCCATTAGATTCAAATAAATTGAAATAACCTCAAATAATACCTCATTGTTAGTCCATCAATAAGGTACACTTGTAATCATGTTTGCTTCCTATCACAACAAGTCAAATTAGCATATTTGACCAAATCAACATGTATAAAAATATTTCCTCAGGTTAGCTCAAAACATAACCATCATAAATCACATGTAACCATCATAAACCAGAATCATAATTCACATGTAATCATCATATACCATAATCATAAATCACATGCATAATAAAACTGAAATAATATACCGATACTTATCCTTTAATCGATCCTTACTTCTTCCCTTGTTCTTATTTCGTACACACACCAGATCGATTGCCACATCCGACAAGAACCAGTGCCTTCTCCTCAAATAGGATCACATATACATAGTCTGCACCACACACATATGACCACACATGACATAAAACTACACCTTACATACAACACATACACCTACAACCAGTGTATACAATACTGTTGAAATATGGCAACAAGAATATTCCAATTTAATTTGTCCTTGAATTAAATTGTGAATTAAAATCAAATTTAGTCTTAATAGCTACTTGGAAATAATTAATTAATTTATTTTAAATTAATTAGTTAGAGAAATTCAAGTTAGAAGTCTTTCTGAAGTCATGCAAGAGTTATCCCTTAAATTAAGGAGATAAGATTGAGGTATATTTGAGTTGTAATTAGTTAACTCAATTTACTGTGTTAAGTCCAGTTAAATTAGTTCCAAACTGTTTCAGGAACTAATAGTGAGTTAATAGTCAGTTGATGAATTAATGCACTCAACTAGTGCTACTCTAGTTAATTGAATATTCCTTCATTAGAAACTCATGCATGTCTATTCTGAGAAAGACCCAGTTGAGATTAATGTTCAAGGACAATGTACTATCAGTTGCATGTGTTTTCTCATCGAGAAAACTCATACATGCAGTCAAGGATTCATCCTTGAGGATTGCGTAGTTTTTAAGGCTTGTTTTCCACTTGGTAATAGGCTATCATCCACAAGGAACAATGCAAGGAAATAGGAGCTTGGAGGGCAGAGAGGAAGGTTGGAGAGAAGCCAAGATTGCCTGTGAGCATCTGTGAAGATTGTACTGAGAGCTGGCTAGCTGTGAGAGCTAAGGCTTTGTATAATTCCTATGTATTTCCACCATGTATGATAATACAATAGTGTGGGGTTTTTATCTTAGACTTTCCCCAAAATATTTTCATGTGTATTGTGTCATTGATTCTTCTTCTTCTGGTTTATTGTTCAACTCGTTCTTTAAGCTTTCGCAAATTGATAGTAGAAGTAGGTTATAGTATTTTGCTTTTATTTATATTGCATTACCGGGTTAACCTATCATAGATTTTCTACATGGAATCAGAGTTGTGATCAGTATACTGAGAAGAGAATTCGAAGTTTGAAGTTCGGGGTTGCAAGTGCAACGTGAATTCATATCATACTTCAAGGTTGGCCAATGGCGTTCTATGGCTTGAGACTTGAGTATGCCTTGGAAGTTAGCTCGAATTACATAGCATGGAAAGATAGAATGGAGGCTGTATTAGAAGACAATGGCTTGAAAGAATTCATTGATCAAGAAATCCCAAAGCTTGCTTCAACTAATGCACAAGAGTTGGATGAGTGGAAGAAGTGTGTGGCGAAGGCGAGACAGATCATCCTTGAGGGAGTTTGAGACCATATTGTCTTGAGTCTCCATGGGAAGGATACTCCATTTTCAATGTGGACGAAATTAAAGGAACTCTACCAGAATAGTAGTGACCAGAGGAAATTGGAGCTTAAGGATAAGCTTCGAAGAATCAAGATGGAGAAGGGCGATACTATTTCCACATATCTGAACAAGCTCACCACCTACAGAGATGAGCTTGGCAGTGTGGGAAAAACTACTGCCGATGATGATATGGTGAGCCTCGCTCTCCTTGGCCTTCCAAAGAGTTGGAATAGCTACCAGGACTCTGTGAATGGAAGGGAGAAACTACCGGATTAGGAACGACTGTGGTCGAATCTTATGTAGGAGGAGATTAGGAGGAGCACACAAGATGATTCTTCATACAAGAATGATGATGAAGAAAATTTGGCCTTAGTAAATAAGGAAAGGAAAGGGATGGGGAAAGATTCCCATTTAAAATCGAATTCTTCTCATGGAGGGAAGAAGGGTGACATGTCTAAAGTAAGATGCTTTAATTGTCACAAGATGGGACATTATGTGACTAATTTCCCATCGAAGAAGTCCAAGAAGGGATCCTCGGAAGGATCGGAAGGTGAGGCATTAGCCTTTCAGTTTGAAATGGACTTTACCCTTATCACATGCATGGTGTCATCGATGATGGGTTGTGTCTGGTATCTTGACAGTGGAGCCTCATTCCACATGACTAGTGAGAAAAATTTATTCAGTGCCTTGGAGGAGAAAGACCTCAAGATGCACATAGAGATGGGTGATGACGAAAGGTATAGTGTTTCAGGAGTGGGCACGATTGTTTTTCAGAGGGAGCATGGAGCTCCTCTCACCTTGATAGATGTGATGTATGTGCCTAGACTAAAGAAGAAATTGGTATCGGTCGTGATGTTAGAGGACAAAGGCTATGATGTTGTCTTTAGTAAAGGAAAGGCATTCCTAAGACACATAGCCATGGGTCAGACTAAGAGGATAGGGATTTGGGTGAATAATCTCTATAAACTAGAGGTAGATGATTGTGCAACATTGAGTACGAAAGAAGAATTGGTGCAAAGACAAGACATTGGCGAGTTGTGGCACAGGCGGTTGGGCCCTTTGCATCATGGGGCTTTGAAGATAATGCAACAAATATCTACAGGACTTCCCAAAGGTAAACTTGAGCAAGTTGACACATGCAAAGGTTGTACCTTGGGAAAGTACACCAAGTCTTCCTTTCATGATCGAGTCATTCGAGCAGAGGCTATCTTAGAGCAAGTTCATACTGATTTGTGTGGACCATTCTCGACGGCATCCACAGCAAAGCAAAGGTATTATGTGATTTTCATTGATGACTATTCTCGTAAATGTTGGATTTATTTCATGCAGAAGAAGGACCAAAATTTCACAGTTTTGTGAGTTCAAAGCCTTGGTCAAGAAAGAGTCAGGGAAGAAGATCATGGCCTTGAGAGGCGACAACGGTGGAGAATATGTCTCTCAGGAATTTAAGGACTTCTGTGTAGTGGAAGGAATTAAACGAGAGTTGACTACACCTCATAACCCACATCAGAATGGGGTGGCCGGGAGGAAGAACATAACTATTGTAGGGGAAACACGGGCAATGTTGCATGAGCAAGGCCTATTACTTCACTTGTGGGTTGAGGCATGCAACACAATGGTCTATTTGCAGAATAGAAGCCTGCATTGCATACTTGGGATGGAGACACCAGAGGAAGATTTCTTTGGTAAGAGACCAGATGTGGGTCACTTCAGGATCTTTGGCTCATCGGTATATTTCCATGTGACAAAGGATGCACAGAAGAAGCTTGAATCGACAACAGAGTTGGGGATATTTGAGGGGTACACTGATACACCTCACAACTATCAGGTGTACTTGCCTACTAATCGGAGGATAATGGTTCGTAGAGATCTCAAGTTTGATGAGCAAAAGGCCATGCGAGTTTCCCTTGAGAGGGAGCTCCAACTACAGGCTGTGGAGGAACTATTGGTTCCTAAGGAGGAGGAGCCTCAGACTGATGCGGAGCAGCCGCATGCAGAGGTTCCAGGAGTGGAGACATCCACTCAAGCAGAGTCTTCCAGAGATGGATGGAAGTGCACAAGAGAAGCTGACAGATTGTTGGAGGATGCGAGAGAGAATGTGGGAGCACCATCTTCTCAGCGCAGATATAGGAGGTCACCTAAGAGGTGCACTGGATAAATGGCCCTTGCTGGGGAATGTGTTGAGACCGAGCCATCTTCCTTTGAGGAAGCAGTGTAGCAGCCGATTTGGGTTGATGCTATGGTGGAGGAGTATGACTCCATAGTTCGTAACAGTGTTTGGGATGTGGTTCCGAGACGGAGAACAAGTCAGTTGTGAGTTCCCGTTGGCTTTACAAGGTAAAGCAAGCTGCTGATGGTAGTGTGGAGAAGCATAAGGCAATATTTGTTACCCATGGATTTTCACAGGTTGAGGGGATTGACTATGATGAGACTTTTGCTCCTGTTGCAAGGTACTCATCTATCATATCTATGTTCGCATTATCAGCACAGATGGGTTGGAAGATCCATAAGATGGATGTGAAGACTGCATTCCTTAATGGCCAGATTGAGGAAGAGGTTTACATAGAGAAGCCGGAAGGTTTTGAGACCTTCGATCGTGAGTTGCATGTGTACCGACTCAAGAGAGAATTGTACTGGCTAAAGCAAGCACCTCGTGCTTGGTACACCAGTATAGACAACTACTTCACCGGGTTGGGCTTCACAAAGAGTGAAGCAGATGTGAACCTGTACCACATCATGGTGAAAGGTAAGTTGTTGATCATCTTACTTTATGTTGAAGATCTCATATTGATTGGTGATGATCAGTTGATCGTGTCTTGCAAGGAGGACCTTACAAGAGAATTCGAGATGAAAGACATGGGTTTCATGCATTACTTCCTTAGCATGGAAGTGTGGTAGAAGGATGGGGAGTTGTTTGTGTCTCAGGGAAAGTATGCCAATGAGATACTCAGGAGATTCCACATGGAGAAGTGCAAGCCCATGCAGACTCCTCTAGTAGGTAGCTGGAGGAAGGAGGTTGCTACTTCAAGAGAAGTGGTAGAGGCTACTGTGTACAGGCAGCTAGTGGGTTCACTGATGTACTTAATGAACACATGACCAGATTTGTGCTGTGTGGTGAAACAGCTGAGTTAAGCGATGGTTCAACCTACCAAGATGTTTTGGAAGGTGGCAAAGCATGTATTGAGATACCTCAGAGGCACATCTCAGTATGGATTATGGTACAGACAGACATAGGGAGTGAAGCTACAGGGCTTCACTGAGGCAGATTGGGCAGGGAGTCCATCAGATCGAAAGAGCACATCAAGAGGGATTTTCAACCTTGGGTTAGCGCCTGTTTCTTGGTACAACAGGAAACAGAGGTCGGTTGCACTTAGGTCGGCAGAGGAAGAATACATGGTTACAAGTCAGGTGGCATGTGAGGCCATCTGGATGTGGAAAATCCTAGTTGGTTTGTATGATCAGAGGATGGATCAAATTGTGATCTATTGTGGTGATCAGAGTTGTATCAAACTCTTTGAGAATCCAGTATTTCATGATAGGTCCAAGCACATTGACATCCAGTATCATCATCTCAGAGACTGTGTTACAAGGAGGATCATGTTGTTGCAGTATATTTCGACAGAGGAGCAAGATGCTTACATTTTGATAAAGGCATTGTCAAAGTGTAAATTCGAGTTCCATAGAGACAAGATCGGGGTGGCAGATAATCCCTTTCTTGTTGAGAGGGAGTGTTGAAATATGGAAACAAGAATATTCCAATTTAATTTGTCCTTGAATTAAATTGTGAATTAAAATCGAATTTAGTCTTAACAGCTACTTGGAAATAATTAATTAATTTATTTTAAATTAATTAGTTGGAGAAGTTCAATTTAGAAGTCTTTCTGAAGTCATGCAAGAGTTATCCCTTAAATTAAGGAGATAAGATTGAATTATATTTGAGTTGTAATTAGATAACTTAGTTTATTGAGTTAAGTCCATTTAAATTAGTTCCAAACTGTTTGAGGAACTAATAGTGAGCTAACAGTCAATTGATGCATTAATGCACTCAACTAGTGCTACCCCAGTTAACTGAAGATTCCCTCATCAGAAACTCATGCATGTCTATTATGAGAAAGAACCAGTTGAGATTAATGTTCAAGGACAGTGTACTATTAGTTGCATGTATTTTTTCATGGAGAAAACTCATGCATGCAGTCAAGGATTCATCCTTGAGGATTGCGCAGTTTTGAAGGCTTGTTTTCCACTTGGTAATAGGCTAATCATCCACAAGGAACAATGCAAGGAAATAGGAGCTTGGAGGGTAGAGAGGAAGGGTTGAGAGAAGAAAATATTTCCTGTCAGCATCTGTGAGGATTGTACTAAGAGCTGGCTAGCTATGAGAGCTAAGGTTTTGTATAATTCCTATGTATTTCCACCATGTATGATAATACAATAGTGTGGGGTTTTTATCTGAGACTTTCCCCAAAGTATTTTCATGTGTATTGTGCCATTAATTCTTCTTCTTCTGGTTATATTGTTTAGATCGATCTTTGAGCTTCCACAAATTGATAGTAGAGGTAGGTTATAGTATTATTTTTTGATTTATATTGCATTATCGAGTTAACCTATCACAGATTTTCTACAAATACAATACATACGCCTACATCCAGTGCGTAACATGATACATACACCTATACCGATACCTAGCATACAAAACAATGCAATACATCTATACTCGATTTACAACACCACACAATACATGCACCTACACAATGCACATACCTAGTACCACATGCCCTCAACACACCATGTATGCCGTGCACACAATACCACAAGTGCACTAGTACCATATGTACAACATGTACATAGTACCACCTGTACACCGCACCACCTGTACACTGCACCACCTGCATAATGTGTGCATAACATCACATGTACATGACACCGCCTACACAATGTGTACACAACGCCACATGTACTCTACACCACCTGCACAACGTGTGCACAAAATCACATGTACACAACGCCACCTACACAACATGTACACAACGCCACATGTACACTACACCACTTGTACAACGTGTACACAATACCACATGTACATAGTATGACATGTACGCGACACCACATATACACAACACCACATGCACGACATGTACACAACACCACCTGCACACAACGTCACTTGTACAACATGTACATAGCACCACATGCACACATCACCACTTGTACAATCATGCACACCACACCATATGTACATAGCACCACATGTACATCATGCATGTCCACATGTACATAGCACTGCATATCCAACATGTACATAACATCATATGTACACAAAACCACATATACAACACGCGCAGAGCACCATATGCATACAACACCGCATATCCATCATGCACACAGTACAATATGTACACATCACCATATATCCAACATGTACATAGCACCATCTATACCTAGCACTAAATATGAAACATTCACACAACCCTATCTGTAATAACACCTTGTACATAATATTGCATAAACAACATGTACACACACTACATATGCACAATACTGCATGCACACAATCATCACAGATGAAACATGTACAACATGTATGACATATTCACAACAATAATAACACTCATCCGAAACCATACTACCTCTACCAAGCAACCTTGCTTCCAGCGTCTTATCCATGCTTGTCTTAACATGCCGCAAACCACACTGCTTTCATTTCGCTGATGCATCCCTTGGTATAACCTGTCCATAAAATAGACATAATATAATCACATAATATCAACTCATAACCACATGATACTGACCTCAGATATTTGTCATGACTACTCTTCCCAATTGGTTCCTCGTAAGACTAGGAACCTCTTCATGTCA
The DNA here is from genome assembly GCA_031772625.1 of Pinus tabuliformis. Lineage (NCBI taxonomy): Eukaryota > Viridiplantae > Streptophyta > Pinopsida > Pinales > Pinaceae > Pinus > Pinus tabuliformis. The sequence goes on along the minus strand of CM062811.1, from coordinate 382,581,775 downwards.
TTTTCCTACGTAAGCAATCATTCCTTCACAAGAATGATTCTTGATGACCCTATCGGAAAGTGACATAGATACATAGACACATACATAAATATACATAAACATTAGCATAAAAATCATGATCCATGTGACCCCATTAGATAACGACGTACAGACATACCTATATGCATATAATCATTAGCATAAAACAATCATGATCACAACATAAATACTAGATATCAAGGTCAAGGTTAAGAGAAGTTCCTTTATTCATGCACAACATTGAGAACCACCATTCTTAACTTAGTTAATCCATCTGACATCTCAGGTCCATTTACTTTACCTTTTTTGGTTACCTTTCTCCTTTCTATCCTACCATCGTCCATTTACACCAATGGACCCAACCAGTCCAACTGGCTATCATAGTCTTAGCCTTCACTGTGCTTACTCATGCATAGAGCTTTACTTGAATCTTACATTACCTTTCAGGTACCACACATCTCTCCCAAGCTCCATCAAATTTCCTCTTTCCCAAACTCAAAACATTAAAGGAAAGACATGAAACAACTAAGAAGAAAACCATGAAAGTCAATAACAATATGAAACCACAACAAAGTGGCAAGGCCTTGCACCAGACATAAACAAAACCACAATCAAGCTCAACAATTCATAAAAGACCAAAAGCACAAGACTGACAATAGACACCATGACTCAATCCCTATGGTTCCAAAGGAAAGCTCAACTTGAGCCTTCTTCAAAATTTCATGGAAATTTCTTTTTCCATGCAATCCCCTGCACCAGACTTCCATAAACACATAACTGTTACTGTATATATAACATAAAAATACACCAATTACCTTATCTTGTTATGCCAAGCACGTTTCCTTGTAGCTGAACACATCTGTGCCATGTGTCAAGGGACTCCAATTCCCTTGACAAATCCACCTATAACTAGAAACTGGCTGATATACCTGTTTGTTATATACCTAGGGGGGATAATATGGGGTACAAAGAGAGGTACCCAAGGGAATAATGTAATAATGGGATGGGCCATAGTAATAAATAAGGTGGTTAATCCGTATCATTTAAGGGACCACAAGTAGTTAGTAATAATGTAATGGACCCATGGTATTAGTTCGATGGTATGAGGGAACCATGGTAATGACCCACGGTATTGTAGGTATGAGGCCTATATAGAGGCTAGAGACTCCACATGGAGAGATGTCAAGGAATATTGTATGAACAGGAATATGGCTTGTGGAGTCTTCTCCTTCCTTAAGGAGTGAATGTATGGTGTTTCCCTACCTTAAGGGTTTTGATCAATAAAGAATCATTTCATATTATTTCTAGGTTTATTTGCATTGTCTTATATTTTCATATTAGATCTATAACAAGTGGTATCAGAGCTATAACAAGTGGAATCAGAGCTATAACAAGTGGTATTAGAGCTATAGCAAGTGGTATAACAAGTGGTATTATTACATTATTCCCTTGGGTACCTCTATTTGTACCCCATATTATCCCCCCTAGGTATATAACACTGTCAAATACATGTCTATGAATATAACACATATCTACATAATGTTAGATGATTTTAAGGTTAAGAAGACTTCCTGTACACAAAGCACTCATTCATTTGGAATTATGGTTTCCAAACATAGCCAAAGGAATTCTTGCCCAATTCCTTTCCTTTGCCTTTTTACCTTGTTGCAATCAAGTCTTACTATGCACTGTCACATCCCTCAATTGTTAGTTATGTAAACACATCAGCTATTAACTTGTCACGCTAATAGCAAGCACGTTTCTTGTAAATTTTCACACATGTCAACCACATGTTCCAAATATTAAGACAATCCTATATATCAATTTGAAATCAACCTTTACCAAGACTAATAATCATGTCATAATCCATAATCAACTCATAGTCCTTAGACCTAATGCTAGAATTGTCACCTACTTACACTCAAGTACATATCAATTGTCTGAGCACATATGTATTAGTACAATCATCTTAAACAAGATCATTGGAACACATACTTATATCATGCAATTAATCAAACATTCAAACGACTTGCAAACATACCATGTTAAATAAATCAACTAGATGATATAATATACACCAAGCACTCAACACCAAATAGACGACATAAGCAAACTCATACCTTAATGTATCTCAGGGGAGGTTGTCTTCTCTGCACATTCAATCTAGTTAGCACGATATAACTTCACAACATATCAAATCAAACATAAGTAAGATCACGATATCCAAAATAATCACTATCTAACACATTTATATCATAACCAGTGCACAATTATCATTCACACATATGCAAATTCAATCTAGATTAGTACAACACCATATCACAAATACGTTGTCTCATATCTGAAGATTGTAACCATAACCATCTGCATATGCCAATCCAGGGTAACACAACACACATAACATCAATATCTTAAATGCAATAACCCTAATCATCAAGTTACTAGCATATAACAAGCACAGGTTAACCTATAACATACTCATCAACAACATATAACATAATTGTCAAGTTATCTAACATAAAAAAAAATAGAAATGCATACAACCACATGTTAGTATCATTCATGGCTATCCGACACATTTGCATGTAACTATACTAATCAACTATCATCTATCATGTATGTAACCATAACATCAAAAACATGTACATAAACCTAATGCATCTGGCAATCGTTAACTTACATACCTGCATGCCAAACATACAATACCTGTATGACGATTTTCTCTTTCCTCGATGTCCAATGTTGCAACTTCACTTTAATGATCTGCATCTCTTGTTCTATCTCAGCCAACACATTAGCATCATAGCATCCAATAGCACAATGATGTCCTAAATTTTCATACAATGACTTCACAAGGCATGTTTGACCTATTATTCATGCATAATTATAACCAAGACCATACATGCATAACAACTACATATATAAGTATAACACATGAGTACAAAACCATGTACACATCATTCTAGCTAGAGTCCAGTCATCAATGCATGACCATATCAACTACACAAACCATGACCTCATGCATGAGAACAACAACCATATCACGTGCACTTGATAACATGTGAACATTGACATGCATAACAATGCCTAATCAGCCATACACACATGAAGGCATACTCCATGACAACACCTTCAACCTTCACATGGCGAAACCACTACTACCATGATCAACACCATGCAAATGCAACACACACATGGACTACATGCATAAGGAACACATATGCAACCAACATGAATGAATGATCAACACACAACCACAAGGAGAGTGCAACCACGCTCTGATACCACTCTGTAACACCCTCCTTTCACATCTACCCAAGCAACCAGCCAACCGGGTAAACATGCGACAAGAGGCCACTATGATATGATTCAACCTCCTAAGTCACATTAAGGAAGTGGAATCGATGGAAACACACCATACAAACATTAATCATCAGCTACAGAACCCTCATAAACCAATCCAATACTTTAGACAACTTATCTTGGGGTCCCAATGAACTTTTGGACAATTTAAACCTTAGTCGCTCCCATGCTATAGGCATGAGGGCGCCCAGAGACCCAAAGTTGCTCTCACAGGCTTGCCTGCCAGCAACCAGAGACCAAAACTGTCATTGCTATGCTAGCGACTCTGGGATTTTAGCCACTTTTCAAAACCAGAGCCTAGGTCATTTCCCAGAACATAACCATCTCTTCAGAATAGTAAAATAACATGGAAATGAAAGTATTAAAGAAAACACTTGTTTAAGACCTTGACTAGAGCCCTACTAGCCATGACAGACATTTCATTAAACATATCACGAATATGTAAACTACATGTGTAAATAACAGTTCTAAGCATAGGGGTCTCATACTTAGATGAGAATTGCTAAGAATCATTGATTCCTGAACACATCAACTGCCATTCCATCCATTAGGTCATAGATGCATTGATCAATCAATTACAAGTAAAAACATGGTGAAAGTCGTCCATAGCTGTTGTCATAAAACACATACATAACCAACATAATAACAATAGAAATACTCATGAAAGTACAACCATGTAGACCACATATAATCCACAAAATGATCATAGAAATACAAGGAGAAATAACCTTGCATTAATGATACAAAATCCAAACTTGGGATGAGACTTCCACGTTCCATCTGACCGTAGAATGGCTGAACCAAATATCTCTTCAGCCATTCACCCCCGTGCCATATTCCAAGCATGAATGTGGGATCTCATAGAAAACATCAATCAAAATTCATCCAGGGTTTCCAGAGGTCATCCACCTCAACTGATCAAACAATGATTCCACCTCACGGTCAGACATCACCAAAACCATCATCAGACAGGTCTATATCCTATCCATCTAGGGCTCCAGAGTGTTTTTTCCAGCCAAGGCTCCAAGACTAGTAACTCAACCCACAATTACCACCGGGCTCTAGAGCGTTTATCCAACCAAGGCTATGGGACTAGTAAATCAAACCACCAAGGGTTCCAGAGTGTTTTTCCTACCAAGGCTATGAGACTAGTAACTCAACCAAAGCTGTTACATGGCTCCAGAGCATTTGTCCAACCAAGGCTCGAGGAACTAGTAACTCAACCCAAGTTAAGGAAACATGAGAACCAACCAAAAACAAAATAAGCAAATAAACCCACAAACTCCATGGCTCTCCAGGAAATGGAAAGGCTAAGAAATCCATTGTCAAACTCAGCCATCCTCCATGCCAATAATAGATCATAACCAAGAAACCACATGTATGTGCCATGCATGCCAAAAATATTGAGGAAAACATACATGCAACTTGATGCCTACAAGAAAAACCCATTGTAGCTGCTCATACCGATGCCCTCTTGCACTTTCCTGCTCTTCCTACTCCAAAACTCCAAGTATGCCACACCCTCCAAGAGTGCTCCAAGAAAAATCTAAGTATCCAAGGGTATGAGAGAGAGAGAGACTAATGAGAGAGCTCCAAAAGTGAGCTGATCAAGTCTTTCCCAATGATCCCGAGAAATATTTTTTATTAATGAGGCCTCTATTTTCTTCATTCTCCATTATTTTCCTTCATTTTGCTCCTCACATGCAACCTGTGACATTTCACCTTCCTCTTCTCCTAATTTCCATTATTTTCATAAATAAAATGACAATAAATACCTCATGCCTTTCCAAAACCTTTTCCATTGCCTTTGCCAATTCCCTTAGCCATAATAAATCAAATCAACACCCACTACAATGTTTCTCCCACCATTCAACTTGGAATACATGTCCCATCTCCGTGGCCATATATATATTTTTACATGGAATTTTCACCAGGGTTGTTAAAACTATAACATAGGGAAAACATTATTCCATTGGAGGCATGTTCATTTGGCATCCATAGGGTCACGCTGGTTTTACTAGAGAAGAACGATGCATTCACCTAAGAAGCCATGCTAAATTGGCCAAGGGTGCATGGCCTGGGCCAAACTTTCTCCTAAGAAGACATGTTGATTTGGATGGGTCATGCTGATTTGACCAAGGGAAATTGATACATCTACCTGAGAAGCCATCCTATTTTGCCAGGGGTAAATGGCCTAGGATACTCACATTCCCTGCTTCAGGATGGATTGATATATATATATAGACATGCATGTGAAGAGACACTACAACAACATAGCAAGATCACAAACTTTTCTTGTGAAGGAGAAATTTCAACTAAGGGGAAATTTTGTTTTCAGGTAAGGCAATTTATAACCTGCAACCCAAAGATTAAAGTAAATAGTCCCTACCCTATCCTCTTGATTGAAGCTAGATTTTCCCAATTGAAAGCATGGTTATGATTATGTATCTCATGAATAATAAGAAGTTACACAACATGGAAGCCAAGAGGTTTCCTAAAATTTCTTCTAACTCAAGCCAAAATCCCCACCTCCAACTCAAGCAATGTTGGTATAAGGATGCCCAATATTTGCTAGACCTTTGAGGAAATGGAGGAGATTATCTTGAATAATAAGGATAATATTAAAAATATTATTACTTCCAAATTTAAGGATAAGTTGTGGGACAATACAATTAGAGGGAAAAAAAAGCTAAGATGTAAAAAGAGGTGATCAACCCTAATCTCGAAAACCATAATTATCTTTATCTTTCTATCTTGACGAGTGCTAAGAAGAAAATCAACATTACCAAGATAAGAACTAATTCTCATGAGCTTCATAGTGAAACGAGATGTTGGACTATTCCCAAAACACCTTGGAATGAAAGAGTTTGTTGCCTTTACGACACTAAGAGCGTTGAAGATGAAAAACACTTTCTCTTGGATTTCCTTGTTCTTACTCACATCCATTCTAATTTTTAATATCTTTACCACATTACCAACCTTCTTGACTTGCTAGGGCCCCAAAACTAAGGTAATCTAGGAATGTTTCTCTCCCTTCTTTTCGATCATAAAAATAAAATGTTAAAAAATTTCAATTAATCTTTTACTTTCTTAATGACCATCATCATTATATTAAATGATTAAATATTAAACTCCTTATTAATCGAAACAAAAACAAACTTTTTTTTATATTAATAATTAAAATGTTTATATTTAAACATTTGCCAATTTCCAGTTTTATATATACATGTAAAACAATCATGGACATATTAAACATGTTCACAAATTAAAACACCAATTTCAGAAACCCAAAATAAACCACCAACTAGAAATGGTTTCGATTCCTCTATTCAAAAAATCACATGGCTGGGCAGATTTGAGAAAATTTTCTTTTCACTTTTCCACATTAAAAGGGAGCTAAATCGAGAGGCTAACCATTGGTCTAAAGATCAATTTAAATGAAAAACTAGCCCAACATTTTAAACAAAAATGGGTGGTAACCATTTTTCAAATTTCTTAATTACGATAATCAACAGAGGGCACAACTCAAGGTATTCAAGGTGGTGCAAAGTTCTAAAATGTCGATAATATATTCTTAGATTTTTTTGTAAAAATAAAAGCGAGAGCGAGAGTGGGTGAGGGGAAATGATAAAGAAAATATAACATATATTTTCTGATAATATATATTTAGATTATTTTGTAAAAATAAAGGTGAGGTGAGAGGAGAGGTGATGTCACGCCCCTACACTGGCGGTACTCTTCCAACTTCACTATAGGAGGTGCGACACCACTGACCACTTTCTTTTTAACAATACTTGCAATCGTGGACTACGCCTACTTTCTATACTTAGTTTATTTTTCAAATTTCCTAAGTATACTTTCATTAGCACAGTGGAAACGTTTTTACATCATTCATCATTATTATCTTTTAAAATAAATGCACAACGGATAATAAACCAGGAGGGGTAACTCCCTGAAATATTAGTCTGCTCGATAATATCAATACTTCACAAAATATTCAATTTTACAGTCTTTGCAGGAAACCCCAAGATCCCTTGGTACAATATCTTTCAAATTGTACAAGTCGGCCTGCACCGTTCGCACTGCACAAACCACTGTTCAGAGTGCCCAAGGATACTTCCACCCATCACACCTTGTTCATCGTCGCACTGTTTAGCATGTCATTCACCCTTAGCTCATTCAACCAAACGCCCTCAACTCATTCAGGCGGACACCCTCACACACCCTCGCTCGTTCAGATGTTCAGACCAAACTTGCCCGTTCAATCGTTCAGCCCGGCGCCCTCTGACGCCCTCACTCGTTCACTCATTCGGCCCGACGCCCTCACATGCCCTCACCCGTTCACTTGTTCGACCTGACGCCCTCGTACGCCCTCACCCGAACACCTTTGCACGACTTCGCCCGAAAGTCGTTGAACGACTTCGCCCATTCGGTCGTTTGGCCCGACGCCCTCACATGAATGCCTTCAAATGACTTCGCTTGTTTGGTCGTTCAGCCTGGCACCCTCGCATGCCCTCACCCGAACGCCTTCGAATGATCGTTCAAAAAAACACCCTCGGACGCCCTCGCTCGGTCGTTTGGCCCGACGCCCTCACACGACCTGCGGCTTCATTTTCTACGTTTGCTTCGGCTCAGTGTTTCGACCCAAGAGTCTACCTACACCTTGCAAAATTTCAGTCCTCTCCAAGCTAGCTCGCCCTCCAGCTCACATGAACACTTGGAAACTTCAATTGATTGATTTTTGCCACCATTCCAACGCTTTACTTATATGGTGTTTGGCCCATCGTTTGGGGCGTCGAATCACCAAGCCAACCCACCGTTTCATCAAACTCATCCCAACTTCGCGTTGTCCCATGGTGTGGGTGCCCATGTGCAGGACTGCCCCCACATATAAACTTTCCACCGCCCAACACTTAGTCATTTTCATAAGATGACTTCGTGTTTTCCTTCATTCGGTCATCCCGTCGCACCATTCGCATGTGCCCTCAACTCGTCGTTCAATCGCCCAGCTCGTCGCTTGCTCGTCATGCGCCTGTGCCAACTCTTGCCAACCCGTCGGTTAAACGTGCCGACCTCGCACGCCCGACTCGTGGGCTTGACATACTCCCCCACTCTAAACGGTTATCATCCTCGACAACGCCATCATACGACATTGCAAATTGTCACTATCTCCAACATCCAAATATGCCCATGTTGCCTGCCTCTATTCTACCATCGCATAAACCATAAAGGCTTATGTATCCATGAATAAGAAAGTCTCCTCAATCCATGATCATCAACCACATCCGTCACAATCCCCACATGCTACTCCCACTGTGGAAGGCTGGTCCCTCCAACTCAAGCTACATGCTTACTGCAACATATCGTGTCGACCTCATCATGTATCGCCATCATGTGAACTACTGCCATGATACTCCAACACAATGCTAACACATTTCTGTACACTTTTGGACCCCATGATTTGAACTAGTCAAGTAGCTAGTCCAACTGTCACGCTCAAACCATGAGAGTGCGCATCCTCATGCCACCATTAGTTATTTCTCAGACTCCTGTCACAACATCAACTCGATCAAGAATCCATCTCCATCTAAGTAAGCCATGCCCAGGTCCATGAAGTAAACTCCATCTCGTCTGCAACATGCTATCCATGATGTTTGGTGTCAATGTGCTGCATGAAATCAACCGCATCTATCCCAACATCATCCATATGTGTAAAATCCATCTCCTCAAAATGAAGAGATCCTCTCATCAAACCCGACTCTCGATGTGCCACATCCAGGTCCATGAAGCAACCTCCATCATATCTGCAGTGTGCCATCCCTCAAGCCTACCATAGAAATAAGTATACACATGTCTCATCATCCATGTTCTGCCCACGATCATAGACTAATTAGCTCCCATGTATCAAAAGTGGTTAAGTCTCAGCTCAATCCATACCCAAGTGTTGTCACCAAGGCATCACCATCGCTACAACTCCATCACTCCAAAGTGTCTCATATCAATCCTCCACATCAAATCACTCTCTCAAGCACACCCATACATGTACTCAAAAGTATGCACCCCATACTGCATCAAAGTCCCTGACCTCAGCAAATCCACCTGCACAAGATTCCTGCCTTGGCACTCCTCATTAGATGCTCATAAGTGACACCTCTACAAGTGCTCTTGCATAATGTCCCTACATAATACTGCCATGCTCCATGTCTCCAACTCGATGTCCATGACTCAAGTTGCCCATGTTTTCCAACTAAGTAGACCCATCACAACAATCGGTCATCCTCATCCAAGTCTACAATCCGGTCTAGTGAACTCGGTCACCCAAACCATATCATCATCACATGAGTCTCTTCCACCATGGCTCCCCCACTGAAGGTTCCACCAAGACTTCCTCTTGGTCTCAGCCATGAGAAGTCCACCCAAGTATCATCAAACTCAAGTGTGTGCCCTTCTCCAATCTGTCCATGAGTCATGCTGGGCACTTAGCCAATTTCTCCATATGGCTAAAGCATGACCCATTCCTCCACAACGATCATCATGTTCCTCCCTTGTCACAAGCATTTTCACCTTCTACCATAAGGTCACAAACAACCCCAACAAGCTCTACAACAGTCAATGGTCCTTGCCTCTCCATACAAGGTCTCATCGTAGACATCCATGGTAAGATCTTCCACTGCATCGACAAACTGATTTTTCCCTTCCTTGCATATGGCCCATCTACCAAAATCTCAAATGAAACACAAGTATAAGTAGTACTTACTTCATCATGAGGCTCCTCCATGTGAGTATCCTCATCCACCAATGTCTGCAAACTATACAATCCTGGTCCAACTTGAACAATTTCAAGCTCATCCTTCATCGTTGTTGTTACACAGTAATTTGTCACCATTGGTCACCGTCCCTGTTACCCCTTTCTCGTACTTTGGAGGACTCATTCCGGGACCTGTGAGCAGTGACATAACTTGAAAACACTTGCATTATGTTCCCCTAAGTATGGACTTCATGTGCCCTGAAGACACCTCTTGCAAAATATCCCTGAAAAGTGCCCTTTTTCCATTAGCGCGGGTCCACAATGTACTACCCGCGCCAATGAATGAGATCCTCAAAAGAAGGTGCGACCATTGGCGCTCTTTATTAGAGTAACACCCGTGCCAACCAAGTTTGGAAAAGATTTTTAACAAACGCGCGCCCAGATGTTTTTTCCCTTCAAGTCATGAAGTCTTTTGAGGATAAAGCTCATCTTCTAGATGTCGAGAGTCATCATCTATCCCTTACATCTATCCACAGCGGCTTTTTGGAGATAATGCCAATCCATAATGGGTGTCTTGATTCATTTTATTTTCCTCCTGCGGACAGAGGCGATCCCACTAGCCCAAAATGGGTCTAGCAACAATCAATTAACGCTACCATGCAAGTTCCTAGTTGCAAACTGAAAGTGGATTATGAGAACTAACCTGGAGTCCAACGCTAATGTCGTAGAAGAGTTGATACTCCCGTTCCCTTGCTCCGGCAGGTCACGATCCTCACGATCTCCGCGAATGGATACCTGCACATGCAAAGAACGAAGCGAATACAAGCACAAAATCCACTAAATACAACTATATATCAGTCAGAAAGGATATAGATCAAACATTATCATAGCGAACAATAAGATCGGAACCATAATGATAGTCGTTCATTAATGAATAATCAACAGAGAAAGATACAACCAAAGTTCTGACGTTGAATCTCTCCTCTGGCTGGGCGAGCAGCTATATATGTCTTGCAATAGACCTTTCTCTCTCAGACTTCCGGCAGCATAACCTCCCTATGCTCCAAGATTCTTACTATCACTCAAGACAAGCATTATCACTACTACTAAAAAAACTAGCTTGTCAAATGCATGAGGACAGACTTTTATAGATGGAGAAGGGGAAGAAAATACAATGAATCAAGACACCCATTATGGATTGGCATTATCTCCAAAAAGCCGCTGTGGATAGATGTAAGGGATAGATGATGACTCTCGACATCTAGAAGATGAGCTTTATCCTCAAAAGACTTCATGACTTGAAGGGAAAAAACATCTGGGCGCGCGTTTGTTAAAAATCATTTCCAAACTTGGTTGGCGCGGGTGTTACTCTAATACAGAGCGCCAATGGTCGCACCTTCTTTTGAGGATCTCATTCATTGGCGCGGGTAGTACATTGTGGACCCACACTAATGGAAAAAGGGCACTTTTCAGGGATATTTTGCAAGAGGTGTCTTCAGGGCACATGAAGTCCATACTTAGGGGAACATAATGCAAGTGTTTTCAAGTTATGCCACTGCTCACAGGTCCCGGAATGAGTCCTCCAAAGTACGGGAAAGGGGTAACAGGGACGGTGACCAATGGTGACAAATTACTGTGTAACAGATGCCCCCTAAAGCATGAGGCCCGAGAGAGAGAGAGGGGTGAAATGCTTTACAAGAACACATGTAGCTGCCGCCGAGATTCTGCATCGAGAGATACAACTGATAGCTCAAGTACATGATATATGTGGTATGGTCGCAGCCATCCATAAGAGAGTACATAATAATCTAGATCCATAGTATGGGCGCAGCCATCTGGTTAGGATCAATGAATTGACTCAGGTATGGTCGCAGCCATCAAGTGAATGAGTCATGTAACAAGAATCACGCCTTGATTACAACAGACAAAATCCAGGGTCTTGCGCTCCATCTCGACCCGAACAACAGTACAAGTTCAAGCATGCGAATATATGAGCTGAATTCGAACATGCATGAACATCGTCTGATTACCAGTCAATATTGAAAACTATTAACAGACGTGAGAGGTACCACCAATAATGACAATGGCCCTCAAGGTACTATAGGTACAAACTACGACGTGCGAATTAGTGATCCGGCGTCGAACACCCGTAGAATCATTCGATCGGAGGCCAATGATGAAAACCTCACGTCAAACGCGAAGAACCTGCCATTGAGGCATGCAGGCTCCAAGGCACCGAAAGGGAGTCTCTAGATCAGCTTCCTGGATAATGAGCTGAAGTCGACAGGAAGTGACCTTGATCGAAGGTGGGCCATAATGTTTCCCACATCATCGACACGAGACAGAGAGATAATGTTGTGAATCAGGATTATGTGAGCTATCAGAGGGAGGTTGTTTCTTTGCAGAGGTCAACTTCTCTTGAACATATCGGCGGCACGACAGTGGAATTGGCAGTATTTGACATCAATGGATCAGAGGTCATGGTGACGAGGCAATGAGCAGATGAGAGGTCAAATAGGATTACCCAAATCCACGGAGGCAAGTGAAAAATGAGATGAGATATCCCCACCCAGACACGAAAGCAGACAAGTGCCATGTTCAAGAGCGACATACTGCCGACACGACAATAATTATGGTTCCTTTTTTCCCCCGCCATTTCTGGCGAGTACCCCAATTATTTTTAACAAGCTTGATGGGGATAACATATGCTTGTGGTGCGTCATTTCGACAAAATCCAATGTCATCAGGTTTTAACGAGCCTGAAAAAGGAAGAACTCGGCGTCTTTTCATGTTTAGAGAGTTTGAAAAGACAGCAGAAAAGGAAACTCCAGGGGTGTCCTTTTTCGTAAAGTTGTGTCTCTCGAGCCCGAAAAAGCATAAAACGATGCTCGAAAGAACCGCCCGACCATTACGATCGAGGAGTACTTTTCATAAATAGTGATTTCGACCTGAAAAAGTAAAAAAGTGATCAAAACCACGTCGTTTCGTAACCATTAACGAGTCTGAAACGACAAAAACCGGGTAATCTTTTTATGTTTTAACGGTCGACAAAAAGAACTCAAAACGACCGCCCCTTATTAACGTTTAACGAGTCAAGAGGAGTAACTCGACAATCTTTTCGTCTTTAAACGGTCAGAAAAGAGCTGAAAGCGGACCTCAAAGTAACTTTTTCACATGTTTTACCGAGCTTGAAAAAGTAGAAAAAAAACAGCTCGTTTCGTCGCTTGAGTTGCACCAACCCTTGTCATCATACCAAAAACAGCGTAAAACCCATTTTGACATAAATATATTCAAAAATACCCCAAAAAATAATATTTTTAATGTATTTTTAGGTAAAAAATGCTATAAAATAGTGAAATGGTAAAAAAAAAATTTACTTTTTACTTTTCACCTTGTGAGTTTACCATTGGAGGGTTTTGGGTGCAAACTTCAGCCGCTGATTGTGATCAATCCAGGAAAGCAATCGAGCCGCCGTCTGGAGCAGGTAAGAGGTCTTGTCCTTAGCTTCATTTTCATTCCATTTTTTCAGCTTTTCATCCACAGACGGGTCCCCTGCAAGGGGATCTGCAAAATTTAGGGTTGCGCCATTGGCGCGGGTTTCCCGCTCAGGATCGCGCCAATGGGATTATTTTCCCAAAGGGGGCGCGACATTGGCGCGACTGTTTTGAAAACAGTCGTGCCAACCGCGCGACCTAATTTTCCCATGGATTTAACCGTTGATTTTGCAATTTTCCTTTAATTTTGGTTTCACCAGTGATCTAATGATGATATTTTCCACTTTATGGTTGCAGGGATTCGTCAAAATGGTTGTAGAATGGAGAGAAAGAGAGCATGATGCTATAGATGCTATGGCACTAGAGGATGAAGCCTGCATGGATGCTTTGAGGGACTGCGGCTTAAAGAAGTTTTTCCTCACCTCCTATTTGCGTGCACAACCGGAGCTACTACGATTCATCGTGGATGCTTGGGACATAGAGGATCAGGTATTCCGCTTGAAAGATCAGACATTGGAGCTGGATGTTTCCGATGTCTATTTTATCACTGGATTATCGCGGAGAGGTGCACGACCCATTTTGACTGGAAGTAGGCCTTCCGGAGAAAAGATGGGGGAGGTGATGGAACGGGTTTGTCCGGGGGCACAGTTTGGATCGAATAGTGCCAAGGTAGATATCGTCACAGTTCCAGACCTAGTGCTACGGGTGATACTATTTACTATCACATGGACGGCTGGGGTACAGGCGCCCCATGAGGCCAGCAAGAATCATTTACTGCTGGCAACCGAGTGTCTCCATCCTACTCTGTTTGACTGGGCCACAGCTGTGACCCTTAACATCAAGAGACAGCTTACGAAGTGTAAGCGTGGAGGCAACAAACAGTTCGGGTATGGATCGATTGTGGTATCCTTCTTCTTGGAGCGACTGCCGATTTTCCGGATTCAGGGAGGTATAGTGGCAGATCCAGTGCCACGGGAACCGAGGTTGACTCGATGGGCAACACTCATGCCCAGAGGAGGAGGGGGCCAGCAGATGGCCTGGAGGCCCGAGTTCTTCATATGGCTTCGTCACCAGATGATCGTTATAGAGGACTGGCCCTATGCGGGCACCGATTTTACTGGAGACCCAGATCTCCCATTGCCTGTGGGAGAAGACTGGGATGAGGAGCTTGGTAAGAACTCTTTGTGTTTTTGATGTTTTTTATGTATTTAAGTTTTTTTTTGTAATACATGCCTGTCTCTGACAACAGCTATATATATGTATGCAGATGTTGGTGCAGAGCGACCAGCTGATCTGTCTCACATAGCACGGAGGGTACAACCTGCAGCCGACCCTCAGGTAGAGGGTGGTGTGGGTGACGAGCTAGTACAGAACCTTGAGGCACTCACTCGAGGGATTCCAGACTATGCCAGGTTGGCGGATGTGCCCTTCGCGTACCAGAGGCACACAGTGGGAGTACCAACTCGCATCCATCGTCTGTTGAGACGTTTGGTGCGAGCGGTGACATGCTATCATGAGCATCACCGTGATTAGACGCCTAGGTTTCATTTTTGCATATTTTTGAGAGACATGTTGTCTGCGGCCATATGAGATTCGGACATGTATTATTTTTTTGGATTATGTAATGCGTGCGGCGCAAACATTATGATACACACGTATATATATACATATGCCTATGGTTTATTATTGTGCTTTCATGTGCTTGCTTGTATAGTGTTTTGGTTACAAATTACGCAAATGTCTATCTAATACATGATTAGCCAATGCATCAGATAATGTGTTTAATTGTCGTGGAATATGCTGATATGTGATAAAATCAAAGTTCCTTTCTAACAATCTCACACATAAATACTACCTTAGAATGCGATGGTCTATGACGGAATATTGCCCATTGAGCTGGTGGACGACAAGTTGAGAGTCCAGGTTCACTACCAATGCACGAATGCCGAGATTAATTGCTTCAACAAGTAGCTCGATTACAGTAAAATATTTAGCGACATTGTTAGTGGTACGACCCAAACACACACCTTGAAAATCTATCGGCTCGCCATGAGGATCATAGATCACCCACGCCGCAGAGGACAAGTTGCGAGTACTACGGCAGGCACCATCAGCGAAACCAACATAAGGTGCATCAGACATCTGCACAAGAAGCGAAAGACACAATAAGTGGCAGTTACGCCTTTAAAACTGACACACATACACACAACACACTTGCTAGAGTACATGTATGTACAAAATAAAATGTACCAGCATCATGCATAGTACTTTTTCAAATACAGCCCGTTTCGGGGCTTCCCAAGAGGGTTCCCTTCATAATCAATTAGCTCGTAGGCCCCTTTTTGCAAAACTTTCTTGACAATGTAAGGACCTAACCACATAGGCTCGAGCTTTCCTGCTCCTAGCTTATCTTTTGCCTGATCGTAGAGCAGGACTAAATCTCCCTCAACAAAAGAACGTGGATGTACAGTCTGATCGAAGTGAGTCTTGACTCGCTTCTTTTGCGTTTCGATGGCCAAAGAGGCCAAGCAAAGGGTCTCATCTAGCCGTTCCAGGTAAAGAAGGCGTTCTTCTAACGGAGTAGTGTTGGGAAGTAGCTCGACAGCCAATTTTAATGAAGGGATTTCACATTCGATTGGAAGGGTAGCCTCTAGTCCATAAACTAGTTGAAATGGAGTGAAACCAGTGGCATCCTTCAAAGAGGTTCGGTAGGCCCACAAGGCAGGGAACAACATCAAATGCCAGTTAGACTTATGCATGCCAACGGTACGTTGAAGCATTGTAACCAAAATCTTATTGATAGCTTCAACTTGGCCATTGGACTGAGGGTAGTATGGAGTTGAACTATCGTGCTGCAAGCCTAGCTAGGTTGTTAATTCCGACATCATATGATTACGGAAATGCTTCTCGTGATCAGTGACGATGGCTTGAGGGACGCCGAATCGCGAGATAACATGGTTGAATAAAAATTGCGCCGCTGTGTGACCGTCTTCAGTTAATGTAGGCATCGCCTCGACCCATTTAGTAAAGTAATCGACGACAACGATAATAAACCCATGCCCCCCGGCCAAGTGAGGGTTACAGGTCATATAATCAATGCCCCATTTTACAAAAGGGCCGACGGTGACAACAGGGTGCAATGGAGCAGGAGGCGCTCGCATCTTCCGCTGGTATATCTGGCACTCATGACAAGAGTGGACGGCAAGAATGCAATCCTTAAAGATAGAGGGCCAAAAGTAGCCAGCACGGAGGATTTTTTGGGCAGTAGCATATCCAGGACATGTGACCACCACAGGCACCTGAGTGGTAGTCATTCAAGACACGCTCAGCTTCCTCGAGAGTTAAACATTGACGGAGAACAGAGTCGGCGCCGAGGCGATATAATGTATCCCCAATGATACGGTATGGTTGAGACTGATGACGAATCCTTCGCTGAGCGTCTTTGGACACGCCAGGGCGAAAGGAGGACGTTTGCAGATATATAATGATATTGCCGTACTAGGGATCGAGGGTGCTAATGAGAAATAAAGTCTCATCTGGAATTTGATCCTCTACGTGAGAGGTCGGGGAAGAAGATGGCAAAGAGCAAAGTAACTCAGCAAATACAAGGGATTTCTTAGACTTGGCAGTGGTAAATTCCAAGTCAAACTCTTGGAGGATGACAATCCACTTTGAGTACTTGCCCCCCAGCAACTGGCGTGACAAAATATATGTCATGGGGTTGCAATCAGAAATCACAGTAGTAGTGCGCAGCAAAATGTAATGACGGAAACGTTGGACAGCACAAACGACGGCCAAAGCCAACTTCTTGACATAAGCATAGCGAGTTTCCGTGTCTAAAAGGTTGCGGCTGAGATAATAGATAACATGCTCGATGTCATCATCGTCAGTTTGAACAAGAACCATGCCGATAGTGGTGTCGGCGGCAGCCAAATACAGAGTGTAGTCACGATAATAATTCGGAGGACGGAGCAATGGAGCAGAAACAAGGAGACCCTTGAGACGCTCAAAAGATTCCTGAGCCATGGTATCCCAATGAAAAGGGACATCTCACTTTAGTAATCGTGTGAAACCTTTGGCCACCTCAACATAGTTTGGAACAAAACGTCGTAGAAAGTTTGCTTTACCCTGCAAGCTTTGTAATTGCTGTAAAGAAGCAGGGGGAGGAAGATTTACTATAGCTTCGACTTTAAGGGGATCCAAACGGATGCCCTCTCGGGAGACGAAAAACCCGAGAAGTCGGCCGGATTCAACGCAGAAGACACATTTGTGAGGATTAAGTCTGATTCGGTAGTATCGACAGTGAAGAAAGATCTCGTGAAGGTGAGTAGGGTGGTCCTGACGTTTGGCTGAATGAGCTGGAAGATCATCTAGGTATGGCTGTACAATGTGTCGAATGTCATGAAAATCATAGGACATTGCACGTTGGAAGGTAGCACCGGCATTTTTGAGACCGAAAGGGAGCTTCTTATAGGCAAAAGTGCCCCATGGACAGATAAAGGCAGTTTTGTGTTGATCAGCGGGAGCAATATTGATCTGGTTATAGCCAGAAAAACCGTCCATAAAAGAATACATTTCACTTTCGGCACACTCGTCAATAATTTGATCAATGAATGGTGTGGGAAAATTATCTTTAGGACAGGCCCGATTAATATCACGATAATCGACACAAACACGGATTGTACCCTGTTTTTTATTCACGGGTACGATATTGGAAACCCAATCTGTGAGCGGGATAGGATAAATAAAACCGGCTTTAAGAAGCTTCTCGATTTCGGCCTTAATAGCTGCAGCCTTTCGGGGGTGTACGGGGCGTAAACGTTGACGAACAGGCTTAGCACCCGGGTACGTGATTATCTCATGCACCACTATGCTAGGATCAATGCCGAGCATTTCTTCATAGGACCATGCAAAGACGTCACGAAATTCGCGAAAAAGATTGGAATAAAGTTGAATCTCCTCCGGAGTACAAGTGACTCCAATGTGAAGATGCTCGACAATCCTTGGTTTCACAGAGATGTTGATGGGTTGGGTTTGCGTAATGTTCGCCATATTTTCCTTCAGAGGACACTTGATAAACTTGTATAGGTGTTTGAAGGATTTGAAATGGGAGACAAGGAGCAAACCGCTCGAAACAAGTAAGCATATCCTGCTGGGTAGGTAGAAACAAGGAACAATGGTGAAAATCATGCCAAGGAGGTTCCTCGAGAGACATAGTCTCAATAATGGCTTCGTCGGAAAGGAATCTTTCTTTTAAAGGGTCCAAAGAAGTCTCATCTACAAGCCCAAAGGATGGATGGAGAAGCTTGCTCGAAAGGGAAAGTTCAGAAGAGGGAGTCGATGCAGCAATGATTTCGACATAGTTGAGCTCGGCAGGACTCAATGGCATCTGGTCGCCCCAAGAATCTACTTGGTCGGTGGGAGGGAGGATCCACGGATTAGAACAAGTAGTAATCATATTGACGGAAGCGACGTTAGGAGGTGGGAGCGGAAAAACACCCATAAGGGTGGGATCTTTGAAAAGTCCGGCTCCCAGACTCTCAGATAATTTCGAGGTATGGTCCACAAAAGGGATGTTGCCTTCAAAAGAGGAAGCGAAGAAGGATAGTTGGTCTACGGTAACAATCTTCCCTTGATGAGGGAAACGGATGATACGAAACAAAGATGAAGCTACAACTTTCATCGCGTAGATCCAGCTACGTCCGAGAAGGAGGTTATAGGTAAGAGTAGCATCAACAACTTCAACTTCCATTTCGACCGTCTTCCCTTCCAAAGAGATGGGCAAACGTTGGAGTATACCATAAGGACGAGATGCTCTTCCATCAAAAGCTTCCAAGGTTGTGGGAGACTGGCTCAGCGTAGGAGATCCAATAGCTTTCCAACAGGCAACAGACATGATGCAAGTAGAAGCACCTTCATCAATGACTGTTCGATGAATCGTTTTGGAATCAATAATAACCTGTATAAGGAATGCAATTTGTGGAGGCAGTCTCTGCGTATGGCGTTCTAAGTCAAAAGTAATTAAATCCGAGTCGGCCGGGTCTATGCCACCGATAGCGGATAGCAAGGACTTCCTCTGAGAAGGGCAGCTCTGGAGAACTTCTAAAGCGGACATAGCCGATGGAGTCTGCGCTAAGTCCTCAACGATATTGTAGTGCTGTGCAGCAAGAGCATTTGGGTTGTAAGAAGATTTCCGGAGTACTCCTTTTGGAGGGGGTCGAAGAGGCGTCTCAGTAGTAGGTCTCTCGATGTGGAGTGGGCCTGAACTGAATGGAGGAGCACTGGAGGGGACCTCAGGCTCTTTCCCGGCAGATGGCGGATAATCTTTTGTTCGAGTGCTGATATTGATAGGTATCGTTCCAGCCATAAACACTTGAGAACCAAAGGAAGAGGGAGGCTGAGAGGGGTCAGCCACCATTTGAGTTTTTTGAGTTTGTTGTGAGGGAAAGGGTTCTTTGAGCACCGCAGGAGTCCCGGGAGCGCCTTTCAACAAATGACTAACTTCGGACCGCCTAGGGCAGTCTTTGGTATAGTGATCTTCATCACAGATAAGACAAGGATACTTGGGTTTGCGCTTGGCACCGTGCTCGGGCGGAGGTTTAGAGGAGTCCTGTTTAGGTTGATCTGGTTTATTCTTCGCTTTCCCTTTCTTCTTTCCTTTCGAGGCTTTGTCTGTCTTGGTGGACTGGACGGCATTGACCTCGGAAGTAATATTCGAAGTGGGTGTTACCTGAGAAGTGTGTTCATTCGAAGCAGGTGATTTTTGCTTCCCAGGGTTCGCGGAATTTTTCTTCGAGGACGAATTAACAGAACCAATAATACCGTCAACAGTTGGTGTTGGCAGGGCTTTGGATGTCCCTGGTCTCGGGGCGTTAGGCAAATAATCATACAATGTACCTGACTGTGAATAAACCAAGTCAAGGTACTGAGTGCGCGCGATAGCTTGCTCTTCAGTGACACATGCCCCCATGGCAATGTCCTGAGCTATTGGAGGAACGAACGAAGTTGTAAACCAATCGGTAAGAAGTTGGTCGGGAATCCAAAATTTGATCATACGTCTACACCGTCTCCATTCATGGATATGATCAGAGATATGCGTAGCCGTTGTCTGTCTTAAGGATGTGAGGAGGTGTGTACCCGTTTCATATCGAATGGGAAACTGAAAATGAGTAAGAAATGCCATAGCCAACGAGTTGAAATCCTGAAAGGATCCGCGATTGAGCTCAATATACCACTTAGCTGCAGAGCCAGTGAGAGTCCTTTGAAAAAGGCGAAGTCGAGTTGAATCATCAAGCCATGAATTGGATGAACACCAGAGGTGATAAGTCATGACATGAGCTTGTGGATCTTCATTAGCTTTACCATCGAATTTTGGACAGTCACCGGGAAAAATTCGTTGGAACCAGAGGCCAATATGGATTATGGAGAATAGGATCATTGGTCAATTTGGACACATCTGGTAATTCTAATGTTGCTAAGAAAGGTAATTGAGGATTAAAGGACATCTGGGGCTGCTGGTGGGATGGAGCACCAGGGTTCCAACCAACTGGCGGTTACCCCCAAGGGCTTGGTCTGGACGGATTTGGCCCCATAGGGTTTTGTTCGTAGGGATTTGGGTTCTGTCCCCCAGCGTTCCATGGATTACCAAATGGTCCTGCAGGAGCACTATATGGTTGCGGATAATTCTGATAAGGATTCGCCTGCAGTTGTTGATAATTTTGATATGGGGCAAACAAAGGTTGCCCTTGAGGTTGCTGGTAACCATACGGTGGATGGACTCCAAACTGAGTTTGAGAAACAGGCTGAGTTTGATAGGCTTGTTGGGATTGAACTCCAGCTTGCATTTGAAAACTGGATGGGGTCTGGGGTCCAGCCTGGGGCAAAAAACCGTGTTGAGCAGTGCCAGAAGGATGTCCTGTAGGTTGGGCTATTTGGCCGGAAGGATGACCTTGTTGATATTGAGGTTGGCCTCCCTGCCGAGAAGGTTGTACCTACTGGGAATGGAGTTGTTGTTGCACAAGCGAAGGTTGTCCTAAAGGACCAGATGGCTGAGTGGGCTGGGCAGTTTGTTGGCCTGATTGGATTTGAGGCTGACCGACTTGCCCAAAAGGTTGACTATACTGGACGGTAGGCTGACCATGTGGTTGAGTAGCTTGTCCAGATATTGGATCATACTGGACATTGGATTGGTTTGTATTAACATATGATTGACCAATTTGTCCAGTAGGATAACCTTGCTGGATACCAGTTGTCATGCCTACAACATCCTCAAATATCATGGCTTCCCCTTCTTCGTCATCGCAATCTATAGCTGCAACCTGCTCCATTGCCCAACCAAGTCGAAGAAGTTTGTCTTCAACATTCCTTTCCAAGACTTCAAGTTCACCTCGAATTCGTGGGTTCTCCTCTTTCATCCGCTTTAACCTGTATAAGGTCAGCAAGATCCTCCCTTCACATTCTTCCAAACCTACCATGTTTTGTCATTCAGCTTGGCCTAAGCACAAAGCTTCACCCTTGCTAAACCTATCACGAAGTATTACACTTCCTTCGGTACGCCTGGTTCAACTGAATCAACCTCTGATACCAACTATCATGAAGTGCAGTGGGATCAACTTTTCTGCAAATCTGATTCTCTGAATCAGGGATCTGATACCAACTATCATGCCCCTACACTAGCGGTACTCTTCCAACTGCACTATAGGAGGTGCGGCACCATCGACCACTTTCTTTTTAACAATACTTGCGATCGTGGACTATGCCTACTTTCTATACTTAGTTTATTTTTTAACTTTCCTAAGTATACTTTCATTAGCACAACAGAAACATTCTTACATCATTCATCATTATTATCTTTTAACATAAATGCACAATGGATAATAAACTGGGAGGGGCAACTCCCTGAAATATGAGTCTACCCGATAATATCAATACTTCACAAAATATTTAGTTTTATAGTCTTTGCAGGAAACCCCAAGTTTCCTTGGTACAATAGTTGTCAAATCGTATAAGTTGGCCTACACCATTCGCACTGCCCGAACCACCATTTGGAGTGCCAAAGGATACTTCCGCCTGTCGCACCTTGTTCACCGTCACATTGTTCAGCACGTCGTTCACCTTCAGCTCGTTCATCCGAACACCATCAACTTGTTCAGGCAGATGCCCTCACACGCCCTCGCCCGTTCAAATGTTTAGACCAACTCGGCACCCTTGCATGCCCTAGCCCGTTCACTCGTTCGGCCCGACGCCCTGACACGCCCTCGCCCATTCGCTTGTTCGGCCCGGTGCCCTGGCATGCGTTTGCTCGAATGCCTTTGCACGACTTCACTTGAACGTCTTCAAACGAGTTTGCCCATTCGGTCATTCGGCTTGGTGCCCTCGCACGCCCTCACATGACTTCGCCTGAATGCCTTCGAACAACTTCGCCTGTTCGGCCGTTCGGCCCAGTCCCCTTGCACGCCCTTGCCCGAACGCCTTTGAACGATCATTCAGCCAAATGCCCTCAGACGCCATCGTCCGGTCGTTCAGCCCAACGCCCTCGTACGACCTGTGGCTCCGTTTTCTGTGTTTGCTTCGGCTCAGTGTTTTGGCCCAAGAGTCCACCTACACCTTGCCAAATTTTAGTCCTCTCCAAGTTAGCTCGCCCTCTAGCTCACATGAACACTTGGAAACTTCAATTGATTGATTTTTTCCACCATTCCAACGCTTTACTTATATCGTTTGGGGCATCGACTCACCAAGCCGACCCACCATTTCATCCAACTCGCCCCAACTTCGCGTCGGCCCATGGTGTGGGCGCCCATGTGCGGGACCACCCCCACATATAAACTTTCCACCGCCCAACACTTAGTCATTTTCACAAGATGACTTCGCGTCACACGTTTCCTTCGTTCGGTCATCTCATCGCACCGTTTGCATGTGCCCTGAACTCGTCATTCAACCGCCCAGCTCGTCAGTCTCCCGTCGTTCACCTATGCCAACTCTCGCCGACCCATTGGTTAAATGCGCCCACTCGGCATGCCCAACTCGTGGGCTTCACAGGTGAGGTGAGGTGAGGTTGAGGTTGAGGTTGAGGTTGAGGTTGAGGTTGAGGTTGAGGTTGAGATTGAGATTGAGATTGGGAAATGATAAATTAAACCGGATAATTTTGAAATGATAAATTAAATAAGATAATTTTGAGATAGAAAATGGACGGGGAATAATAGAGAAACACATAAAAGTTTATATATATATATATATTTATTATTTCTCTGTACCTTATTTTTATTTATAATTTATTGTTTTCTCAATTCCAATTTTCTTTTCACCCTCATACAAAATATATATATATATATATATATATATATATATATATATATATATATATATATATATATATATATATATATATATTTATATTTATATATTTTTATGTATTTTACTGAGCTTTCTTTATTTATGTTTTCTCTATTAATTTCCTAGCCTCACCATCATAAAAATGCTTTTATGTTTATTATAATTTCCCATACTTTTACTCTTAGTCTCATGTTAAACATATTGTTTTTATGTTTTCTTTATTGTTTCCTCACACCCCCACCTTACTTTTTTTAATGAGTTCTATATTATTTCCCCCACATTCACCTATGTTAAACAAATAGTATTTAAAAAATTTAAAATAAGAAAAAAAGCAAGCAAAAACAATACCCCACATTCACCTATGTTAAACATAGTATTTAAAAAATTTAAAATAAGAAAAAAAATCAAACAAAAACAAGAGTTAAAGATTATCAATTTTGTTTAAATTAAAAAAAATTAAACTTTTTATAAACAATTATGTAAACTTTGTGTTTACCACGCCACGACACTTAAGAGATAAATTATAATACAAATTAAATATCTAGTATACCCATATAAATTAAATGAATTTGTAACACAAATAAACATCGATCCATGATAAACATTAAAATACTTATTTCATAATACATATTACACCGTGAAGATTAAAAAAAACAATAAAAAACTGAATTATAATTTACTTTTAGCGTATTATTAATTAAAAAAGAATTAATCTATGAGTTAAACATATACATTTAAGAAAACATGTAACACGCTACTTAACCATAGAGATTCATCTCTACTTTATGATGGAGATTCTCTACATGCTCAAAAAATCATAACACATTTCATATGATATTTTTTTAATTACTCAATTTAATTAAAATAGTAGAAACGACATATTAATTAATTTTGAGATAATTTTCAACCTTTGAAATATAAATAATATTAAGAGTATGCATATTCTATTCAGGTTAAATCTATACCATTCACATAATAATTGTTGATAATTAAATTAAGATGTTGAAAACCCTATTCTAAAATAAACATAGATATCTACATAATAAAATTGTAGAATATTAATTATTAAAATTATATTATACCAACATAGATCCATCTTAACTTCGGATCTACCAAGAGCAAAGAGGAATAAAATATCTCAAGATTCAAACCTCTTAAGATGCAAAACTTTAGTAAAGGTTTGCAGATTTGAAGTTAACACGAATCTATGCTGGTTTTGAATAACACACAAATAAAATGTTTTAAATTTTTTATTTTCACTTGTTTTATATAATATTTTGAATTATTTTTGTTATGGATATTTTTTAAAATGTTACACCTCCTTCTCTCTCTAATTAATTTTGTTATTAGTTCTTTTTAAAATGCTACATGTCAACTCCATATTAAACATTGATATAATTACAAATCTCTATCATACCTTGAATTATAAAGAATTTATTAATAGAATAAGAAATATCTCTCTCTTTGATTTATAAAATTATGTTATTTATAAGTGATAGTAATTTTTTTTTTTATTAATATATTTTTGTTTTAAATGTTACATGCAACTCAACATAGTTTGAATTACACATCATGTAATATCAATAATATTATTTTTACATGTCATTTGTCAACTCCATAATTTTTTAAGTAAACACAATTTCATTAAATTATCAAATATTTACATAGAGTACATGTATGGATAAACATAGGCGGAATGTGTTTGAGTTGACTATGTTCTGGAGACAAAAAGAACCTTTCTAGCCTAGAGAAATCTTGGGAAGGACCATCTTCCCTTAAGTGGTAAACCAGGTGGTCTCCTAGAGTATCCCGAGACTAGTTTTTGACACCATAAGACCATAAAAAAAATAAGAGTAATAGAGATTGGGAAAACAATAACATCAAAAGACCACAAGAAAAATAATAGATTAGCACAAGCTGAGAGAGTCTTTCCTTGAAATTGTGAGATAGTGTTACACATCATGTTGTCGCATTAGGCAAATGACAATCAGTTTGGATCTTTCGCTATCCATCAAACTGTTCCAAAACATTCCCCTACAAGGATATAATCCAGACAATCCCAAAGAGAATGAAATTCTTGGATATCAAGGCTCAAAAACCTATTTTTGGCTTCCTACGCAGTTCTCTAGTCCATTTTTGCGCATACACCAAAGAGACCATTAGAAATTGTGCACAAGTACGCTTTGTCTGACACTATGGCTTGCGCACACGACTTAACACAAGTAAAAATGAAAAGTAAAGTCTAGAAGCTCTATTAGTCGAATCTTTCCCAACTAACAACTTCGAATGGATACCTACTCAAGCCTAATCCTTCCCATCATGGAGCTACTTCCCTCTCTTTATGGAATCCCTATCCCACCATTTTTGGATCTTATCCTTAGGAAATGGATCCCAAAATTCCTCCTCTTGGCCTATAAAGAAAACACCGGCCAAAGGATTGGGGAGGACTATTGAAGGTAGGATTATGCTACAAAAATAAGGCTAGGAGGCTTTTCATCCAAGGAGAAGGTAGGATATTTTGAGATGAGGATTGTAACATCAAGGATTTGAGGTTGTAAGTTTGTTCTCCATTTTATTTAATAAAAAGTAAATGTTTTTTCCTAATTATGTCTTTGCTGATACCATTTGTGGGATTCCTTGATCACTCACATAGGTTATGATTGGTTATTGATTCAATTTATGATATATGATGAGTTAAATAGTTCATTTATCTTTCATTCTATATACTAGATGCTTCGATCCTATGTGTGTTTTTGTCTATGAATATCTCCTTCAAGAAATCATGGAGAAGCTATGGGAAGCGCTGTAATGGTCTCTAAAGCATCAAGAGGAAGCTAACTATTGAAGGCACTTAAAGGGACTTCAATAGGCTTTTCGTTAAATGATAAGCGATCACTCTCATATTGTTTGTTTCAATCAGTCAAAGCTAAGGAAAGGTATTAGTTCTTTCTTGTTTGTTACTAGATTTATTTGAGGTCTAGGGAGATCCATTTTGTTCGCAAGAGGGATTTTTCCACCTAACAAATTGGCGACTCCACTAGTGAACGTGTCAATCTCTATCATTCTCTTTATTTTTACCTTTGATCCTTTTGTCATAGCCCTCTCCAAGTGTTTTGAAATATTGAAAATCTAGATTTTATGATTTATTTGACTTGTTTTTATTTTTTTCTAAAACTTTCTTGTTGTGCGCACTTTATATATAGGCATATAACGTATATATGCACACTTGTTTCTTTGCAATAGTGCGTATGTGCACTAGATTTTTCTATTGCCTACACACATACCTGAGATTTTTGAAAATTTTAGTTTTCTCCTCATCAAGTCTAGAAATTTTGGTTTTTCTTGTTTAATTACACTTGTTTGTACATTCATTGAGTCTTTAGTAGTGTGCTTGGGTGTTGTGAAAGGTTTGCTTGCAATTTTATTGTTTTCAAAAATTAGGGTGAAAGCTTCATCTGGTGTGTGGTCAATCTATTAAAAGAAAGATCAATTGGTCTTAGTTTCCAGTCTTCCTGTGTTTCTTCTTTCGAATAGATTAGTTTGCATATTTATTTTGCTATTTTGTGAAAGATTATTTTATGAATGAAAGCAATGATCTACAAGAATGCGTATTGTTTATGAAAAGTGCTTCTTATGCTGAATGTGAAACGAAAAGTCATTTTTCTTCCATTACTGAAGTGTTTCAAAATTATACTCTTGATTGCAACAAATTCATAACGTTCAATAGGAAAATTCATTTTAGTGTTGATTGGTTTCTTCATGCAGTTTGGAAGTTTTTGAGTGATTGTATGTCAAAAAGGAAAGTTTCTTGATTTTTTGAATTATTGGGCAAAAGTAAAATTTTTAAGTTAATTTCCATATTTGGGTAAGTTGAAATTGAAGATTTGCATTTAGGAAAAGGGATTTAGTGGAGATTTAAGAGTTTTTTGCATTTCCATTGAAAAATTGAAAAGACTCTCTCCTTATTTTAGTGAGAAATTCATTGAAAGGAAAAGATTACATTTCATATTCGATTGCATTAGGATTTGCGTCAAGTCATAATATCATCAGTTTCACATCCATTACCTTTGAGTAAATAACGACTCTTAAAATCAACACTAATAAAATCAATCTAGAAATTTTTATTATTCTATGGATTTTTTTCACCTACATTGGATTAGGTTGTAAGGCTTTGGAATAGGGAAGTGAGTTAACTTTCCAAAGCTACAAACAAACATTAGTATTTTGCGATAGGGAGTAAATCCATTTACTGCAATTTGACTCTGGGAAGATCCCCTTAAAAAGGAGTTAAGCACGAGATCATGTCAGGCCCAGTGGAGTGATCAACCCCACTTCATTGGTGATGGTAGAGTGATTTTACACGTATTAAAAATGGTCCAAAAGGTACTTAGGGGTCACTTGGAAGTAAAATTAAGATTAACCATGTTGAGGAACTTTCAAAGGGATTGAGCTTTTTACTCTACCCTTGCGTGTACGTCCGATCTACGACTGTCCCCATAGGTTAAATTATTTTACGTGGTGGCCTTAGAGACCATAATATTAGGGCTGTTACCCGAGGTGACAGTAGAGGGGAAGTCTCTGCTGTACTTGGAACAGACATTGGCTAGACTCACTTGGACCTTTTTGGAGGGTATTCTTAATTCGAGATGGCATAAATGAAGTTTACTTGCACCAGATCATGTACATTAAGCAGGTTTTCAGTGTAACTAGTTCCACCCGCTCTATCTTTAGCCACTTTTGACATTTATCTCCACGACGTTGGATTTCATCAACAACTAGTGATTTCATTGTGAAAAACTTGTTTGCATGGTTTGATTCCTTAGATTTATTAGCGCGTGTTAATTGTTTGTTTTTACTTTTTAGAGACCTTAGGTTTGGATTGTGAATATTATTTGGTTTCTGATAAATTTTTATCCTGGCTAATTCACCAAGGCATTCACATAGAATGTAGGGTAAACCCTTGAATTTACACCTAGTCAATCGGAAAAGATTGAAACTGAAAGGTCAAAACCAACAGGATCTGGAGCCTCAGAACAACGTGAAACATCTACAGTTTTAGAATCTGAGACAATAGAAATTGAAGTGAATCCAACAGAAGAAGTAGAATCAAGTTTAGTTCATTATGGGCCAAAAGTTATAAAGTCATTCAATTTGAATATGATACTGAAGTAGAAGAACTTGAGTCTGATATTTCTCAACCTGAATCACCCTCGGTTGTTATAACTCCTACTCCTGCTCCACTTTCATCTTGAAGGAAACATAATTATGACTAAATTTCCTCTTGGTTTGATTAGTATTGAAGATATTGCTGGGAACGAGGAAAAATCACCTCGTACTCCAGTTACCACTGATGAACCAAGAGTTTTTCCACGAGTTCCTTTTGATCCTTTCTGACCTGATCCTTGGTATTCTACCTCTTTGAACTTTTTAGGTCTAAATTTTCCACCTCACCACATTCCTTTTTATTCACTTAGACGAACCATGTTAGATATTCGTCTTGAGAGTCAACCTATTAATTCATCTATGTTTAGTAGCTCTCCAGAGTCACTATTGTATGGTGGTCCTTTAGTTCCTCTTGGATACTAGTCACTTACTAAGACTTTTTTATGAGCTACTCCTTATCCTCAACCTTCTACTTGGTCATTTTATTTATCTACATCTACTGTTCAGAGTGCGACATCCATGCCTAAAGCACCTTTGGTGTCAGACCAATATGTTCACATGATATATAGTAACTTAGGTAATCCTCAAGTAACCCCATATAGTGCTTATTACTTGCTTGGGGGGAAACCACCTTGTCCTCCACCTAGAGGACAACCTGTTCTCGGATCTTATCCGACACTTGGAGGACAACCTTTTACTAGAACTTATGGTCAAATACCTCAACCTATTTTGGGTCAACCTTATGTGGCTCAAACCTTGGTTGGTACTCCTTACCCTGGGACGAACACTATCTGGAATCTTTATTTTGTTCAATAGTTTGTTCCAGTTGCTCCACAAGTGTCTGTTTATCAACCTGTTCAACCCACTGGATAATATATTCCACAAATGCCTATGCAAAGTATTGCAATACCTATCCAACAACCTATCCTAAGGAATTCTACAAACACCTGTTCAACAGTATGTCCAAGGAATTCCTCAAACAACTGTTTAGCAACCAATTCAATAATCCATTAAAAGTGGACCTCAAACACCTGTCAAACATCTGTTCAATGATTGGTTCTAAGTTCATCTCAGACACCTCTCCCAAGAGTATCACAATGAACTGTCCAAGTTACCCCTCAAATACATGTTCCACAAACTACACAGGCCATCCCTTGGGCATCTGCTTATCAAACTAGTCCTACTGTCTAGTCTACAACACAAGTTCCTATCAGACAACTTGGTATGATAACAATGAAAACACCTTTCCAAGGTCAAGCTTTTCAGGTTCCACCTTTTTGTTAAGTTTTTCAAAGTCCACCTTTCCAAGGTCAAACTTTCCAAAGCCATCATTTTCAAGGTAAATTTATCCAAAGTCAACTTGTTCAAAGTCAATTTGTTCAAGGTCAACCTTTTCAAGCTCAACCTGTACAGGGAAAATATTACTTGGGTCAAATTAGGGAAAATTTTAGGGGCTAATATTCGCAAGGCTAATTTTCTATGCTTTTTCCAAAAAATAAGATTCATTAACTTCAAGTTTTTTCTAAGAATTCTTTGCCCAAATATTATGGTATAAAATTATTTTATCTTAAGAATTGTAAAAGTTTTATATAAATACTATACAAAATTATTAGAATATGAATATCTTTACAAACATATTTCCAAACATTTTATAAATTTCATAGTATGCACTAGTGAGATTTGCCAAGGTTTCTAAACTTTTGGATAAATTTCCATCCTTAAAATTTTCACTGGGTCAAATGGGTCAAATTCAACCTTTCCAGAGTCAATCGTACCCTGGTCATACTTATCAAGTTCCTTTTCAACCATAACCTGGTATGATTCACCTGGTTTCCCTGGAGGAATGAAAATTCCAACTGCAAAGGCTATTCCAAGATATCCTGGGGATCCTCCTCAAGGAGTTGGAATTAACCCACAAGGTTATCAAACTCTACAAAAAGACCCTAACCGACAATTACCATTCATTGTAACCCTAGGTTTACTAGATTTATCCTGACTAACAAATGATCCTATTTATTATCAACCTTTTTGGCTGGCGATTCCCACCAAGTTACCGAGTGATATATCGAAGTTTGAGGGAAAATTAGGAGAGGACCCATCAAACCATGTCATGACATATCATCTTTGGTGTGCATCGAATTCACTTATCGATGATTCTATTAGACTTCACCTTTTCCAACGAACTTTAACCGGTTCAAAAGCTAAATGGTATATTGAGTTACTTCACACTTCTTTCCATAATTTCAACTCTTTAGCAACAACATTTTTGACACACTTTCAGCTACCAATTCGATACGACACTAGTACCGAACTGTTGACTTCTTTAAAAAAATCGAAATCTACTTATATTTCTGATCATATACATGAATGAAGACGTAGACGTCGATTAGTCAAAGTTTTTATTCCAGATCAAATTTTAGCTGAATGGTTTACAAAATCATTGCTTCCCAATATTGCCGAGGATGTTTCTAAGGGAGGTGTTATAAGAGAAGAGCAGGTAATTTCTCGTGCCTAGTACTTAGACTTAGTCTATACCCAATCTGGCACCTTGTACAAGAAAATACCGAATTTACCTCACCCAACAATTTTAAATGATTAATCAGATTCGACTCCTACATGATCCAATGTTGCCGATGGTGTAATAGGTTCTGTCAACCAACAGTCTAAGGGTAAAAATAGAGTTCTAAAAACACTCAGACTTTAGCTATACAAGATTCACTCACTGAAATCCTTTCTCTAGAAACTACTTCTAAAATTAATGCCATAGATTTATATTCTGACAAGAATCAGTCATCCGGGGGTAAAAAGAAGGGGAAAGGTAAAACAAAACAAAATTCTTCTTAGAAATAGAAACCCACTAAGAATGAACTTACTAATGAGAAAAGGAAACCTTTTTGTCCTTGCCTTATTTATAATGAAGATCATTATATGAATGAATGGTCACATCAGGTAGAGGTTACCAAATTCATAAAAGGTTGTCCAAGTCTTTCTGTTTTGATGGATCCTTTTCCTTCTCAAGAAAAAAAAATGGTTTCACATAACCTATCTTCTTCTTCCACATCACAAGATATCATGATGATGTCTTTGCAACAAGTTATGGTAGCAACAAGATCAAAATATTACATATCTAAGGGTCCCGTAGTCAATTGAAACGAGGCTAGTTCATCTAGTCAACCTTCTAGTTCAATTCCTCCTTCTCCTTGTGAACCATTACAGATTAAGAAACCGAACCCTGACATGATGAATCGACCGCCTCCCAAAGATGTTCTTCGAAAATCATCTTTCAACCCACATGCTAGAGCAACTCATAATTATAACATTATTGAAGACCTGGTTATGTCTCCTTCAACGATTTTAGCTCTTTAAGTGCTACAAACATGTCCAACACAAAGAAAGTTACTATTGTCAGCTATTGGAGTGATTGATCCACAAGATTATAATATTATTATCTTTGATCTTGAAATTCATATACCTAGACTCCCACATCAACTGGCATTCCAAATTCCAGTTTTTGTCAAAACTAAATGAGTGTTTCGCACAATTATTGACGAAGGAACTTCTACATGTATCATGTCAATTTCATGTTGGAAAACTTTAGGTTATCAAACTATCAATCAGTCACCTACCACTCTAAAAGCCTTTGATGGAAGAGGTTTTCATCCTTATGGAGTCCTAAATGATCTACCCATAGA
Organism: Pinus tabuliformis; assembly: GCA_031772625.1. Taxonomy (NCBI): domain Eukaryota; kingdom Viridiplantae; phylum Streptophyta; class Pinopsida; order Pinales; family Pinaceae; genus Pinus; species Pinus tabuliformis. Next base: position 382,548,965 of record CM062811.1, on the reverse strand, counting down.
GATAGAAGGTAAGACAGTCACGATTGAAGTTGAAGTTGTTGATGCTCAGCTCGATTATAACCTTTTACTTGGTTGAATTTAGACCTATGTTGTGTCTGCAGTGGTCTCATCACTTTTCCATATAATTCAATTTACTCATCGAGGGAAAATAGTCAAAATAGACCAGTTATCTTACTACACTTCTGACCCTAACTCTACTGATAGTGTACCTTTCATCGGAAAAACGAATACTTGTTATGAGGACATTAGTGTAGGTTTGCTCAAAGATTCATCACTGATGGGAACTTTTGTCACTTCCTCCACCAAATTTTCCTTCTAATCACAAAGCATTCTTCTTGTACATTCCACTTTCTCACCATCCATTCCGTTAAGTCTAACTAGGCCTTCATGCCTGGAATGCTGAAAAATTTATACAGGCCACAGTCTCTCAGTGTCTGTAATGTCTCTAGATGGCTGAAAGAAAATATATCTTGTTCTTCAATTTCACGCTATCTCCACTCTATTTTGCAACCCAAAACCCTTTAAACAGACATGGAGGATAATTAGAAGAAATTGTGGTAAATTTTTGCAAGAAATTTGGGTGTTTTAAATTATTTTTTCAAAGCCCTCAACGTTGTGTGCATCAATTTTTGGAGATCAACACAAATTTGCGTAGTTCTAGCACTAGAAACCACACACATGGCATTTTCCTGTGTTAAAAACTCAGTCGGTGTGCGCATGCCCGACAAGGGTGAACTTTGCACATCGAGGGAGATTTTTCATTGGATAAACCAGCCACCAAAAAACCAAAATACACGGTCAAATGAAAAACAAAAATAATGAAAATGAAGATATCAGAGAGGTGATTTACCTGGAGAAGTAGACTCGTGATTTGGTCTAAGGGTTTGCCCGAAATCTGCCTTTGAAGTTCTTGGTGAAAAATGCACTCTATCACTCTCAAATAGTAAAAGAACTCAAATCGTAAATTTTTTTAACTTTTTTGGATTTTTTTTAGGCCCATTAAAATATTATTTTTGCCAATTAGCCTCTGAAATCCAAAATTTTAATATTTTTACCATATTTTTGAGTGGTGAGGATAAATTTTGAGTTTAAGTGTGCAAATCATAGGTTATTTACGAAAATGAATCATTTTGGTGTTAAGTATATTTTTATCACTTTTCAATCTCATTAAAAACTTACGAAAAAGTGAACCCATGAGTTCTATTTTAGACTCCCTAAACATGAAAATATCACAAAGTACTGGACTATTTGAACTCATAAAAGTAAATGAGCAATCATCTATTCAGTATAAGTTTACCCCTTTTATGGACTGAACTAGACTATTTACGAAAAAGGTATACGTTGACTAATCATGGTCAATAAAGTTCTCTCCTGCATTATTTTTGTTGAGAATGCAACAAGATGATGGAGCTTAGTGGAAAGAAGTCGCCTTCACTAAGTGGGCCCGCAGGCTATTTTTGTCGCAAAGTCTATTTTAGACATGGATCATGGTCTATGAGTTGCAGGATGCTATTTGTGGATGATTGGTCATGTTGGTAAAAATAGATGGGCTTCTATTTTTAGACATATGGGCGGTTTCTATTTTTAGACTGCTAGGCTAAAAATAGAACAGTCGAATATTATTAGCTCATAATAATATTTGGACTATAAACATTATCTTATCCTCTTGGAGCACTTCAGTTTGAGCTACAGATGTGGCACATGCAGCTGTCAGAAGGAAATACGCTTTTCTTGTGGGTCATTTTGCATGCAGGACTTCAGTTAGAACTCATGTGGTTGAGTTTTGGTGGAGTTGATTGTGGAGTTGATGGAGTTGTGTTCAGTTTGACTTGGTTAAACTAGTTGTATTTAGTCTAACTGCAGAATACACTAGTGATGAGTGATGGGAATTAATTATTAATTAATTCACTAATTATTAACTCATAAAGCAACTAAAGAATACATCAGTTAACTCAGTGCATGGACAATTCAGTGGACACAGGTGGTAGAGGTTGAGATTGCTATCAGTTGTGACTATAGTTGTGCATGAGATCTTGCACAATCAGTGGGATTGAGTAATGCCAATGAGGATTGCGTGGTTCAGCCAAGGAAATACAAGTTTGCTTCAGCCATTCATCATTATTCTCATGCAGGATTGCGCAGTGGAGGCAGGCAAGCAGTGGAGGAGATTTGAACCTGTGATTGATTCAGATCTGAGCTAGTTTTATGTGTAATAGGTGGAGATAGTACTGACTACTTGTGATGAGTATTGTACTATGTATTGTTACATGTTCTCAATCATTATAATATATAGATAGTGTGGGGTTTTCAGCTGTATGCTTTCCCCGGGTTACATACTGTGTTAATGTGCGCATGCAATTGATGTTTCATTGTTTTTAATTCCGCAAAATTGATGATCAACGTAGAGGAGGTTATGTATTATGCATGTATTCTGCAATAGTGTATAATCGGGATAATCTCTGTGAATATGTGTCATATTATTCAAAATTTCTACAATTTTACCATTTTTCGGGCTTGAGGGACTAAACTTACGAAAAAGGACATTGTGGGGTTTATTTATGTTTTTCTCCTGACTCCCTAAAACTGAAAAACAACAAGCTTTACTTTCTCCCGGCTCGTTAAAATTTCACGTTGAAAGAACTGAACGAGTTTTATTTCTGTGTCTTTTCAAGCTCTTTAAAAATGAAAATGACATCGACTTATCGCTTCACTGGACCATTAAAAATTAAATAGTACAAGACTTGTCAATCATGACGGGACCGAACCACTCCTTCCTAGTGTTCATTAAAAATACTTCGAAGGACTCATCCAAATGATGAGCTTATAGGACAAGCATATGTTATCATCCTCAAGCTTTCCAAAAATAAATAGGTACTTGCTAGTAATGGCGGGGGAAAATTAGGAAAGAACATTTGTTTTTATATTGTAAAATACAGTATGTCGCTCTTGAACATGACACTTCGTCACTTTTGTGTCTCGATTGGGAAATCCATTTGCCTCTCAGTTCACCATACCTCATCGAAAGTCTTCAGTTGGTTTGGGTATTATTAATGAGTCAAATGATGCCAAGTTAGAATGTAATGTCACCAATATGTTCAAGAGAAGTTCAACTTTAGTCAAAATTACTTTTCTATTCATAGTCTTCAATCACGTCGACCATCCTTGAGTCAATCATGGATTACTCCAAACTTTTATTCTTCAAAACTTGACATGAGTTTCGTGTCGTAGGCCCTCCTGCGATGGGTTACTTCCTATCGACTTTAACTCATGATCTAGGAATTTGATATAGAAACCTTCAGTACCTTGGATCCTGCATGCCTTAATGGTAGGTTTCTCTCCTTCGACGACATATTCTCATCATTGACCTTCGATGGAATGATTCTATGGGTGTTTGACATTGACACTTCTTTTCACACTTCATAGATTGTATTGGAAGTACCTTGAGAACCATTGCCATTATTGGTGGTTTCTCTCACACTTTTTAATGGTTCACATCATTGATTAGTGATCAAGTGGTTTCTACCATGTTCGACTACGAGACATTCACTCACATGGTTAGATTCATACTACGGATCGAGAGATGGAGATGAAGACCTTGGATCTAGTTTCATCCATCCAGGTTGCATGGAGTTTTTTTTTTTTGAATCAGTGACCGGAGAATCCACAGTATGAACATTTTTATACCAACATTTCAAATCCCAAGTGGGATCCATCATCAGGATTGAAGAATGATGATAAAAGAAGAGCAATAAGGCAGAATAAATACTAATGGGGAAGAAATTTTTCAAGGAAGAACACACTGTCGGCTAGAATCTTTAATTAATATAATTTTATTTAATCTAAAAGATTACTTTTATTTTTATTTTTCTAATATTATTAAAATTTTTGAAGAGAAAGAGACATAGTTCATAACTTAATGAAAACTAGGGACAAGAATTAATACCATATGCTAATATCTATATAAATTAAATTAATATATTTAAATCATATTAATTATTATAAATAATTAATATTTTTATAATTAATTAATATAATAATTCATATATTAATTAATATAATAACTAATATATAAATTAATATAATATTAATATAATAATAATCAATTATTATATAATAATTAATTAATTATTATTATATAATAATAATTAAATATTATAATAATAATTAATTAATATAATAATTAATATATTAATTAATATAATTATTATTATATAAATTAAATTAATATATTTAAATCATATTAGTAATTATAAATAATTAATATTTATAGTTAACTAATATAATAATAAATATATTAATTAATAGCTATATATAGAAATCAAAATATTATAGTACTCTAATGATATAAAACTGGACCAAAAAATAGAATAGGAGAGGGGACAACATACCTAAGGGATGCATTACCTGGGGATGGGTTGGCGACTTTTAATTTCTTTGATCAAGGGAAGCCAGCTTCCGCTAATTTCCATACCATTGTCTCTGTTCAGATTCTGAGGATGCTTAATAATTTCAAGAGCTTCTCTGATCTTTCGTCTTTGATGCTGCTCCTCTCTTGCGATAATTGATGCGTTTTCCAGGCAGATATGGTGCTTAGTCTTCAAGGAGTGTTCTGCCAATGCTGAGGTACGAGATCTTCCATTCCTGATATCAGTGCCATGTTCTTTGAGCCTTGTCTGGAGGGAGCGACCTGTTTCACCTATGTAGCTTTTTCCACAAGAACAGTCTATTTTATAGACTCCTTTAAGCTGAAGATTGTCAATATCATCTTTAACAGACTTCAAACCTTGTCTGATGGTACCGGAAGCTGAGAAATGAGTGATGATGTTTTTCTTTCTTAGGATTTTAGCAATTTTGTCTGTAACACCAAGGATATAAGGTAGAAAAATCTTACACTGAGGTTGGTCTTGCGCCTTATGCTCATGAGATGACAACTTTCTTTCAGCTCTCTCTATGGCTTTTTTAATCTCATGCTCTTTGTAGCCTATATTCTTAAAAGCTGAAACCAAATGCTTCTTTTCTTCATTCAGATGCTCTGAGTCGGAAATTCGAAGGGCTCTAATGGCAAGGGTGTTTAGAACACCAAACTTTTGGGCCGGGTGATGGTGGGAATCCGCATGGAGGTAACTTTCCGTGTGGGTTGACTTTCTGAAAACCTTGTGGCCTAGAGAGCCATCTTCTTTTCTGATGATTAGAACGTCCAAAAATGGGATGCTCATGTTTTCTTCAAGTTCCATCGTAAATTTTATATCTGGAGAGATGGAATTTAAGTGAATGAAAAACTTATCAAGTTCTGCTTTACCATGCGTCCATTTTATGTTGGTGTCATCGACAAAATGCTTCCACCACGCCGGATTTAAAGGATATGATTCCAGGGCCTTCTTTTCAAAGTGTTCCATGTATAGGTTGGCTACGATCGGTGATAGGGGTGATCCCATTGCCACACCTGATGTCCGCTCATAAAATATTCCTTGGAAGGTGAACACCGTTGACCTTAAATATTAAATATTAATATTAATGATTGTAAACATAGATCCATTGATGGTTTCTTCCATTCTATGTCGTTTGTTGACATGGATCTTTAGATGTATTTCCATACTGATTCTTTGAGACATTTATGTTATGACTATGGGAATGCCTACCTCACCGATGATTATATATTGCATTGTAACATTTGATTGATTGTTTAAGGTCTCCAACTACAATCTCTAACCTGAACCTTGGCATGATAAAGTGCTACAATCATTAAACATCTTTTATGACTTTGCACTTTCGGGGAAATCTGTTACACGTCATTTTGTCACATTATGCAAATGACTACCAAGTTGGATCTTTCACTATCCATCAAAGTGTTCCAAAGCACCCCCTTACAAAGATAGAACCCAAACAATCCCAAAGAGAATGAAATTCCTGGATATCAAGGCTCAAAAACCTAATTTTGGCTTCCTTCGCAATTCCATAGTCGATTTCTGTGCATATGCAGAAGATACCATTAGAAATTGCACACAAGTATGCTTTGTCTGACACTATGGCATGTATACATGACTTAACGCAAGTAAAAATAAAAATTAAAGTCTAGAAGCCTTGTTAGTCGAATCTATCTTCGAGTGGATGCCTACTCAAGCCTAATCCCTCCCATCATGGAGTTGCTTCCCTCTCTTTATGGAATCCCTATCCCACCATTTGTGGATCTCATCCCTTAGGAAATGGATCCCAAACTTCCTCCTCTTGGCCTATACAACAAACCTAGTGAAGAGGATTGGGGAGGACTATTGAAGGTAGGATTATGCTGCAAAATTTAGGCTAGGAGGCTTTTCATCCAAGGAGAAGGATGGAGATTGTGAGAAGAGGCTTGTAACATCAAGGCTTTGAAGTTGTAAGTTTGTTCTCCATTTTATTTAATAAAATACAACTGTTCTTTCCTAATTATATCTGTGTTGATATCATTTGTGGGATTCCTTGATGACTCACATAGGTTATGATTGGTTATTGATTTAATGTATGATATATGTTGAGTTAAATAGTTCATTTATTTTTCACTCTATATACTAGATGCTGCAAAATTTAGGCTAGGAGGCTTTTTATCCAAGGAGAAGGTTGGAGATTGTGAGAAGAGGCTTGTAACATCAAGGCTTTGAGGTTGTAAGTTTGTTCCCCATTTTATTTAATAAAACACAATTGTTCTTTCCTAATTATGTCTTTGTTGATATCATTTGTCGGATTCCTTGATCACTCACATAGGTTGTGATTGGTTATTGATTCAATTTTTGATATAAGTTGAGTTAAATAGTTCATTTATCTTTCATTCTATATACTAGATGCTTTGGTTATGCGTGTGTTTCTATTTATGTAGATCTCCTGTTTACCTTTGTGTGTTCCTGTTAGCATGGATTTCCAAAGTAATTGAATAAACATTTTTCAAAGTTGAAAAGTTTCTCATGTCGGCTAAAACAAAAATTTTAAAAAATCTAAAAAAGATAAAAAATTAAATAACTATACAAAACATTTAAATAATGTTGGCTCATAAAAAAATTTTCACGTGAAGAAATTGGAACCCTCTTGGCTCATAATAGATTCATATTTGAAATGGATCTATACTGGTTTAAACTCTAGACTTCATAGATATCACAAAAACTCCTCCTCACGTAAATATAATCTTTAATGGTGGTCGTCGTCGACCTAGCCTAAACCTACGTTGCGCTAGGTTAATTGCTTCGCTCTCCATAAGACTAGAATAAACAATTGTAGTTTTCTGTGCATGCATGTTGTTTTCTTCTTACTAGAGGAATGCGAGCTGAAAGAATTTTTTGGACGCTTTGCGAACTGTAGTATTTAGAGTTTTGATGCTTCAATTCAACTATAATGGTTGTCTGAAAGCTGGAGATTTGACATACACTTCAATGAGCTTTTCAGGAAAAGGGGTCAAAATAAATATCGGTCTATACTATGGTTTTAGTTCTAGACAAATATCTAGACGATTTTTGGTTTGTGATACCACTATGAAAATTTGTGGTCTTTTTGGTTCGTGATTATATAGATTTCACAACTCAAACTTATTTTTCCAACAAATCCCTATCACATTTTGCACAAAATCTAACACAAAAATATCAAATCATATAATATTTAAACTACCACACTATTCTCAACAATTTTTTTTTAATATATATTTTTTACAAATTTATTAAAATAACAAATTAAAATTATTAAATTTATACATTTAATATACCAAAAATATATAAAAGTACAAATAACTCAATTGAACTTGAGCTATGATTAAAACATAAAAATATACCCCTTAATAATATAATAATAATATAAATTTAACCTATAATAAAAAATAAAAGCATATCCTTATCATATAATATAATATAATATAAATGTAAATGGTTTCCAACCTTAACAATAGAAGTACATGCTAATCTGAAATAATGGTTGAGCATTCACTTGTCTTTGAATTTTATTTAAGTAGCATTCACTTGCCTTGAATTTGTTTTGAAAAGGAGAAATATAATAATTTAATATATTTAAATTAATTATATGGTTTTTTAGATTAAAATAATATATTTAAATTTAATATTATGTTTAAAAAAAAAATTAAAATAGTTCATTTAAATTATTAATTTGTAAAAGTTAAATATCTTTAAAAAATAGGTTTACGAAAAATCTTAAATCAGTTAAACTTAAACCTAACCACATGATTGCGGCATAGCAGGTCCCTATGCTAATATTACCAATTACAAGCATAGCAGATATCTATCTGCACATATAATAATAACATGAATGTCATGTGGGGTCCAACTTTTATAGTGAAATTACATGCTTATTTGAATTCATGGTTGCTTTGATATTTTAATTAACATATTTGCCCATTAAAAGATTTTATTTATTATATTTGATTTTTTTTAACTGAGTGGTTTAATTATTCAATATAATTAAATAAAAGTTAAATTAATTATATATTTTATTTTTTTTAATTGATGATGATGGTGGTTAATGTCCATTGAGACCAAACTTTGGTCTAACGGACTTAAAGAAACGAATTATTTAGTTTGATTTAAGATTTTATTCTTATGCTCAAAAAGTTTGGAGAGAAGCCTTCCGAGCTCACTATAATTTTGACATCGTAAAAGGCTAGGAAGGTCAGCATTGCAACAAAGATTTTGAAACTGAAACCTAATGTGGTTGTACGTGGGGCACTCTAAGAGGAAGTGATTTTCATCCTCGATGTTCGTATTCTCACAGAGATTGTAGAATCTTTCCATCCATGGTGTTTTAGGAATTGCGCAACGACCCGTTTCACTATGGAGCTCATGAGAGTTCGTTCTAATCTTGGCTATATTAATTTTCTTCTTTGAGCTAGTTAAAACAGAGAGATACTTTTGATCTTCTAGGGTGGGGTTGATGGCCTCCTTATAATATCTTAATTTTCTTTTAGTTGCTAAATCTTGTTCACACCACATTTTTTCTTTGAACTTAGAAGTAACAATATTTTTAATGCTATTAATGTTTTGCAATGCAACATTCTCGTCGATCTCCCAATGGTTTAACTAGGCCCTGGTGTCTCTATACCAGCCTCGCTTGAGCCTTAGGTGGTTTTGGTTGGAATTTAAAGCTAGTTGAGGAAGTCTATGGTCTCCTATGTTATTGAGTTTGTGCTTGTACAACAGAAGCCTAGTCATAACTAGGCTCTCAATAGGGGAAAGACCCACTTCTATAAGGAGAATAGGATAGGGTGTGTTGCTTTTAATTTTGAGGTTATACATTATAAAACTCTTCTGGATTTGCTCAATTTTTCTCCAGGATTCTCTAGAGATGCTACAACCCTAAACCTCACATCCATATAAGATAACTAGAGTGACTAAAGTTTCAAAGAGGAATTTCTTTCTATCCCACATTACGAGGTTTGCCATTTTACAATTATTTTCAAGACCAAAATAAGCTTTCCACCCCCCATTAATCATTTTCTCAATCCTATAGTTCCAATTGAACTTGTGATAAATATCAATTCCTAGGTACTTGTAGGAAGACACTTCTTCCAAGTTACTATTGTCATACATAAAATTAGCATGAGTGTCCTTGGATTTGATAATCATAACTTTTGTTTGTCAGTATTAACAATCATACCCATGGTAGAGCAGAAATTCTTAACAACTCAAACTTATTATTCCAACAAATCCCTATTACATTTTGCACAAAATCTAACACAAAAATATCAAATCATATAATATTTAAACTACCACATTATTCTCAAAAACTTTTTATGTTTTATTTTTTTATTATTATATATTTTTAAAATTTTATTAAAAATTATTAAAATAACAAACTTAAATGATTAAATATGTAAAAGTTAAATGTTTTAAAAATATACCATAGACAAAAATATAAATTAATTAGATTTGGTTATGATTGAGGCATAGCTTTAAATTGTTTTTATTTGGTTAAGAGTTTGTTTTTTTTGAGAGGTAAGTTTATTGGTTAAGATATAGAGTCATCTGGTATGACATGAGCGAAAGCCTGCTGCTTTAGTAATTCTAAATAACTTGGTTTTCCTTAAATAATAGTGATATAACCATGAAATGCAAATAACAATGTAAGATAATTAGTTGTTCCATTTCTAAATTGACAACTAAAAAATTAAGACATAACAAATATCTATTTTCCCATAATGATAAGAATGCCATGTAACCTCCATATATTTCTTTAATAAGAATGTCATGTGGCATCCAATAGTGATAGTGGAATTACATGCTTATTGAACTCATGGTTTACCGTACTATTTTGAGATTTTAAATATCATGGTTGGTTTCATTTTAAATATTAATTTTGAAGTATAAGAGAAACATTAATAAACATTGTATATTAAGAAAAGATTTTCAGTAGAAATCATATTAGAGAAATTTTTGCCTTAGATATTTCGAACCTATAAAACGAAATTAGTATCCTGCTATCTCATTCCCAAGAAATCCAAAGATAATCCAAGTATCAGATTCTATTGGAAAATGTTATTGTCTGTAGTCGTTTATTTTAGAGAGAGTTCAAGATTTAACCTATCGTTACTCAATAAGTTAAAACATCCTTTCGCACCTAAACTACTTTTTTTTTTTTTTTTCTTTAGCACGAAAAAGAAAACTATATATATTGTATTCATTTGAAGGTATATACATATACATAATCTCGGATATATTGCCGAAGGAATATAACTGACGAGTATATGCCACATTCTTTAAAGTTTGTCAAAATTTATTGTCCATATACAACCTGTATGCCAGAAATAGTTACTTGAGGGCAGAGTATAGAAATCAAAAGGACATTCAAGACTTACAAACATTTGAAGTGTGCATACCTTAACAGTGTGTTAAGCCATTGTATGGGAAAAAGAAAAAACATACCAGAAATTAACCATTTTTTGAGAATCATATACCTGGAAAACAAAAATCCTGGACCTGGAAGCAGTGGTTGTCCGTTCTAATCTGCACCCTCCATATGCCTTGGGGAGCTGTAAGGCCCATTTTAGATAGTGTATCGGCTTCTTTGTTTTGGACCCTGTCAATGTGGGAAATGGAATAGTCCCGCCTGCTGTTCCACAACATTGCAATCCTGTCCAACCATCCAGCAAGATGAAAGTTTTTTATATAGTGCTTTTGCAAAACATGATCAATGATTATCCTCGAATCTCCATAGATTTTCAAATTCAGAATATTAAGAAAATTGCAGAAGGAAAGGAGTCCCGTTAATGCCACTGCTTCAGCTTTATTGTTTGATCCCGAACCTGCATTCTAGTAGATTTCAATGACCTGATCCATTGAAGTTCTGATGAGTACACCGCATGCACATATTCCTTGTTGGGCTGCGCCATCAAAAACTAACTTTACACTAACAGAGAAATATTACACCAACATACAAATATTGTATATGTTAAAATTTATATTATTTCCATCTACTATCGATTTCAAATATTACACTAACAGACAAATATTGTATATATTAAAATTTATATTATTTCCCTCTACTATCGATTTCAAAATATATATTATTACATCTCAGGTATCTATCAACATATACAATATACAAAGTATCTTTTTAGATCCTAGAGACTTTTTGAACGCAAAAGGTTATCACATCAATTTCATGGTGAACGGCATCAATAGTTTTTTTTCCCTTTTCAATTTATGGTGTTAGCATAAATATTTTTATATTTATTGATTACAAGTTTTGTATATTAATAAAATTGTTAATTTTAATATTTATTGATGGTAAAATACTAATTAATTTAATTTTATATTATTATCATTTATTAAAATAAATTTATAAAAAATAATTATTAATTAAAATTATATTTTTGAGCAAAGAAGCTTATTTTACAGTTAAGAAAAAAAAAAACTATACAAAACATTTATGAGCTCCAGAGTTCCATAGTGAAACAGGGCATTGGGTAGTTCCTAAAACGCCATGGATGGAAAGGATCTGCCATATATGTGAGAATAAGAACATCCAGGATGAAAACCACTTCCTCTTAGAATGTCCCGCGTACAACCACATTAGATCTCAGTGTCACAATCTTTGTTACAATACTGATCTTCCTAACCTTTTACAATGTCAAAATTATAGTCAGCTCGGGAGGCTTTTCTCCAAGCTTTTTGAACATAGGAATAAAATCTTAAATCAAAATAAATAATTTGTTTCTTTAGGTCCAATAAACCAATGATCTAAGTAGACGTTAACCACCACCACCATCATCATCATAAATTCATACATATTACAAAATAAATCTATACTAGTATTATCTAATTACCAAAAAATATCCACAAATCAAACTCCATCCTGTAATAATTTATTCTTGGCGAGTTCAAAATTTAGCTTAATATTGCTCCCTAAATTAAAGCATCTTTTCCCACCTGAACATTACAACGGGCATTCTGTTGGCTCGCGTTGAATCTCAAAGCTTGCACGGGACGGCAAGCAGAATCGTCCACTAATTTCTTGCGACATAAATTAGGGCCAAAGGGATACCAAGAAGCAATGATCAAATGCCTTTTAACTGATTCTCACCTCAATTTGGTGGGCATGGGAACGCTGACTAAAACAGCATAAACTAAATTAAATGTTATTTATTTGGTAGTCATTACATATATTATAAAATTAATAATAATTTAAAATTAATAATAATTAATTTTATTAGTTAATTTTATAATTTAAAATTAATAATAATTAACCTTATTAGTAATATTACAAAGTATTTATTAGTAATATGGAAATTATTACTAATATACTAATAATTAAAATATTATTATTATTAGTTTTATTTTTTAATATTTATTTTTAATAAAACAGGATTTTTTAATAAAACAGGACTTTGAAGTATTATATACTATATTTAATAATTTATATAAATAATTAATTAAAAATTAATAAAATTATTAGCAAATTAATTAATAAAAAATTATTAAATATTAAAAAATTTTAACATTAAAATTAGAATTTGCGTTCAGGCTTATAACATATCAAAAGTAATAAAAATTATCAACAAACAAATTAATTAATTTTTAAATATTAAATTTTTTTATTAATATAAAATTAGATATGGAAGTCATGCTTTATGTTTTATGGTAGTTTTTCTTTTCTAGGGTTTTCATTCTGTGGATTGGTTGGTTGGCTCTCTTCCTTTCTAGCTTTCCTCCCTTATTTATTACTTCTCTCCTTTCTCTTCTTTGCACATTGGTTCTGATGATGAGTCTTGTTATAGAATTTAAACATAGACTGAAAAATTGACACTATGGAAAATTTGAATGTAAAATCTCAAAATTCTCACCACAAAAATATACAAACTATCTACTAATTATTTAGCCATCTTTTTGCATTGAAATGTAACTATCATTCTAAAACTATATATATATATATATATATATATCTTATTTTTGAATAAGATTTTACTTAGTTTAGTGGATGTAGAATACTCTAGTGATAGTGTTTTGTTAAAGCATTTTATGGTGCAAAAGACACTCATTAGAAATCCTGTGAATGCAACCAAGTGTATAGGTTTTTTTTGGCCTAAGTAGGGTGTAATCCTCTGGTGATTATATGTGCCTTATATGCCCTTGGGTTGAGGTTTATCAAGCCACAAGGTAGTCCCACAAGTTTGTGGACAAAGTAACAAAAAAACAAAAACAAAAACAAAAAAGACACTGCTAGGTTATGGTTTCTCAAGCCAGAAGGTAGTCCCAATTGTGTGCGGACAAACTAACCAAAAAACAAAAAACAAAAAAAAAACATAAAATCCATATTTTAACTCTTCTATATTTTGGCTCTTTTCTTGGCATATTTTCCAATCAATTTTACTTAAAATATGGAAAGAATTTGTTAAGATCACAAGTTTGAGCTCTCATATCAATTTAAATACCCCTAAGAAGGCACTAAATCCATTTATACATTCAAAAATATATTTTGAATAATGAAACATCACAATCTCATGCAAAATTATATCATTGAACTCCAAACAAAAAAAAATGTAAGAAGTTAGGCATAAAAATTTAAATAACCCTTTTTTATTTTAATCGCATATCCATAATATATATTATTTTTACTTTTACTTTTTCGAAAACCACTTTGATAATCCAGTTGTTTTTGTTTGCATATAGTAGGTGAAAAATCCATGAGTCAATAAGAGAAATAATATTTCTATTTTCCCATAACAAATACAGAATCCATGAGACTATAAGAGTATCAATCATGGTATTAATCACAAATGTAAAAGTACATAGAAGACCTCCCTTATATAACAACGGAGGAGGACCAATGTTGCTCAAAGATAAATCCCTATGTGAGCTTACAAGACACTATGACTAGCTCATCAAGAAAAAAAGCATTGAAAAGGACCAACTTGAACACTCCCCCATTAAGCAAAATGTAGGGAGTAAATATAAAGAAAAAATTGGGTCTCGAGAATAAGGCCTAATGAGGTACCCAAGTACAAACTCTTATAAGTAGACAAAAGGAGAAAAACACATAGGAAGAAAATAATCCTCTTAAAAAGAGAGAAAGATGTCAGTGCTTAGATAAGCATGGAGCTGAAACTTTAGATCCCACAATGATCCAATAAATGGCAAGAATAAAGGTCCACTCCAATTAGGAAGTATAAAAAGATGAAGTATCAAAACTGTGAATATGAGAGCCATGAAATCTTAATTAGGATGGTTGATCTTTGAAGTATAAAATGTTGTAGAGGAACAAGAGAAAAAAATATTGTCAACTTCCCTAGAAATGCGTTAGAGAAAATAGGCCTGCACTAGTAAAGAAACATGACAAAGGCTTCAAACATAAGAAACACCATCAACCAAGGAATGGACAATGAGGATTTTCAATATGGAAATCTAAGCTCAAACATAATATAACAACAATCATGGAGGTGCCTTAACATCATCACCATCACAAAGAAGCAAATACTAGTAATGTAATCAACATAGCAACAAGAAAAATATTTATTATCATCAAACTCCCCCCTGAAACACAACCGTGAGAGGAGCAGGAATGAATAATTTTTGTCATCAATAAATTCCCCCTTAAACACAAGTGAGGGAGAAACAACAACAAACAAATAATAAGATGAACTATATATGACTGCACAATAGATGAGACACAACAATATGAATTCTACAAAATTATCTTTAAATTATTCCACAACTATCCATCAATCAAACTACAATAGGCATTGATGGTCAAAACTAGTCTATGATTCATCCTTTCATGTCTCTTCCACAATGATATGAATGTAGGGCTATAATATGACCATGTATGTCAATGCCTATGTGATTTCTTCTTATTCTTATGAGGTTGTTGATATGGCTCACTTTTTCGTTATGCCGACTCAAAGTTAGGTGCAACAACACTGTCATCTAGAATGACATTAGCAACCATTTCATTGATATGTTTATCACAATCAACATGAGCATGTTCTTCCAACACCTCACCTAAATTCCTTTGATAAGAAAAGACACCTCTCTAGTCTCAATAAAGTTGGATGTAGGTAATGAGGCAACAAAACTATCATTGCAAAGAGCTACTCTCACTACAAGGAAAAGACCTTTTAGCACAATTTATAATGAGGGCTTTTAGTGTTATAAAATTGACAAAAACTGTTATTTTTTTTTTAAACATCCATTTCTGGGAACATATATTTTAGTGGATCTTATAATGGAACTTCATCACAACTGAAAAAATCTGGCTGGTCGAAGGTTTTTTTTTTTTTTTGTTCGGTGTGATTTCACAAGAAGCTCTAGTGCACTACTTATATAAATGCATTGGGTTTCATACATAATTAAAAGCACCAATACATTTAATTTAAAGAGCACCGACACTTGAAATGTATACCACCCCGCTGCTTACAATAAAAAAAATCCCCAGTGCGTTCAACTCAAAGAGCACCTAAGCTTGAAATGTATACTGCGTAGGTGCTTATATAAAAAAATCCACGGTCATTCTTTGATGAAGGAACGAATCTAGGGCATGCAAAAAATAATTGCAGTATCAATGATTTCTCTTAAACACGCAGTATCGACATGTCCTGTTTTCATAAATGCACCAGTGCGTTTGTTATATAGAGGTATGATGTTGTTAATTTTAATAGTGCATTGGGAATGGAAATAATATTTTTTACAAGCAGGGGGTGTTAGTCCTATGAAAGCAATGGTGCGTTAAAAGTTACAATGCACGAGGGAATTAATTAAAAACAATACAGGTGCTTGAAGACCTGAAAGCCTCAGTGCTGTAATTTTCCAAAAAGACATCGTTTATGCTAAAATATGATGTCATGTTGCTTTAATTTAAAGTAAAGCACCAAGGTGTTTTTATATTACGGACGCACCAATCTTTTTGTATGGTATTTTCTCTTTTTTGGAGACATCGACCTGTGACAGTGCAATTATTATAATTTTTTAAATCCATTATTCATTGAAAAATCAACATATATCTTATAACAATATTCATATATATTAATATTTGATTAGTGCATTTGTATATGATGTTTGGATTAATTTGTTATATTATTATATTTCGCATCTCCTAATTATAATATTAAATCATCCATATATTTAATAAGTGGTGCAACGTTTCACGACAACATTGGATAACAAAATAGAATAAATTAAAATGTATTTTATTATATATCAGTAAGAGGCTCTTTTCATACAAAATGGAATTTTTATTGATAACCCCTTGTCTTTTAATTGAGACACTATGTCCATGATTACATTAAACAAAATGTCTAATTTTCACAGACAATTATTTAAAAAAATACAACAGGTTTCATTGATATCCAAATAGATCATAATTCTTTGCTGGAACTGTTGTTAGTGCTCGAGCTACTTCCATGACTTGGGTTATTTGGAGGAATTCTTTGTTGATTGCATCAATTGTTTTCATCTTCTTGATCTTGTTCCATCTACAAACATAAAAATAATGTGTAATGAGTGTATCTAAATTAGTGAGAATAAAGAAAATTGAAATAAATAATATACATCAATGTAAATCGAAAAGCAATATACCGTAGCAAGAAGTGAATCGTGAATTATACACATTCTTTCAAGACCAAATCTCATGCCTTCTTTCATCAACTCTTCTGTTGGCGTAATTCCATACTTTGTTTCCTTCAAGCTTTATACCCCATAATAAATCATATATTTAGTATAAGTGATTTTTTTGTTCTATTAATTATAAACTTAGAGAAGTAAAACAACAGAGATACTTACAAATTCCACAATTAATTTTTGATATGGTAATATATAATCACAACCGTTATTTAATCCAATGTCAATCAATTCTTCCAATGGCTCTTCTTTGTATGTTAGCACTTATTTGATGTAGATTTTCCTATAGATTCACAAGTCATGTAATGTACTAAAACACAAGACAAGAATATACTCTACTCTTTAAACAGTGGAAACCAATAAATTGATGAAAAAAATAATCAGTAAGAGGAAGATAATCAAAGACACATAACACAATTGTTTCTCTGGGGAAAGCCACAGCTTAAAATCTCAACTATATATTGCATTAATCAGAAATCTGGTGATACTACAAAGCTTGTTCTCACAAGAACAATTTCGCACAAGTATGATCAACTCTCTGCCTCACAAACCTGCACTAACCAACACTTATCCAAATTCTGTTGCCTGTTGAGCCCCTATTTCCTTGCACAATTCCTATGAGGAATAACCCATATTTAATTGGGAATTCCTTCTTCCATAACTGCTCAATCCAAATATAGGTCCTCTTCAATTTGCATGCATGATCTATACAACTTGGATCACTGTTCAACTGATAGTACAATGTCCCTGCACTCTAGTATCAACTAGGTATTTCTCTGAATTGACATTCATGAGTTTCTCATGAGATAATCTTAAGTTAGCTGGAGTAGCACTAAGGATGCACCAATGGACCAACCCACTATTAGACCCCTACTAGTTCCGCAAACAATTAGAACTAGTTTAACTGTCTATAACTTAGTCAAACTGAGTTATCTAATTACAACTCAGTGAAACTGAGTTATCTAATTAAAACTCAAATAAACTCATCCTGGACCCCTAAAATTTGGGGAGAGCATATACATGACTACATAAATAATTCTAACTCGAAATTCCTAAGCTAATTAAGTCAACTAAACTTAATTAACTATTTACAAGTTGTTATGAGAATATAATTCAATTTTTAATTCACAGTTTAATTCAAGGACAAATTAAACTGAAATTTCTTATTTCCATTTCTCAAAACTCCCTCTCAACAAGAAAGGGATTACCAGCTACCCTGGTCCTGTCTCTGTGAAACTCGATTACATATTCGCAATGCTTTTGTCAAAATCCCAACATATTTATGCTCTGTGGGAATGTAATCCAACAACATAATCCGTCACAATACACAATCTCTGAGATGATGATATAGGACATCAATATGCCTGGACCGATCATGAAAAAATATATTTCCAGAGAGTTTGATACAAATCTTATTATTGCAGTAAATCAAAGTTGGATCCATCTGCTGACCAAACAAACCAACCAAAATCTTCCTCATCTAGATGGTCTCACATGCTACCTGACTTGTAGCCATGTACTCTGCCTTTGCCGAACTGAGTGCAACTGATCTTTGTTTCTTGCTATGCCAAGAAACTAATGCAGACCCAATATTGAAGATCCCTCCTGATGTGCTCTTCTTGTCGGATGCAATCCCTACCCAATCTACATTGGTGAAGCCTTTAAGCTTCACTCCCTCTGTCCGTCTATACCACAATCCATATTGAGTAGTGCCCTTGAGGTATCTCAACATGTGATTTTTCGCCTTCCAATATAACTTGGTAGGCCTAACCATCACTTGAATAAGCTGGTTAACTGCACAACACATATCCAGTCATGTGTTCACCAAATACATGAGTGAACCCACAAGCTTCCTGTAAATAGTAGTTTCCACTACTTTGCCTGAAGTAGCATCCTCCTTCTGCAAGTTACTTGCAAAGGAGTCTCCATGGCCTTGCTGCTCTCCATGAAGAATCTCCTGAGTATCTCGTTGGCATACTTTCCCCGAGACACAAACAATTCCCCATTACCCTGCCATACTTCCATGCCCAAAAAGTAATGCATGAGCCTCATGTCCTCCATCTCAATTTCTCTTACACGGTCCTCCTTGTAAGACTTGATCAAATGATCATCACCTGTCAAAATCAAATCGTAGACATATAACATAATGATCAATAATTTACCTTCCACTACTATGTGGTACAGGTTCACATTCACTTCACTCTTGGTGAAGCCCAACCTAGTGAAGTAGCTATCGATCATGGTGTACCAAGCACAGGGTGCTTGCTTCAGCCCATACAATTCCTTCTTGAGACAACACACATGCGACTCATGGTTGTTTCCTCAATCGTGCCATTAAGGAAGCTTGTCTTTAAATCCATCTGATGCATCTTCCAACCCATCTATGCTGATAGTGCCAATATAAAACTGATCTATGAGTACCTTGCAATGAGAGCAAAGGTCTCATCATAGTCAATCCCCTCTACTTGTGAAAATCCACATGCCAAAAACATGGCCTTATGCTTCTCCACACTACCATCTGCAACTTTCTTTACCTTGTAAAGCCGTCGGGAGTTCACCACTCACTTATCCTTTGGTCTAGGGACCACATCCCAAACACTGTTATGAACTATGGTGTCGTACCCCTCAACCATGGCATCAACCCAAACCAGTTTTTGCACTGCCTCCTCAAAGGAAGATGGCCCTATCTTAACACATCTGCTCATAAGAACCATGTATTCAGTGTACCTCTCAGGTGACCTCCTCTTCCTACCCTAAGATGTGGGTGCTTCGACGTTCTCCCGTGCATCATGCAATAACCTGTCAGATTCTCTAGTGTTCTTTCTCCCATCTTTGGAAGACTCTGCCTGAGTGGATGTCTCCACTCCCCGACCCTCTACATGTGGCTGCTTCACATCAATCTGAGGCTCCTCAACCTGAGGAGCTAAAATCTCCTTAATCACATGTAGCTCAAGCTCCCTCTTAAGGGAAACTCACATGGCCTTCTCCTCATCGAATCTGACATCCCTATAAACCACTGTCATCTTGCTGGTCGACAAGTACACCCGATAGTTGTGAGGTTTATCAGTATACCCCACAAATATCCCCAACTTTTTTGTCGGTTCAAGCTTCTTCCATGCATATTTGGTCACATGGAAATATATTGATGACCCAAAAATCATGAAGTGACCAACATCTGGCCTCTTACCGAAATACGCCTCCTTTGGTGTCTTCATCCCAAGAATTTGATGCGGGTTACGGTTCTACAAATAAATCATTGTGTTGCATTCCTCAACCCACAAGTGTAGTGGTAGGACTTGAGCATGCAACATCACCCATGTTGACCCTACAATGCTTATGTTCTTCCTCTCATCCACCCCATTATGCTGTGGGTTATGGGGTGCCATCAACTCTTGTTTAATCCCTTCTGCCACACAGAAGTTCTTACAATCATTTGAGACATACTCACCACCATTATCACTCCTCAAAGATTTAACCTTCTTTCCAGAATCTTTCTCAACTAATGCTTTAAATTCACAAATCTTTTTGAAAGTTTGATCCTTCTTTTGCATGAAAAATATCTAGCATTTACGAGAAAATTCATCAACAAAGATAACATGATACCCATGTTTAGCTGTGGATTTTGTCACGAATGGTCCACACACATCTGAATTGACTCACTCTAGAATCACCTCTACTCGACTGCCTTTATCATGAAAGGAAGCCTTGGTGTATTTTCCCAAATTACACCCCTTGCATGTATAACTTTTCTTAAGCGTAGCTTTGGGAAGACCAATAGATATATGCTACATCATTTTCAAAGCCCCAAGATGTAAGTGGGCCAATCACTTGTGCCATAACTTGCCAACATCTCGGCTCTACATCTTTTCTGCTTTCATGCTCAAAGTAGCACAATCCTCTACCTCCAAATTATAGAGATTCTTAAGTTGAACCCCTATCTTCTTTACTTGACCCGTGGCTATGTGTCGAAGGAACGATTTTCCTTTCGAGAAAATCACATCATAGCCTCTATCCTTAAGCATGGTGATTGATACTAAGTTCTTCTTCAACCCAGGCACATACATAACATGCCTCAAGGTAAGAGGAGCACCTTGCTCCCTCTGAAAAGTAACTGTGCCCAATCCATTAGCACTATACCTCCCATTGTCACCCATCTAGATTTGCATATGGAGATCCTTCTCCTCCAGGTCACTAAACAAATCCTTGTCACCAAGCATTTGAAATGAAGCTCCACTGTCAAGGTACCATACACTACCAATCATTGATGACACCATGCATGTAATGAGAGTAAAGTCTAATTCGAATTGAGAGGCCAAAGCCTCACCCACTGCTCCTCCCGAGGACTTCTTCTTGGACTTCTTGAGTGTAAAATTTGTAGCAAAATGGCCAAGCTCGCGACAATGAAAGCACTTAACTTTCATCATGTATTTCTTCTTATCTCCATTGCAAGAATCCTATTTGGAATGGGATGCCTTCCCTTTCCCTTTCCTTTCCTTACTCGCTAAGGCACAATTTTCCTCATCATCAATCTTTGATGAGGAACCCTCTAAGGTGTTTCTTCTTATCTCCTCCTGCATCACATCCAACCATAGTCGTTCTGAATCTGGAAGATTCTTCCTCCCATTGATAGAGTCTTGATAGCTATTCCAACTCTTGAGAAGGCCTAGGAGAGTTAGGCTCACCGTATCATCCTCGAAAACAGTTATTCCAACAATTCCAAGCTCATCACGGCAGTGAGTGAACTTGGTCAAGTATTTTGGAATGGTATTGCCTTTATCCATATTGATTTTATGAAGTTTGACTTTTAGTGCCAACTTCCTATGGTCACTGTTGTTCTGGAATAGATCCATCAGTTCTTTCCACATAGCATACGAATTTTCCTTCCCATGGAGACTCGAGACAATGTGGTCTCGAACTCCCTTAAGGATTATTTGCCTCGCCTTTGCCACACACTTCTTCCATTTGGCTAGATCTTTTGCATCCGATGTTGGTGGCTTAAGAATGTCTTGATAAATGAATTCCTTCAAGCCATTATCCTCTAACATGGCCTCCATTCTATCCTTCCATGCTATATAATTCAACCTACCTTCGAAGGCATACTCGAGCCGCAAATGGTAGAACGCTATCTGTCGATCCTGAAGTATGTATTACAAATTCGAATTTCACCTGTAACCCAAAAATAAAAACTTCAAAATCTCCTTTAGTATAATGTCTGAAGCTCCGATACCATGTATATTTTCTTGTAAATTCATAGCTCATGTAATGTACTAAAACACAAGACAAGAATATGCTCTACTCTTGAAACAACGGAAACTAATAGATCGATGAAAACAATAATTGACAAGAGGAAGATAATCAAAGACACATAACACAATTGTTTCTCTGGGGAAAGACACTACTCAAAACCTTGAATATCTATTGCATTAATTACAAATGTGAGTCATAATACAAATCTTGTTCTCACAAGAAAAATTCCGCACATGTATGATTAACTCTCTCCCTCACAAGCCCCCATTGACCAACATTTAGCCAATTTTTGCTGCCTGCTGAGCCCCTATTTCCTTGTGTAATTCTTGTGAGGAATAACCCATATTTAATTGTGAATTCCTTCTTCCATAATTGCGCAATCCAAATCTAGGTCCTATTTTGATTGCATGCATTATTTGTACAACTCAGATCACTCTACAACTGATAGTACATTGTCCTTGCACTCTAGTTTCAATTAGGTCTTTCTCTAAACTGACATGCATGAGTTTCTCATGAGGGAATCTTCAGTTAGTTGGAGTAGCATTGAGGATGCACCAGTGCACCAACTCACTACTAGACCTCTACTAGTTCCACAAATAGTTAGAACTAGTTTAACTGTCTATAACTCAGTCAAACTGGGTTATCTAATTACAATTCAGATAAACTCATTCCATACCTCTAAAATTTAGGGAGATCATATACATGACTACATAAATACTTCCAACTTGAAATTCCTAAGCTAATTAAGTTAATTTAACTTAGTTAACTATTTACAAGTTGCTATGAGAATATAATTCGATTTTTAATTCACAATTTAATTCAAGGACAAATTAAACTGGAATTTCTTGTTGCCATTTCTCAAAATTTGAAGACATTCAAGGACGGCTGTTGTAAAAAAATTTAAAATATACAAAAATGAAACCTTGAGTTGTTCTAAGGAAATATTAACAATTACTCACAAACTTTGAAATTAACCATTTTCTTCCTTGTCCTCCTCTTTTATGTGCTAAATGAGTTCCATCTTTTTTTCTTTCTTCTTTTCTATTTTGTAAGAAAATACTTGAAAATTAATATTTAATGCTTTTTTTTTTTATGTACAAATTCAATCATGATTACATACATTTGAAGCACGTTGTTGTTGAGATGGCTCCTCCCGTGATGCAATTATGTCCATTTATTCGACTATCTCCTTATACACTTTTTTGGACATTCCTACTGGCATGTTTCACATACGTTGAACATTTGGGATTTTCATAATCTTCCTGAAAAAAGTAATAAATTATTTTTATAATGATATATGAAAACTAAATTAATAGATTAATAATTTGTAGTAATATATACATATAATTCTAGAAAATCATTTTATATAATTAAGAATATTACCTTTTGAATGATTCTTTTTTGTTGGTGTATATTTTTTCTATTACAAGTCTGACATGTTGCATTGACCATTTATCTAGAAACACTTCCTATAGTTTAGATATAATTTCGTCCTTAGAATCATTGCATTGATTTTTGTATTGTAGGTGGAAAGAACATATATACGTTTGTTCCACTAGATCCCTCATAATTCTGTAAAATCCCCCCTCGCACCCCTCCCCCCCCCTTTCATTAACCTCTAGCACCACTCCAGATGAGCTAAGGACTATTTCATCGTCATTTACATGTTCCATAAATTTTCTTTTCTTAGAACGACATTGATCTTTTACTTCTTTGTTGCTCCCTATAAAACATTAAACATATATGAATTAATATGTTATTTGAGACATGTTATCTAATATTCTTAAGTATATTATTAATGAAAAAAAAAAAAAAAACTCATACTGAATAGTATTTTTTCATTCACGTGATTCATAATTCTACAATTTTTCTATCAGAATTTTACGTTCTTCTGCACTTAGATTAGAAATAATCTTATCAACCTTTTCCATTTTGTGGCTCTGCATGACACACACTAATTAATACATATTAGTTAAACTTACATATAGTTCAAACATATTAATTTTGTAAAGAATTTACAAAGAACTTGCATTCTCTGATTTTTTTGATGTGATGTCATTGTGTTGATCGATATTTTTGTTACTTGAGACCTTCTAATACATTTTTTTTTATTATCAATATACAACATGTACCATTCTTTTTTTGCTGAAGCAAGAGACTTTCCTTCTATTTCAATAATCCAAAAGAAAAGTTACACAAAGTACAAAAGGCATGAATATCTCAAGGCCTATGAAACCAACCATATCGTACTGTCATAGATGTGGCCCACTACACAAACTAAAGGACAAGCTAACTGACCAAATGGTCCCCACGTTGACAGGTTGACCCAAAGTCAAAAGCTGCAGACCTCCCATCCTTAACTCGCAAAGATTACCCATACTCACAACCCCACAAACTAGCTCGACCAGATCTAACCGTCGAATGCCACCGCAGAAAAGGACGGCTCAGAGAGATTTCAGAGAGCCAAGATGCATGATCATTAAGGTGCGATGAAGGGTGGTATGATGAACCCAACCCATGCCACGCGTTGAGAGCTGAGTGGAATCGCTCTCAATAAACCAAAACCACCTACCATTTGTGTTCCTCGTGATCATAGAAAACCGCTTAAAGCCTGATTTTCTGTACCGTAAGAGAAGTGCAGTGGAATTTCCTTCGTGCAAGAAATCCAGCCTTTCATTATGCTAAAACTAACAAAGGAGCTCGCAGCCGAGACATTTTGTAACTTTAAATAAAACCTTGTGTCGCCAATCAAGAAACGAAGGAGATGAGTTCCCTTACACTAGTGGAAGTTATCACCATGCAGAGTACGCCCTGTTTCAAGGAGCCGGCCAGAGTAAAGTGAAAGAACAGGCATAAAGAGCTTTAATCATTGACTGCCCCTCATGATCGATAATCAAAAATTTCCTTTTCCTCTGCGGCTTGTGCATTGTAGAGAGCCTTTAACCTGCTTGGAGGCATCTCCTGCCATTTCATTTCAATCCTACAATCTAGATTAGTTACTCCTTGGTTGGCCAGTAGATCTGCAAGTTTATTAGCTTTCCTCTGAACATGATTGAAATAACCATTCTAAGACTCAAGAGATGTTTTTGGATTCTCTGGTACACTTGTATAAGTCTCCAATGTTTTGAGACCCTTTCTGGCGCTGTTCCATAACTGATTTTCTTAACTGCATTTATTGAAATCTCAGAGTCTGCTTCGATGAGGACATTTGAGCTGTGGTTTAGTTTAAGAAGCTCCAGACATTGTTCCAAAGCCATTAATTCAACCATGTTGTTGGTGGCTTTGCCTAAATGACAGTGGAAAGTAAAAATTATTTTTCCTTCTTCATCTCTCAACACACCTCCATAGCCTGTTGTCCCCGGGTTGCTTTTTGAAGCCCCATCAATATTGCATTTCAGATATCCTTTTGGTGGAGGATGCCAGAACTCCTTTTCCATTTCCAACACTCTTTATTTTTTGTTAAGACCATGGTGGATGATCTCATGCATTCCCAGATGCTTGAGAGTTCTCAGTTCAAGCGCAGTGGGAGAATTCGAGGGATAACTATGCACAGTGGTGGAAACTATTTCCTTAATCTGCTTTAAGATCAATTCCATCAGGCAACGAGGAGTAGTTTTTTCATCCTTGAAAATTATTTTGTTCCTTTCCTTCCAAACATTCCAGATAATGAAGCTTGGTGTAAAGGTCTAGGCCAAATTAAGGATCTCATACTCTGAAAAGTTTTTTCTCCACTTGTTCAGGGGGTTAATAATGCTACCTTTGTCTCTATCTGTCTGCTGAAAAATGGTGCTGAAAGAATCCCACAACCAGGTGGTATAGGTGCAATTGTTGAGAATATGCTCCATTGTCTCCTCTTGAGCTTCACATAATTGGCATCTAGAAGGCCCCATCACTCCCCTCTTCTGAATGTCTTCCCAGGTTAATATTTTCTTGTGATGAACTAACCACATAAAAAGTTTTATCTTCATCCACCCTTGGTGGCTCTAAAGTTTTTTCCAGGACTTAGCCAAAACGCATGGATCTAGGTTAAGGGTTATTCTCTTTGCTTCCTTGATGTTAAAGATGCCTTCTTTGTTTTGGCCCCATCTTAATTGATCCTGCCCATCTGTAACCAAGATTTTCCTCTATTCTAATATGTTCATGAGTTCCTCTGTTTTTTCTTTTATAGGGTTGTCCCCTCTGCAGTCTATTTTCCTCCAGCTTCTCCATTTCTCAGAGTCATGCAGAAGATTCCAGAAATCCCTAACTTTCATTAGTCCTTGGAAATCGGTTTCCTATTTGATGCTCCTAAAGTCCTCCCTTAACAACATTGGTTCTTGTTGCCATTTATCTTCCCAAAAGAGAGCTTATTCTCCTGCTCTGATTTCCCAGAAGCTGTTGTTTTGTACTAGGCTTCTGTTTTCCGAAGCTTTATTCCATATGTGAGAGCCTTTTATGTTCCCTGACATTCTGATAAGATCACTTGTTTGCCAAGAGCTTGCATATTTTTCTTTCTAGGTTTTAGCCCATTGATCCCCTGGTTCTTTAACCCATCTCCACCAGAGTTTGGCTCTTAAAACATTACTTAGAATCTCCTAATCATCTAAACCTAGGCCTCCATGAATTTTGGGTTTACAGATTTTATCCCAAGAAACTAGGGCCCATTTCTTTCTGGTTTCCTCCTTGCCCCAAAGAAAGTCTCTCTGAATGTTCCTAAATTGTTGTAAGACCCCTTTGGGAGCTGGCAGGGCTGATAAAAAGAAAATAGGGATAGATTGCAGAACTGCCTTCGTCAGAATCAACCTGCCAGCAAGGTTCAATGCTTTGAAAGTCCATTTTTTGATCTTGTCTTGCATCTTGTTGAGCACCGGTTCCCAGATACTTTTGTGCATTGGTTTATGTGTAAGGGGGATTCCCAAATATTTTGAAGGGAGGACCTCCCTTTGGAAGCCCAGAATTCTGGAGATGTTCCTTTGAATAGCAATGTTAGTGTTTAAGAATTTTTTTTTTGATTTGGAGAGATTGACTTCCATACCTGAAGCCAAGGTAAAGTCATTTAAGATTTTTTTGTGTGCTAAAGCTTCTTTGACTGTGGGGATACCCTGCAGCATGGTGTCATCCACAAATTGTTGATGAGTCAAAGCTTGGCCATTCTTTAATTGAAGGCCCTTGATCTTACCTAAGACTTTAGCATTTTTTATGGATCGGCCCAATCCTTCCATCATGAGGATAAAAAGAAAGGGAGTGATCAGGTGCTCATGTCCTAAGTGTCGTAAAATGCTCAAAATTTAAAGTGCTTAGAACTAGTTCAAAGTGAAATAACTAGAAATTTCTCGTCTTCCTGATTCCGGTGCCGCAAACGGTTCGAAAAACAGTCGCCGTATGAGGAAGTTATGGCAAAAAGAAGAATTTGTCCATAACATTAGACATTTTAATTTTTCAAAAAAAAAATTAAAAAAGGAATATTCTACCGGGCACGAAATCTGAGGCAACCACCAAACATTAAATGTAACTGCAGTTAAGTTGGCAGAATTTTGGCAGGAGCGCCAAATTTGGCGGACCCGCCATAATTGGCGGAGCTATCTGGAGTTAACTAAAGTTAGTTGGAGTTTTTCTAGGGGCAAACTGGAGAAACTTTAAATGGCCATAACTTTGGCTAGGAAAGTTGGTTTTGGATGAATTTTTTTTTTGATTTTGGGTATTTTCGACCTTCTAAAGCCATTGGTGCATGTCTTACAGCCATCTGAGGTCATTTTGTAGAGGTTTTGGAGCCGTGAAAGTTCTAGGAGCCACTAGGGCCCAGTTTTGTGAAGACTGTATAGGGTTGCAGGTATCCATTGGAGGTGATCCAATAGTCAATCCTGAAGGATTCAAGTGTTCATCCATTTTTACCATATATTTCTCCTGTAGATGCTTCTATTCAGCTGTATTTTCAATTTGAGCATTTAATAAAAACAAGGACAAGCCCGGTTGGGAGCTTTGGACCCAGCAGACGTAGCCCTGGAGGGGGTGAACTGCTTTATCAACTTCTTTTGCATTTGTGGTTGATTTATTTTGCAGAACAAATTCGTTTTAATGTGTTAAATAGTAAAAGCAAATAATGCTTAAATGGGTCATGAACAACTGAAAATTTCATGGGTTTTCTTTCTGCAAGACACATGGAAATCTTTTAAACATGTTTAAATCTGAATTGAATACCTTGCAAACAAATTTCAAGTAGTTTCAAATTCAGATCAAGTTGGTATCAGAGCTCAGGGTTTTGTGCAAAGATCTTCTAACTGTCTTGCAAAGTATTGATGCTTACCAGGTTGAAACTTAAAAGAGGGGAAGGACAGTTGACTAGAGAACGAGAGAATCCTCAGTCAAGGAAGGCCAGAGAGCCATCACCTCCACCTTCAATTTCACCTTCAAGAGTCTCAGCAGAAGCTTCAAGGATGTCTGAACATGAAGGAGAAATTCCTACAGAGACAGATCCAAGAGAAGAAGAAAGAGTCTTCAGAAAGGCTTTCTTGGACCTCACTGAAATGGTGAGGATATTGTACCAAGAAAGAAATGAGAAATTGGCTGGAGAAGGGTCCAAACATCCACATGAAGGAGAGGGCTCTTCAGGAGGTAAGAAGGATGATGATCATTCCAAGAAAAGACATGGAGGAAATGGTGATCCACCACCCCCATCTTCACCTTCTTCCTCTTCATCTTCGTCTTCTTCTGTTCATAAGCATAGATCCTTTGGAAAAAGTCCTTTTTTGAAGCTTGATGTAAAATTCAAATTACCTATGTTTAATGGTGAAGTGAATGCAGAAAAGCTTGACAACTGGATTAGGCAGTTGGAAGTTTACTTGAGGATCCAAAATATGCATGATGATGCCATAAAGATTCAGTTGGCTTCTTTGAGAATGGATGGAGCAGCATTGGTCTGGTGGGAGGCCAAGACTAAAGAGGAGATCAAGAAATTTGGTAAGGTTACCTTAACATGGCTTGAATTTCCGTTAGCCATTAGAAAACAGTTTTATCCTCTTGCTCACATGCAGAAAGCCATTATGAATTGGCAAAATTTCAGACAAATTAAGGGTCAGAGTGTCCAAGACTACACCCAAGAATTCAGGAGAAGAGCTCTCTTGTTAGGGGTAGATTTACAGACCCAAGAAACCTTGCTGAAATACATCGGTGGCTTGCATAGCTACCTTAGACACACCATCTTGATGTTTAACCCTACTAGCCTGGACGAGGTTTGTGTCCAAGCTACCCATTTAGAGGCAAGGGGAAAAAACACATTTGAAGAGGGTAGAAACAAGCCCCCCAAGGGGAAAAACAAAGAGAAAACCTCCAAGGGAAAGGGCAAAAAGAATGCATCTGTCAAACAGGAGAGTGAGAAAGTGATCTGTAAACACTGTTCTAAACCAGGCCATGAGGAGAAAAACTGTTGGAAATTATATCCTGAAAAAAGACCTCAATTTAACAAATCCAAAGGGAAACAGAAAACTGCTGCTACTACATCTACACCATAAGATTTAGGGGAAGATTCAGGTGATGAAACCAAAATGGCAGCCATGGGTTTGAAAAACTTGAAGGGAAAAGAAATTGAAACTCAAGCCAGCACTAGTACCTCAAACTGCCATGTACACGCTCCTAATGAGGAAGAAAGAATTGAACTATTTCATGTGAGGGTGATTTCAAAACATACTAAAATTGACACACTTTTTGATAGTGGGTCACAAGCAAACCTTATATCAGAGGACTTGGTCAAGCAGCTTAAACTTGAGACCGTTCCACATCCGAAGCCATATCCACTTGGATGGATTTGCAAGGATACAAATTTACAAGTTTCATGAAAGTGCACATTGCGCTTTGCAATTACTGCACATTTTATTGACACAGTTGAACTTGATGTGGTACCTTTTGATATAGCAAGAATTGTTTTGGGAAGTCCTTACTTGTTTGATAGGAAAGCTATCTTTCATCGCCATGAAAAAAAATATCATCTGTTCAAATATGGCAAGGAGTTCATTGTTAGAGCTCATCGCAAGAAGACAAATATAGCGATGGTGAATGCAGGACAGGTAAAAAGGCTGGTCAATTCAAGTAAGAATTTTGTTCTTCTTATGATTAAGCCCAAGGTTGATGTGAATCATGAGTCATTTGACAATTGTGATCCAAAACTTAAATCAGATCTGTATGATGTAGTTGATGCATATCATGAGATGTTTCAGGAGCCAACAGGTTTGCCTCCTAAGAGGGAGATTCAACATGAAATCCATTTGCATCCAGATTGTCCTCTTCCAAACATAGGCATGTACCACATGTCTATTATGGAGAATGATGAAATAAAGAAGCAAATCAAGGACTTGTTGGACAAGGGTTTCATAAGGCCAAGTACTTCGCCATGTGGGTCACCGATTGTATTGATTCCAAAGAAAGATGGCACTTGGCATATGTGTGTTGATTTCAGGGCATTGAACAAGATAACGATAAAGAATCGTTACCCACTCCCAAGGATAGATGATTTGCTAGACCAGCTGAAAGATGCTCGATATTTCACTAAGCTAGACTTGCGCAGTGGATATCATCAAGTAAGAATTGAAGAAAGTGACATTTGGAAGACAGCCTTTAAAACCAAACAAGGACTCTTTGAGTGGCTTGTGATGCCGTTTGGTTTGTGCAATGCACCTGCAACTTTCATGCGGGTAATGGATGATGTCTTGCGTCCTTTTCTTGATGATTTCGTTATTGTCTACTTAGATGACATCTTAATTTTCAGCAAGTCTAGAGAAGATCATGTCATGCATGTTAGAAAAGTACTTGATGTTTTGAAGAAGAATCAGTTATTTCTTAAAATGTCAAAGTGTGAATTTGGAAAGACTTCTTTGTTTTATTTGGGACACATAGTAGGAGGAGGTGCTTTGAGAATTGATCCTGCTAAGATTGAGGCTATTGTGAAGTGGCCTACTCCCAAATCCATAACAGAGGTAAGAAGTTTTTTGGGTGCAGCTCAATATTGGAGGAAGTTTATCTCTAACTTCTCTTCTATAGCAGCTCCTATGCATGCAGTGACAAGTGTGAAGCATGATTTCCAATGGGGAGGCAAGCAGTAAAAAGCTTTCGAATCTTTGAAAGAGAAGATTAGTTCAGCTCCAGTCCTTGCATTACCGGATTTGAGACAGCCATTTGAGATACAAACTGATGCTAGTGATTATGCTATGGGTGCAGTTCTTCTACATCATGGTATGCCTATTGATTTTCATTCTGAAACTTTTAATGGTGCTGTTGTAAATTATCCTACATATGATAAGGAGTTGTATGCGTTGGTACAAAGCGTCAAAAAGTGGAAACACTACTTGATGGGCAAAGAAACTGTTATACATACCGACCATCAGCCCTTACAGTACTTGCAATCACAAAGCAAGTTACAACAGTCATGACACTTCAGATGGATGGGCTTCTTGCAATAGTTCCATTTGGTAATAAGGTATAAGAAAGGTACTTTGAATAAGGTTGCTGATATGCTTTCAAGGCCTATTATTGGTGCTGTTACTTTACTTAAGAATGATTCCATTGTACATGATAGTTACATAGAACAATATGCATCTGATGATGACTTTAAAGATGTGTATGCTAACTTGAGTAAAGGAAATCATGTAGAGGAAAATGACTATCACATGCATAACAATTTGCTGTTTCATTTGGGCAAGTTGTGTATACCACAGGGGGAGAGGATAAATGTCATAAGAGAAGCTCATTCTTCTCTTATTGTTGGCCATTTTGGTGTGAGCAAAACAGTTGCACATCTATAGAGGTATTGCTATTGGCCTCGCATGGTAGATTCTGTTTCAAGGTTCATAAGAGGTTGTTCATTATGTGCTACAAGCAAGCCTAGCAACAGGAAGCTTGGTTTGTATACTCCTTTGCCGGTACCTTCTAGACCATGGGAGAGCATCTCTATGGATTTTGTAGGAGGTTTTCCAAAATCTCGAAAGCAGCATGATTATTTATATGTAGTAGTTGATTGTTTCAGCAAAATGTGTATACTTATGCCTTGTAAGAAAACTATAACTGCTGAACAAACTGTTGAATTATTTTTTCATCATGTATGGATTCACTTTGGTTTGCCTACTTCCATTATTAGTGACATGGATTCCAGATTTGTGGGGAATTTTTGGTCCAACCTATGGGAGATGATGGACACAAAGTTGAAGAAAAGTACTGCTTTCCATCCGCAAACGGATGGAAAAACTGAAGTTGTGAACAGAACCATTGTGCACCTCTTGAGAGGTTATTGCAGCAAGCATCCCAAGCTTTGGGATGAACATTTACACTACATACAACATGCTTACAATCGTGCCAAGCACTCTTCCACAAACACCTCACCATTTGAAGCTTGTTTTGGTTACTTGCCAAAATCACCTCTTGATTTCATTCTTGAGAAAGATGTTGCCATTGAGGGACATAGTGACATTGACAAAGCTCGTTCATTCATTGAAAGAATTCAGCAAATACATCAGCAAATTCAAGAACAACTTGAGAAGAGTCAAGGCAAGTACAAGGAAAGACATGACAAGCATAGAGTCGATCACAAGTTTCAAGAAGGAGATGAGGTATGACTGTACATTAGTAAGGAAAGGATGCAAGGAGAAGGTAAAAAGCTGAAGCCTATTCGTTATGGTCCATTCAAAATCCTCAAGAAGGTTGGAAATAATGCTTTTCAATTAGATTTGCCTTCCTACATGCAAATGTATTCTGTTGTCAATGTGGAGAACTTACGTTTGTATGAACCTCCTTTGATTGCTGATCATGAAAATGTTGTTCAGCTGCCATCTATAGAAGATTTCTTGCCAGAATTCTTAAATGAGCTGAAAGAAGATACAATCCTTGACAGAAGGACACGCACTTCAAGGAGGGGCAGTGTAGATTATGTTCGGGTTGGTTTCAAAGGCAGCAAACCGAACAAGGCAAAGTAGATGGAGTTGGATAGAGTGAGGGAGCTGTACCCTCACCTCTTTAATAGGTAGTTGAAGGCTTTTGGGGTCCAAAAGCTTCCCAATGGGGAGGCGTGATCAGGTGCTCATGTCTTAAGTGTCGTAAAATGCTCAAAATTTAAAGTTCTTAGAACTAGTTCAAAGTGGAATTACTGAAAAGTGCTCGTCTTCCCGATTCCGACGCCGCAAACAGTTCGAAAAACGGTCGCCGTATGAGGAAGTTATGGCAAAAAGAAGAATTTGTCCATAACATTAGAAATTTTAATTTTTCAAAAAAAAAATAAAAAAGGAATATTCCGCTGGGCACGAAATCCGAGGCAACCACCAAAAATTAAATGTAACTGCAGTTAAGTTGGCGAAATTTTGGCAGGAGCGCTAAATTTGGCGGACCTGCCATAATTGGCGGAGCTATCTGGAGTTAACTAAAGTTAGCTGGAGTTTTTCTAGGGGCAAATTGGAGAAACTTTAAATGGCCATAACTTTGGCTAGGAAAGTCGGTTTTGGACGATTTTTTTTTTGATTTTGGGTATTTTCAACCTTCTGAAGCCATTGGTGTAGGTATTACAGCCATCTGAGGTCATTTTTCAGAGTTTTTGGAGCCGTGAAAGTTCTAGGAGCCACTAGGGCCCAGTTTTGTGAAGACTGTATAGGGTTGCAGGTATCCATTGGAGGTGATCCAATAGTCAATCCTGAAGGATTAAAGTGTTCTGAATCCATTTTTACCATCTATTTCTCTTGTAGATGCTTCTATTCAGCTGTATTTTCAATTTGAGCATTTAATAAAAACAAGGACAAGCCCGGTTGGGAGCTTTGGACCCAGCAGACGTAGCCCTGGAGGGGGTGAACTGCTTTATCAACTTCTTTTGCATTTGTGGTTGATTTATTTTGCAGAACAAATTCGTTTTAATGTGTTAAATAGTAAAAGGAAATAACTCTGCTATGCTTAAATGGGTCATGAACAGCTGAAAATTTCATGGGTTTTCTTTCTGCAAGACATGGAAATCTTTTAAACATGTTTAATTCTGAATTGAATACCTTGCAAACAAATTTCAAGTAGTGTCAAATTCAGATCAGGGAGAGAGTGGGTCTCCCTGCCTGAGGCCTTTAGAAGGAGTAAAGATCTCTGAGGGCGAACCGTTCACTAGAATTGAAAAGCTGGGTGAAGTAACCAAAGCCATAACCCATTTGATCCAGTCATGATCAAACCCAAAAGCAGAAAGGATCTTTTTGATGTAAATCCAATTCACCTTGTCATACGCTTTTGCAATGTCTAATTGCATGATCATACCAGCCTACCTTTTTCTAGTGAGAGAGTGAACTACCTCGTGGGCTTGAATAATATTATCTAGGATTTGCCTTCCTTCAACATAACCAGACTGTTCCCCTGAAATCAAAGAAGGAAGAAGAGGTTTGAGTCTGTTGGCCAAGATCTTGGAAATAATTTTGTAAACCACATTGCATAAAGCAATGGGTCTGAACTTATCAGGAGTCAGGGTTGAGTCCTGTTTGGGGATCAGGGAGATGAAGGAGGTGTTTAAGGCTTTCAGAATGGATCTGCTCCTTCTGGAGTCCTCAACCACATCCAGAATATCCTGTTTGACCACATTCTAGTAGGCTTTGAAAAAGTCAACATTAAAACCATCTGGACCTGGAGCTTTTCCATTCTGCATATCTTTGATAACTGCACTGACCTCTCCTTCAGTTACTGGTTTGTTAAGGTTAAAATTATCCTCTCTAGACACCATCCTGGGGATGTTCTTTATAATTTCCTTGATGTGTTGGTCTTTGTTTGGATTATTTTCATTTGTGATGCCTTTGAAATGATGAACCATCACAACTTCAATATTCTTGTGCGAGGTCTGAAGCTTCCCATCTTCATTCAATATAGAGGAGATTCTATTGTGCATTCTATTGGCTATGGCGGAGCGGTGGAAAAATCTAGTATTTCGATCACCTTCTTTGAGCCATTGAACTCTAGACTTTTGACTCCAAAAGATTTCCTCCTGTTTGCATAAATTCTCCCACTCTTGGTTGTGTTTTTCAGCTTGCTCACTTTTGATTTTATCAAAACGCGTTGTGATCAATGCTTGGTTTAGCTCCTACATTTTGATCTCTACTGATTTTTTGTTTACAAAAATGTTACCAAAATCCTTCTTGTTCCATTCTTTGAGTTTGATTTTTATGTGCTTCAGTCTTTTATGGAGGAGGAACATTTTGGTGCCCTGAACCTGTAGATCTTCAGACCACCATTTTTCAATGTTGCTGATGAAATCTGGGTGGGAGAGCTAGATATTCTCAAATATGAGGGGTCTGTTCCTGGGAGCATCAATTCCCTTGATTTCTAATTGAATCGGCCAATGATCAGAGCCTCCAAAAGGGAGAAAACTTGTAAATATTTCTTTATTTGTGAGCATCAGCTTCTCGAAGATCAAAAATCTGTCTAACTTGGAGGCAACTTGGGCATTACCTCCTCTTTTGTTATTCCAAGTAAAAAGACCATTTTCATGTCTTCTGTGAAATAATGGAATCCTACTAACTCTCTACTGAGGATTCTGGTACCTACTTTTTTTTTCCGAAAGAGATTTAATCATGTTAAAGTCTCCTCCAATGACCCAAGGGATTTCTTTATGTCTACTTCTGAGATCTACCAGGGAGTCAAGAAATCTAAGCTTCTCATCTATTCTCTGAGGACCATAGACATTCGTAACCAGGAAGGTCTCAGACATCCCCATTGGTTGAATAATAGTTGATAAGTAATTTCTCGTTGTCTCCGCATCTATAATGTTGAATTTTTGGGGTTCCAAAGAGTGAGAATGCCTCTAGCTGTGTTCTGTACTTTGACTTCTAGAAACTCATATTTGCTGAGCCAATTGCTATGGATTTGTTTTATTTTCTGAATGGAGCATTTTGTTTCTTGAATGAAGATTATGTCTGACATTGCTAGTTTCATTCTGTTACTTAGCATTCTTTGTTTTCTTTTGCTACCTAGACCT
Organism: Pinus tabuliformis; assembly: GCA_031772625.1. Classification (NCBI taxonomy): domain Eukaryota; kingdom Viridiplantae; phylum Streptophyta; class Pinopsida; order Pinales; family Pinaceae; genus Pinus; species Pinus tabuliformis. Next base: position 382,512,698 of record CM062811.1, on the reverse strand, counting down.
CTGATATTCCAAGATATGAACTTCATAATTAAAGATTTGTAAAGGAGTAACTGGTTAGATCTTTCATCTTACCCGAATCTATCATTAGCTTTCCACACTCCATCAGGAGCTCATTTTTCTTTTTTCTGCCTCTCTTCTTTCCTGGATTTCTGGTAGCTAATCCTGGATTTAATTTCATTGTTTTCACCCCTCTGTGCTCCTATTTGTGGATGTTTTTACCTTTCTCCAGTCCTCGTTCCTGAGTTTTCCATAAAAACAACTGCTGTATTCTGTTGCATTCTTCTTGAGGCAGAGAATCTATCCCTCCTTTGGTTCCTTGCATCAGGAATCCTTCCAGATCCAAGTTTTCCTTGTCGAGAATTTCTTGTAGTTCATGATCTTCCAGATCTGTTTCACTTTGGGTCATTTCCTGGTCCATTTCCATTTCTGTTTCACTTCTCATGGCTTCTTTTTGAGAATCGATCTCCGGAGAATGATTTTTGTCCTCTTTTTTTTCTTTTTCTTTAGCATCTTCCTCCTGATATTGATTCTCTCTTGTGATTTCTTCAGTCTCTTCTAGCACTTGAAACTTATTCTGACTACCCTTCTGCCCCTCAGTATGTTGTTGCTTTGACCCCTTTTTTCCTCCCCTTCCTCTATTAGCCACTTTCTGAAAGCTTTCAGTGTCCTTCATTGTATTACATTTTTCTTTGTTATCTTCTTTGCTGAGAGGGCAGTCTCTTAACAAATGCCCATGTTCATGGCATCTTCGGCATCTGAAAGGGATATGTTCGTAGTCTACTGTCTGCACCCACTCCTCATCAAAAACTTCTAGGATAACTTCCTCTGGAAGTGCTCCTGATAGATCCATTTCCACACATATCCTGGAAAAGGAGGTATATTTTCCCCTTCTTGTGGCTTCAGAAGCTTTGACATAACGTCCTAGTTTGTTGCCAATGGCTGTCAATGATTCAGTTTGCCAATAATCAAGAGGTAAAGAGTAGAGCCTTACCCACATAGGAACCAAAGAGAAAGTCTCCCTCTCTGGGACAAAGTTCATTTTCCAAGTTCTCATGTAGAGACCCACTGTAGCAAAAAAATAGGGACTTCCTTCGAATATTCTATCTTTGTCTTTGATGTTAGAGAACACAACTGTGAAGAATCCTTTTGACCCAAGATGTAGGTCAATGCTTCCTTTGGGCTTCCAATGATACTTGATCCACGTCTACAAAGCCTTTTCAATGGGCCATAGTCCCATAAATTTACAGATAATGGCATAGGTTCCCATATGCTCCCTGTGCTCCTGCAGAGCAGGATCATTTAATATTACTCGAGGAGTGATTTCTACTTTTGGTTTGCAAGGTCCTTTTTGTTTTTTGTCTTTTGAAGCCAGACTTTTGTCTTCTTCCTCTTTGTCCTTTGTGCTACTGTTTTCTTTTGTTCTCGTCCCACCTGTTTCCTTTTCATTATCCCTATTTCTGTCATTCATGCCTCCTTTACTACTTCCAGTTGGTGATTTGCTTCTACTGGCTACTGCGTCTTTGTAGGAGGGAGTCGTGCTCCCTCCCCTGCCACTCTCCATTAGAATCAAACTCTGTTCGCTGTTGTAACCCTAGTCGCTTCGACTCTCCCGCGCTCTCAAGTGTTCTGCCCTCCAATATACAACATGTACCATTCAATATAGAAGCCATTAGATATATTTTACAAATAAATCAAATAATTTTCAGCCAAAATAATCTCTGGTAACCAATGTGCTTATCTAAACAAATGCACCGGTGCGTTTATAAGATTAAAAGCACTGGGTGTTTAATTGTTCAACATCATCATGGAAAATATATATATATATATATATTAATTAGGATAGTGTGATTTGTAAGGATAAACATACCACACTGATTTAATAGTGCTATTAGAAATAGGCGCACCATTTCGTTATATTACACCAAGAGTAATGATGAACAAACTGGATAGAATTGAAAGTATTATAATATACCGATGCATTGTATTACTCCGATAGCCCCAGAGTGTTATATTACATAGGATGCACTGTGAAACATATAACTGTTTTAAAAAAGAGAGGAGAGGGATGACACTGCAATTTGTAAGGCTAAATGCAATGGAATGATTTAATGATGCTATTAGGAACACACGCGTCGATGCGTTATATTACATCGGGAGAAACAATGAACATACTGGATATAATCCAAAGTGTTATAATATATCAGTGTGTTGTGTTACTTAGGTAGCCCCCGTGCATTATATTACATAGGGTGCATCAAGAAACATATAGTCATTTTATAAAAAATCGGAGAGGGATGATGGTGTGATTCGTAAGGCTCAACACATCGCAATGATTTAACAAAGCTATTAGGAACACATGCATCGATTTGTTATATTACACTAGGAGAAACGATGAATGACTAGACATAATTGTAAAAGTTATATTTTACCGGTGCGTTGTATTACTCAAGTAGCGCCAGTGCGTTATGTTGCATCTGGCACATCACACAACATATAGTTGTTTTAAAAAAAAGGAGAGGTTTGATAAGGTTTGGATCTAATTCAATAAGTGATTCCTTTGATTTATATGTCAAAAACCCTATATATAGTAAGCACACAAACCCATTAAATCTAACAATCCTAAATTGAAAAACCCTAATTGTGAAGTGGTAGAGAAAGTAATTTTTTTATTATATAGGTTTTTTAATTTTTAATTTAATTTAATAATTTTTTTTTGAATTGTGAATAAATCTAACAAAAATAGTAAAATATTTCAACAATAAAATTTAAGATTCTTGCTATCCAGGATTTTAAGTGAATCACTAAACCTTTCAACTCCAGACCTTTCGGCGGATCCAAAATATTTTGCAGCTCTGATTCGATATTCTCTCACAAATGATATCTCTTTTAATTAAACCCTAACAAAAATTGTAAACTTTTTTATTAGTAAAATAAACAACAAAATTTAAAACTTACTACATAGGTTTTCGTGTGAATCACCATACCTTTTAGCTTTTGATCTTCTAAATAGTTCTTCTGCTCCAAAGTATTTTGCTGTTGCTGACAATGCTCTTGGTATATCTCTCTTGCAAATCACTCCCTTGAAATTTTGGGTAAAATAATGAAATGGTGAATAACTTTTTACTATTTAAAAGACTTTATGAAATTAGATTTCAAAAAATCAATTCCCGCTCGTTTTTTAATTTAAAAAAAGAAAAAATCATGTTTTTTTTTAATTCAATTTCTCCACACATCGACACGTTTGATAGTCAAGAGCACATTTGCATTTATATAAAAAGTGCATCGACATTTCCGGGATGACATATTTTCTCAACACGCTAACATGATTCAATTCTTTTTCATTTTCAAAATCTTGAAATGGTGTGATTATTTTTTTTAACGCAACGATGCGTCTATATGTAAAAGAGCACCAAGATGATTGAATTCACTTTTATTTTCTAAATTCGGGAAACAATGACGTACCGATGCTATTTTTTATTTAAGCGTACTAGTTTGTTTTTATGTAAAGGAGCACTGATACGATAACGGTTTATTTTTATCTTTTCAGAATACCAGAAATTGGTGCGGGTATTATTTAATTGTCGTGGTTCTCTTATGATTTAAATTGACTGGGGCAGTTTATTCTTATTAGCGTACCAGTGGGGTTTAAAATCTATCTGAAATTTTATTTTCACATAAAATGGCACATTAATCTCAAATTTTCCTTTATGACACATCCACATGAATTACATTAGTTCGTAGTATATATTTTCCACTTAAAGTCTCCTTGTTCTTGAAAAATGGTTTCAAAACTATATTAAAATTGAGATTGTGGTTATATGGTTCTTGAGATTAATTTTATATATTCACATAAAATTTTATTTTTTATTTTTCTCAAATATAGGGACAAAATATCAATAATATAAAATGACCAATTCTTCAAATTACAACTCATTCCATATTGTTGATCAAAGTCCTTCCTCGAGTTCTCCTTTCCATCTCGAGTAAGTTTAGATTTTATTTATATTTTGATTATCTAATTGATTTTTTTTAATCCTTGTTAATTTGAGTAAAAAAGCATGCAAATTATTTGTAGGATCTTGATTCAAAATCAAGTTTAGATGCAGAAAATATTACTCCATATTATTTTAAAAAATGTCGGAACCTCTTATCAGGAGAAACATATCGCAAGTAGTTGGTAGATGAAAATGGACAGCCTCTTCACCCTGCCAGTTGGAACATGGAATATTCTAGCTTCCATCCTAGATCAATGATGGTAATAATTGTTTGGTATACTGAAATTTCAACAAACCAATTGTATTGACATGCTTACTGATATCATTGATATTGTACTAATGAAGTTCAATATTTCTTTAAATTATGATTCTAGTGATGATGAGCGACTCACCTACGATCTTTTGGTGCACCCCACTACAACGTGAAACCAAGAGAAGGTTTCATTAAGAGAAATACTGAGAGAGGAAGCATACAAATAATGGTTGAATCAACCACCTATTCAATTCCCACTACATCCACATTCACCAATTAGGAATGACTACAACAATAGTAGCTATTAATCACAAGTTGGCAATGGAGGCAATTAAATGGAGGTTGGTATGGATGATTACTACGGGATACAACTGCCATGGAGGCAATGTTGTTAGATGCATTCTAGAACAATGAGCTAGGGAATGATGCTCATATCATTGACACCTTATTCGAACACTTGAAATTTGCTTCCACCACCCCTCTTTGGACCTAGTGGAAAGTCAAAGTCTACTTAGCTAGGGATAATGATGTTTCTATACCGCGTGAAAGAAAAGTTTGGCACGTGAAATGCATGCTTCTCAGCAACATTGAGGTAATTGACTTGCATGATTGATCAAGCTCCTTATATTTTGTCACACAATCAAATTTAAAAATGGTCTATTTTATGAATGTTAAATATTGACATTGTACAATTATATTCCCCACCAAGTGCAGGATATTCAAAGATAAGGTTCTTCCGAGTGATAATGTCTTACCAGGTAGTTGCGAAGAGGCAAAGCAGTTGTTGAAAATCTTGGGTGTTGAGTACATATCATATCATGCATGTCTGAATGATGTATTCTATATAGAGAAGAATATGCATGCGAAGAGAGATGTCTGAAATGTGGATATAAAGGTACCATAATTAAAAAAAATGGGTAAATCACATGGTCCACCTCATAAGATATTGAGGCACATGCCTATAATCCCAAAGCTTTAAAGACTCTTTTGTTGTAAAGAATTAGCTATGTTGTAGGAATGACATGCCTAACACAGAAGTGATTCAGGAGTTATGTGAATCCCAATAGATTCAATAGCCATGAAGCATGTAGAGGATACATGGCTTGAAAAATTCAAGGATGAAGTACGAAGTCTACGACTTAGCATAGCCATGGATGGCATAAACCCATATTTCCTCCAAAACACCAACTATTCTGTTTTTCCTGTAGTAGTGATCAATAACAATATGCCCCCATGGTTTTCCATGAAGAATAAACATCTCATGTTGACACTCATAGTCCTTGGTAGAAGACAAGTGAAAAATATGGATGTTTACTTACAACCATTGTTAGATGAATTTAAGGGATTATGGGAAGGGATACATGTATACAATGTATCAAGACACTTCGCAACAGAGAGGAGTTTTACATTTTATGGCACACGTGATTACACCATACATGATTATCTAGGCTTAGGAGTTGGCTTTGGTAAATTTCATTCTTATTGATTTGTTTAGTAACAATATTGTTTCACATATTAATTTAATTTGTTGCAATTGTTTAGATCTTCATGATCACTAAAGTTCCAACCTGTATACAATAATTTCATAAGTCTTGTAACAAAAGGTATCATGGATGTAAATTTTGTGGACCTTCTTTGAAGGCTAGGTGGTTTGAACACCTACGAAACCCAATGTATGAATCCTCCAAAGTATTCCTCCCAGAAGAACACCCTTAAATAAGAGAAACATCTACTTTCAAGGGTAAACAAGAGAGAAAACAATGGCCTGCAATTATGACACTAGTTAGACAACTTAGAGCATATGAGATAGAGAAGGAGAAGGTGTGAGCTTATGTTAGATGATCCAAATTTCTTCGACACCTATGTTGAGAAATTTCCCATTGGGATGAAAAGGAAATCTATGGAAAGGAAAGAAAGTGACACATTGGCTTTTAGGAGAGATATTATTTCTTCAAAAACTAACAAGAAATATTGGTCAAGACAAGAAACTAGAGGAGAGGTTGGATCCTCTTGGTCTTTCAAAGAAGGTTATGTCCCATGGATTTTAAAGAAAGATGATATTTCTTTTGAAAAGGAAGTTATAATGAGTGTGAGGGTGCCTTCTTTATATTTTTATTTACTACAATTCTTCTTCACTATGGATGACCATTTGTCGGGTTGAAATCGCATGACTATTTGTACCTTCTAAGAGTATGCATGTCAAAAACATGATTTTTTTTATTTTTATTTTTATGAAATGGGATATTTTATAATTAATTTTTGTATAATGTATTATTTACCGTGTGGTGTCATTATCCTCTGCTCATGCAGGGGTGTTTGAACCATGACTTCCCCCAATACCTATGACACGCCATATCTAAATTATCTACATTTGTATGTTGGATCACATCAAAGGGGATTCATATGGATAACATTCCATGGTGGCATCAAGAGATAGCTGATATTGTTTGTATGTTTGAGAAGGAAGTACCTATGCATTTCACGGACTTGTAGGTTCATCTTCTAATTCACCTAGTAGATGAGGTTGAATTAGTTGGGGTTGTTTCTTGTCATTGGATGTTCCTATTAGAGAGGTACATGAAGAAATTTAAATGTTTTCTCGAGGAGCCTATGGCAGAGGGGTATATATTGTATGAGTCTTTCTATTATGTCAGTGAGTACATAAAGTAGATCGACAACACACCGAGTGCGATGATTTGGGACGATGAAAGGGATGAATACAAAAGAGAAGGGGAGCTTCTCTAAGAAAATGGAAAGAGGCACATGATAAAGAGTAAGTGTAGGCTTATCATTTGTCAAATTAATACACAATATCTATTCACACTGAACTTCATATTAATGCATATTTTGATCTCATATGTACTATATATATATATATATTGGTTTGATTTCATCGGCAAATTCAAAAATTGAAGCCATCAGCAAATTCATTCTTTACAATATGGAAGAGACACAACCATGGGTTGCAATGTATGAAGAGAAGAGGAGGAAATGGGATAGTGGAAGGAAAGAATTCAAATGGTTGAATGGTAGAAGTGTGCCTTATCCTGACCATTTAAAAGAAAATATGGCAATGACATGTCCTAACAGTTGGGTTGCTGATTAAATCAGATATGTAACAACCCTGGTGAAAATTCCATGTAATAAAAGTTAATAAAGGAAAAATAAGACCATTGTTAAGGGACACTTATTCCAAGCTAAATTTTGGGCAAAGATATCCTAGTGGGCATCACTGGATGTGTTTATGGCTAAACGAAATTGGCAAAGGCATTAAAAAAGGAAAACAATATTTTGGCACGTTTATTTATGAAAATAAAGGAAAATAGGAGAAACGGGAGGTGAAAGGTCACATGTTGCATGTGAGGAGAAAAATGAAGAAAAATAATGGAATTTTAAGAAAATAGAGGCCTCATTAATTAAAAGGCTTATGAGGATTAGTTGGAAGGCTCGGTCAGTGTAAGCTTGGTTAGTTCAGTTTTGGAGCTCTCACATTATTCTCTCTTTCTCTCTCACTCTTGGACACTTAGAAGCTTTTTCTCAGCTTTGGAGAAAGGAAGGGAAAAGAAAGCAAAGGAAGGACAAGGAAAAGGAAGGAAATAAAAGATCAAGCAAGGAAGAGTAGGATCAAGCAACTTGAACATGAATACTTGTAGGTAACATGTTGCATTTTTGATTTCCTAGCTAGTTTTGACATGTGTGGCTTTGAATGTTGGTGTATGGTTCTCTTGCTGTCAGTGGCATGGTTTTTCTGGGTCATGACAGTGGTTTCAACCTAGCCTTGCCTTTTTTTGGATGCCATGGTGTGTTGGGTTGTTGATCTCAGTTTTGAGATTTGGAATTGCTGGATGGATTTTAGAATCCATGGAAGAGGTGGTATCAAGGTTCATTCCCAAAGGCCTAGGAATCCCTTGACCGGTTTTGGCGATATAAACAGTAAAAGCCTAAGGGAGGTGTCTCAGTTTAGGGCCTAGTGATACAGGACTGGATTGTGGTAAAGCCTGAGAGACAGGGAGATGGAAAATTTCTCAAGGATAGTGACGGATTCCAGATCGCATTCCAAGTTTGGTTCGATTTTGTGATCGAAGCACTAGTTTTGGTATGATCACGTATTGGTGAGGGTGGAGGTCGTTTAACCTCTGGATTCCGTTGGTTGCTTTTGGATTGGTTTGTCCATGAAATCCCACATTTATGCTTGGAATATGGCATGATGGTGATTGGTTGAAAGAAATATTTGGTTCATCTATGTCTACGATCGGGTGGTATGTGAAAGTCCAAACTTGGTTGGATTTGCCTATGTTTAATAAAAGCTAAGTTATTTTTGTTTTGTACTTATTAATATGCAGATTTAATGGCTGATATCTCATTACTATTTTCATGGTTTTATGTTGGTTATAAGAATGGTTAAGTGTCTGATTCATGTCATGGTTATTTCATGTATTTACTTGTAATTGTTAAAATCATGGATGCAAGACCTAATTTATGTCATAATAGTTCAAGGGAGAAGGTGGTGATCCTGCTTGTCATGTCTCATAAGAGGTTTTCATCATTCATACTCTGTCTTGTATCCTAGACTTGTAAATTGCATTGATGGCAAGTGTTTGACAAAATGTTAGTCCTGGGTGGGAATGGTCAGGCCTAGTCCTGGAGTTATTTTTGGTTTATTTGTCTTGTCATCATGTGTTTAATGGATTCTGGAACCTACAACAAGTTTTGGGTAGTGGCTGAAATTTTGGTCTTGAAAAGTGCCTTAAATCCCATGGAATCTGGCACAGGTTTGCTGGAAATAGTCCCTGGATGCAGGAATGCAGGCTTGTGGGAGTGTCCAAAGCTCTCTGGATGCTAACATTCCCATAACATGGCGTCTAGAGGTTTAACAACTTAAAAATCAGTGGGACCCAGGTGCATGATACCTAAATATTTGGGATGGATCCTGGGAGTGTTGTTGTTGATGTGGAAGGTATGTTTGATGTGTTTCCATCAATTCCACTTCCTTAAGGTCACTTAGGAGGTTGAATCATATCATAGTATCCTCTCGTCACATGTTTACCCTAGTTGTTTGGTTACTTGTGTAGATATGGGAGGAGGGTGCTACAGAGTGGTATCAAAGTGGGTTGGGCCCTCTTTGGGTCAAATTTAATACCACATAGTGGTATCAGATCACGGTTCACTCCTTGGACTGGATGGGATGTGTGTTTGTCATGTATTCATATCAGTTGTATATGTGTTTCTTGTGTTGTAAGGCCATGTGCTTGTTGCATTTGAATGGTGTTGATCATGGTTGTAGTGATGTCACCATGTGAAGGTTTATGGTGTTGTTGTGGAATGTGTCATCATGAATGTATGGTTATAGATGTATTTTTTATGCATGTCAGTGTCTATATGTTATTATGCATGCATTGTCATGGTTATGGTTATGCATGTATGGTAGGCTAGACATGCATTGTGAGGTAATTGTATGTAATTAGGTCCTCATGATGATATTGGTATTTTATGATGCTAATGTGTTGGATGATATAGAGCAGGAGATGCAGATCATCAAAGTGAAGTTGCAACATTGGACCTCGAGGCAAGAGCATGTTGTCATATAGGTTTGTATGTTGGGCATGCAAGTATGTAGGTTAAGGGTTGTTATATGCATTATGGTTATGTGTATGCCTTTCATTCTATTGATGTTATGGTTACATACATGTGTTAGATAGTCATGAATGATAGGAACCTGGGGTTGTATGTTGTTATGCCTTGATAATACTAGTGATTCCCCCATTACTATTGTTGTTGTATTCCTTATTGTTATTGTTGTGCCCCTATTTTCACCATATTGTTATTATTGTGCCCCATAGAATCCCGCTATTGTTATTTTTGTGCCTTTATATTATTATTGTTAGGTCGGCTTTGGTTATATTGTGACCCTTTAGACTCCTATATATAGAAAGGAGGATTTTTGATTTGAATCATCTAAGAATTTTTCATTTGTGTAATGTAAAGGAGGTTGCCCCCTCGAATAGGCTTATTTCTAAGGCATTTATCTATCATTTCTATCTTTTTGTGAGCTCGTTTCATAACATTTGGTATCAGAGCTTTGGATTCTAGGGTTTCGCTGCTCCAAACAGGTCATCGTGGCATTTTCGCTATAACTTTTTCACTACAAAGTTTTAGAAGCTAAAAAAAACCATTTGAGACAGAGTTGTTCTAAACCTAGGGCCCGAATTTCAGATCTTGTCTTGCTATATTTTCAGAGATATAATCTTAGGAAACTAGGTTTTTTACAGACCCCCGAATTACATTCCAAACAGGTGACCTTAGGAAAATCGTCATAACTTTCGCTCTGAGCATCAGATTGAATTTTAGTAAGAAGTTACAACAATAGGATGAACTGTAGTTGTTTGGGTATCATTTTCAGAACCTCAGGTTGAAACAGTGACCCGCGGCATGTCGTACAAGTTTGCTCTACTGAACTAGTCTATAATCAGGTCATCGTGGGAGATTTGGCATAACTCTTCATTGTAGAATCCAATATTGATTAGACTCACGGGGTTAGAAAGACTACTCAGAGGGTTACCACAGGAATAAATTTCAGACCTTGGAGATCCAAAATTACAGAGATACATCAGATTCAATATCGAGCTCCTATAAAGTGGAAAAAGGTGTGTAGTTTTTTTTAAATTTTTGCATAAACTTGGTTTGAAAAATTAGTTTGAAGGAATTGAAAGGGCATAGTGAAGCATTATTATCGATAATTGATGCCACGAAGAAAGAAAATAGAAACACCTAGTAAGCAACCTGAAAGCTCTAGCATGACTCATGAATAAGAGGAAGAAATGCAACATGATATATCAAAATTACGAGACCAAGTGTAACAAATTTCACTCGCACAAAAAGTAACAGAAGCTAAGATGGATGGTTTAAAGAAAGACATAGAAGATAATATGTATGGTGTGGAAGCTAAGATGGATGGTTTAAAGAAAGGCGTAGAATCTAATATGGATGGTTTAAAGAAAGGTGTAGAAGCTAAGATGAATGATGTGGAAGCTAAGATGGACGATGTGAAAGCTAAGATGGACAACATGGAAGCCAAGATGGATGGCGTGGAAGCTAAGATGGATGATTTAAAGAAAGGCATGGAAGATTTGAAGACAGATTTGACAAAGTTTCTACAAGAAATGCTTACTAATGGTGAAAGGGTAGTAAAGGAAATTCATGATGAGAACAAAATAAATGTTAAAATAAAGGAATTTGGAAAGAATTCTTTTGCTTTGTTTGGAAACCATAATTCCAAACAAATGAGTGCTTTGCATATAGGAAGTCTTCTTAACCTTAATATCGTCTAACATTATGTGGATATGTGTTAGATTCATGAACTTGTATTTGACATATATATCAACTAGTTTCTAGTTACAGGTGGATCTATCAAGGGCATTGGAGGCCCTTGAGAGATGTTGTGGATGTGTTCAGTTGCAAGAAATGTGCTTGGCACAACAAGGTAAGGTAACTAGTGTATTTTTATGTTTATTTAAGCACTGACAGTTATGTGTTGATGGCAGTATGATGCAAGGGATTTCATGGAAAAGAAATTTCCATGGAATCTTGAAGAAGGCTCAGGTTGAGATTTCCCTTGGAAGCACTGGGAACCATGGGGATTGAGTCATGGTGTATGTTGTCAGTCTTGTTCTTTTGGTCTTTTGGTGATTCGTTATGCCTGATTGCGGTTTTGTTTTCGTCTAGTGTATAAACATCATCCTCATCTATAGTTGGTTTCATAGGTTTTGCTTCCATGTTAGAGTCATCATCACCATGTTCAGACTCTTGAGAAACAAGGCTATGGAAGTATAGCTTATCATCACATTCAACAATGTCATCTTCATCACCATCAAAAGAAACATCATCTTCCTTTTCTGGCCGCTTTTTGTCTCCAAGCATATCGAAGCCTTCGCAAAATATCACTAGTTTCAGCAACATCTTGTTCTTCAAGCCATTTTCGATGAATTTTATCTCATTTCCATTGATGTACTTGCTTCTCTTCTTCAGCATTTGCCACTTAATCATTTAAGTATTAATTTTCAACTTCCTTAGAGTAATCATCGTCATCAGGCCTCACTATAATATCCCCATCTTCATCTTCAACTTCATCATTAGCAAATGCCTTTACAAAGACACCTTTAATATATACGGATGTTTCAACTGGCTTGCTTGAGGAAGGATCAACATTTTCCTTGCTTTCATCTTCATCAAATAATCTGTTAAGTAAAAAAATATAAATCAAGTTACATTATCCCCCAAAAAAAATGTGCCTAAAATTGTTTCAACATGATTTTCAAAATTCCATGACAGTAATAAAGGCATAAAGGTCAACTTTTCTCCTTTTCACTATTAGATAAAAGAATACACAAGCATGATTGTGATAGTTGCATCTCTTATTAGGAACAATTATGAAATATATCTATGATCACTTGAGTTTTATATTCTTCAAAATTCCATGACATGTACAAAGGGATAAGTCAAATATGCTCCCATTTACTGTCAGAGAAAAGAATATAAAAGCATGTTTATGACAAGTTACTTTTATAGAGGATTGTTAACTTTTAGTGTTTACTCTAAAAGTGTTTATACCATTTTTGGGGGTACTTCATTAGATGTGGGGTGCATGGTGTGTGGTTGATCCTTGGTGTTGCATGATGGCCTTGCATACTGGACTTTTTGAGTTCTAGACCTTGTATGGATTCTTGTATGACATTCTTCCTTGGAGTGTAGGATACCTATGGAGCTTGGTCACTTCATGTAAGAATCAAATTAAAGGATATTTCTTTCCTTGGAAGACACCTTTCATTGGAGGACTTTTAGGCATTCCAAAGGAGAGCATTGAGCCTTAAATAACTTGGGGTTGCATGGTTGCTTGCATGGAGGCTTATAATTGACTTAAAAATGCTTTGGTTGAGGGAATGGACATGTAGTTGTGTTGGTCTCCAAGGAGGCATGTGGGAGATGCACTAGATATTTTGACCTATGGAGGGGGAGCATTTAACCTTGTGGGGTAGAACTCATGCCTTGGAGCCTTGATTTTAGATTTTCATCACACTGGAACTTAAAATGTCACTTGGAATAGAATGCTTCACATATGTGGACATACTTGTGTCTTGTAGGTTGCTTGTAGTGAAATAGGTCTACTTTTAATAGTAGATACCTCTTAACTCTAATCTTAGTCACAAGGTTCAAACAATGTAAACTTTGAAACGAGAACTATAAACTCAAAATGGGAACGCTGGCCAAAATACCCCGAAAAAACATCAAAAATAGTGCTAAAAACGAAAAGTGTGTATAGTGGAATGATGACTTTTGTTTTTTAGGGTCAATTTTGAACATGTTTTGAAAATGGCAGTGACTACGAAATTTTCGTGAAAAATATAGCTTGAAAACAAAAAAGTGATGATACTGGAACAATGATTTTTTTTTTAGGGTCAATTTTCAAACTTTTTAAAAGGTGCTAGTAAAACCAAATTTTTATGTGCCAAACAAAGTTGTTTATGAGGAAAAAAACACATTAATGTTTTTGGTAGAATATCATTTTTATTTCCTAAGTATAAATTCAACATGTTCTCAACCATAACATGCTAAATACAAAAGAAATTGAAATTTTTTCAACTATAAAATTAAAAAACCATGACATTATGATCACATTACATCACTAAATGAATTCAAAAGTCATTATTTGTATATTGAATAAAACATACATTATAACTCTAATTTAATATTGCATTGTTGATATTTTAAACAATAAAAATGATCATAATTAAGACATATAATCCAACAACATAAAAATGCCTCATAACTTCTCATTTAACACCATATGGAAATCATAAATTTTATTTCAAGATACGATGCATACATCAATTATATAAACTGTCTTAAACAATTATTCAAAATCACTCATATTTTCTTGCACACCATCATAATTCACATCTTCAGATGAGTGACTGGATGCTGACGAAGATGTTCCATATTCATCTCTTTCATCAACTAGTGGCCCATCTGAGTCCACATGCATGCCCGTCATTTCAGGTTTCAAAATTCTTCTAGATCTACAACTGGTTTCAACAGACTCCCATCTCAACAATGATCCTTTTGGTAACGACCTTTTTAGAATCTCTATCATCTTGAAGCGAAGAGTTCCTCTCTTTGTTAAATTGAAGTCATAAACAAGTATGTCAACATCCTCTAATTTTAATATGTCTGTGCGGCGACGATTTATATTTGTACCCTTTCTTTTTCTCTTTCCGCCATTGTTTTTGTCAACTACCATCTCTGGCTTATAGACACCATTGAATGGGTGTGTATTTGTGGCATACCAATGTACTTCAACACTTGTAACATCCTCATTTTCTGTAAAGACCTTTAAAACTTTAGCAACCTAGAATGGATAGCCATTGGGATTTCCATCTGCTAGCACTGCGATCATGAAACCCTCCTTAATATGCTGTACTGAACCCCTGTAAAGGTCTTCCATGGCTTCACGTTGTGCATGAGAACTTCTGGAACCAATATACATCTCTCTTTCCTCTACCTGTGAAGAATTAATAATACCTTGAGATTGTTGTTGTTCAACAATGTTTATTTCCTCATGTTCATTCGACACCTTTTGTGGCCAAATAAATGGATTTTTCAAAGGTATATCTTCATTTGTTGTTGTTGAAATGATATCACTTTGATTATTGAAAAATGACTACCACCAAACTGAATCAGCAATGTCAAAGTACTCATATGTATATCTAATACATTTTTTAATTTCTTCCAGGCAATCAGAATAATTTATATCTCTATTTTGTCTGCGTGCATTATGAACTTCACCAACTAATTGTAATAAAAATATTTTTGATGCAAATATTGGATGATCTGGAATGAACTTCAAAAATTACAAACCTGATGACGATGCTCATTCTGCAGTAGCTGAATACTTCTTGCCCCATATTAGTGTTTTCCCATCAATTTTTTTGATACGAAATTGATGTTGGAAGCTAATGTCATTAAGTTATTCAATGCATTTCCCCTAACCATATGATCCCAGAATAAACCTTTGCATGTCAATAGCTTCTTCCAACACATCAAAAGTAGGCTCTGGCATGTATGATTTCTTAATACATTAAATTAGTGATGTCAAGCTCCCAACTTCCTTCCTCCTCAATGTGACTGAAAAATGACTGAACATCTGATCAATATGGTCATGAGTGTGCCCAACAAGAAGGAAACCAACCTTTACCCTTTGAAAAATTCTCAATTCAACAAGCATGTTTAGATATCCAAAAACAACCTGATTTTTGTTTTCACGGCAAGTGTTGTCCAATTGTAGATACAAAACTTTAAGAAGATTACCAGACCAATGAGAAATCACATCATGAATTATAGTTATGGTTAGATTTGCATCATTATGAATATTTGGAGCTGTGAAGTACACCCTTGGCAACATTTTCCCATTGAAGACCATACAACCGACCAAGTGAAACTGAATAAAATTTCCCTCCTGTAAATTTTTGGGTGTGCGAACAAAATGTGGTAAAAGTGTTTTCTTCTGGTCCATACCATCAATTATCAAACCCAAATATTTATTTGGATTATCATAACACTTATTTCGATGCTTGTACAACTTCTTCCTTTCATTTGTTTATTGTTCGCGATGCTCTTGAAGTTCTTTGACAATTAGATCTACACAACATAAAAGAAAGTCATTAAGAAATATGTTTTCATAGTTGACGACTATACAATTTTAAAATTTAAAGTTATGAATTCTTACCTCTTTCTGACCCTTCACATTTGTCCCTTTTTTATTTAAGAGAAGCACATGTACTGCAAATCCCCATCCTTGTCTTCTTAGGAATACAGACATTGTTGAATTCTTTCTTCCATACCTTCACAAAATATTGATATGTAATAAAACGGCCATGTCCCTCAGCATCTTCTACATATTCTTTGTATAAGAAGTAGATTTCTAGTCTTGAAAAATTATCTGAAATAGGTATTGTCTCTCTATTTGGCATACACTCTCCATGCTTTGAAAAGAAATCTTTCATCCATGACATTGCAGTCTTTGATAATGGCCCAAACTGTGTTTTATGACGTACTTCTGAATAAAATGTGGGATCCTTTTCCAAATTTTCTTGAATTCTTGAGAGACAACATTTCCCAATCGAATGAAACATTTTGAAAGCTTTTCTACAGATAAATAAAGCCCTAATATGATAATCATAACCTGACAATGTAGATTGCATGCACCCACCTAAATATTGATTTTGCATGCTTTTATTCATTGACAAATATCTCTTCCTGCTTTCTAATGCAAATTTGAAATCCATATGATTCAAGCAATCTTTTTGGCAACATTGACTTGAAATGAGAGCGCTGATAGAACTTCTTCTCGTCAGATATTATGCTCTATCCCTTATATAACTAGAACAACTTGCATTGATACGAAAAGGTCTGATCCTACTCCTAGATACAATATTTCTTGGCAACATCTCCATCATTGGATCATCATTTGTATAAGGATTTTCATCATCATTAAGAGGAATGTTATCCACACTATGATCAGCTCCGCTTTTCAAATATTGACTTGGAGGATATTATTCATCTTCCCCTTCTTCAATGCTACTGTCATAGGCCTTAGAATTCGGACTAAATGGAAAATTTGACTCGATGTTTAATGGATATTCTTCCTCATGTGCATTGTCAGTGCTACTCTCATAGTCCATAGAATTAGGACTATGTCGAAAATGTGATTGTTTACTTATTGAAGATGCTACATCCTATCCTTTGTCACTCCTACCTATATACTCATTAGAATTATGACTAAGTGCATCATCCTGTTCTTCATCACTGCTACTCTCATAGTCCTTAGAATTAGGACTAAGAGGACGCTATGACACTCCATTCTTTTGAAATTCATCATCACGCTCTTCATGATTGTTGCTCTCATAGTCCTTAGAATTAGGACTAAGTGGACACTGTGACACTCCAATCTTTTGAAATTCATCATCCCGCTCTTCATCACTGCTGCTCTCATAGTCCTTAGAATTAGGACTAACTGGACATCATGACACTCCATACTTTTGAAATTCATCATCATGTTCTTCATCACTACTGCTCTCATAGTCCTTAGAATTAGGACTAAGTGGACACTTTGACACTCCATTCTTTTGAAATTCATTATCACGCTCTTCATCACTGCTGCTCTCATAGTCCTTAGAATTAGGACTAAGTGGACACCATGACACTCCATTCTTTTGAAATTCGCCATCATGCTCTTCAAAATTGCTGCTCTCATAGTCCTTAGAATTAGGACTAAGTGGACACTGTGACACTCCATTCTTTTGAACTTCACCATCATGCTCTTCATCACTGTTGCTCTCATAGTCCTTAGAATTAGGACTAAGTGGACATAGTGACAATCTATTCTTTTGAAATTTGTCATCAAGCTCATCATCATTGCTGCTTTCATAGTCCTTAGAATTAGGACTAAGTGGAATTTGTGACTCTTTATTTATTTGAAATTCTCCATCCACTCTTTCATCAGTACTGCTCTCATAGTCCTTAGAATCAGGACTAAGTGGAAGAATTGACTTTTTATTCATAGTGGAATAATTCCCGCTATATTCATCAATATGAATAGAGTTGTTACGCAATGAAGATGTTGATGGTGTATAAATCGAAACTTCACTATCAGAACAATCCATCCTTTTCAAATAGAAGATGTTGAATGATACAAATGGAGAGTCTCCTAAAGATATTATATAGCTTAGAGAATGAAATTTTCCCTCCAAAAAACTATTTCCCTCCATAAAGTTCTCAAAAATATTTCCCTCCAAAAATTTTGTTAGATTTATTTACCTTCATTATTTTATTCTACAATTTATTGAAAAATGTAAACTAATTTTTTTTATGAAATAAATCATTAAAATTAAAATTGTAAACTACAACTTCTACATTAATTATTTTAATAGTTAAAGTATATAATATTTACTAAACAATTGAATGTTTTTTAATTTTTAATTTTTATAATATATTCTAAAACAAATTAATCCCACATTCACCCCGCTGTAAAACAATTCTACAATATTCGCTTTATCATATTTTAAAACAAATTATCCCACATTAACCATACTAAAACATCTCCGTAATTTCACTTATATACTAAATTCCATTATCACTATTACTCACATCACATCCAGGTTTTTTGAAGTTCGTTGAAAGACTTGTGCATTTGTGGAGCAGCTACATTGCTATCAACAACATATTCAACGAAGAATTGTCGCAATTGAAAGGTAAGTTAAATTTTTTTCCTTGAAAATTTTCATATTAAATTAGTTTAATGAAGAAGAGGTTTTTTTTTTTTTTTTTTTTTTTTTTAATAAATACTTTTTTTGAGCGAAAATAATAATTACGTCTGTCGTGAGCATGGTGGGCCCGACCAAACTCAATCGCCCAATAGCCATGGGCCGGCCGCCTTGGTGGTTTGGGGTGCGCGGACTGGTGGGTGGGGTGTGGGGGTGTGGGTGGGGCAGTAGGGGGTGTGGGGGCGGGTGGGGTTGTGGTGCCCACCTCAGCGGCTCGCCCGCCTGCTGCGTGGGTTGGGCGATTTTCAGAATCGCCCAACCCCCGCAGTGGGTGGGCGAGCCGCCGGGGTGGACGACGCAGCCCCACCTGCTCCCACACCCCCTACCGCCCCATCGCCCACCCGCCCCCACACCCTCACCCCAGAATCGCCCAATCCCTGCGACGGGTGGGCATGCCGCTAGGGTGGGCGTTGTAGCCCCACCTGCCCCCACTATTGCCCCACCCGCCCCCCCACATCCTCACCCCCTCCACCCACACCTCACCCCTCCTGTCCCCCTACCCCCTACCCCCACATCCTGCCCCCTCAAAGCCACCCTCACCCCCTACCACCACCCCCCAGACCCCTCACCCCCACATCCCCACACACCCCCAATGATGGGACCTAGCCCACACTCCAACGTATAACTTGACACAAGTTTTTCCGTCGCTATTGATGAACTTGGATTTGGTTGATGATTTGGCTTTTAATTATTTTTATGATCAGTGGATATTTTTGGTAGTGGTTGCAATCATTTATTAAGGATTATAAATGGGAAACTGACCTGTACTCCTGCCTTGGTCCTCGTTTCCCACTTGGTCATTACGAAAAACCCTTTGGCATTTTGGTCATTTCGCCATTTTCGTTCTGCTGTGAGAGGTCCGCGAGGGTTTCTATGGTGATACTCTGTTTTGGTTCTATCTACGAATGAATGTGGTTCCATGGGCTCGCCTGTGCTGTTGGAAACTCTATTCCTTGCTGTATGGCTTTGTTATGCGTTCTGGAGGTTGGTATGTTCATTTTCCTTGGCACAACTGGTTATCTCTGCTGTTCAAACATAGAATCGACCATTGGTTGGCTCTGTCTGGTTTCCAACCATTCCTTCTTGCTATTGGTTATTTTTCTACTGCTTTGCTGCTAAAATCATTTTGTTACTATTCCTGTGTGCTCAGGTAAGAAGCACAATGGCTCGCTTGGCTTGTCTTTCAAGTAATTCGTCTTTCCTTGATTTATTTCTGCCTTCTCTTGGTTTAAAAGCTAACAATGCACGCTCCTTTTGTCTCAGGTCATTCCTGTGTTCTGTGTCTCTATGGCATGCGATTTCTTAGTCAACACACTCCCAAGTAAGATTATGTTCTTCCTTTGCTTGTATTATAACTCTGCTCGTTTCACTGTTATGTGTGGTTTGATTAACACCGACCTGTTCTGGCTGCATAGGTCAAAGTTCGAGCTCAGGCGTGGATGGCTTCAACGCTTCAGTTTGCAAACCCTTCTGTGCCTTTCTGGTAGGCTCTGTCACCACAGACTTATTCGACTGTAGCTAGGGTTTATAGTTTTCTGGGGCCGCACCTCGGCATTCGTTTGTTGTCTCTTGTTTGAGTCGTTACACGACCTGGGCACACCTCTGTTTACAATTCCGATTTGTAATTCGTATTGGTTTAACTCTTCGGTTAGGCACGAGGGTTACATGATGAAAAACCCTTGACTAGGGTCTGTCCTGTCTCACGGTCGCTGTTTACTCTATTTGCTTTGACAATGTAATGCTGGACTCTTATGTAATAATAGTTATATATTTTCTTTGTCTCTGTTTTGTTTGGAAAGGAAAAGAAATGGTGTATAACAGATTTTAATGAATTATCTCTATTTGGTTTGTCCAATCGATACTCAGACTCTGATTTCTTCGTTCAATTGTTTTGCTGTGTTGACATTCTCCTGGCCACGAGCTTGTTTACTTGTTCATCCATTCTAGTCCTGGAAACTTGTATTCATTCGATAGTACTTTGTTCATTAAGAGAGGAAAAATATAAAACTGTATGTTTGCACTTTGTTTATCATTGCTGAAGAATTTAGCAATTGAGAAATGAAATTACACAGTATGAAGATGATAGTACAAATGGATGAATGTTAAATTTGTTCTCTGTCTTCTTTTATTCCTTGTATCCGAAAGTGCTGCACCTTGTCAATGATTTTTGATGTTACATTTATGTTCTCTGTCTACAGTTAATTGAACTGTCTAGTTACCTTTTCAGTTGTAGACCTTATAGTTACATAACTATTTAGGTATTCGGTTCTGATTATATGGCAAGATTTTACATTAAACACATTTGTCTTTTTCCTTTTAAAATGACAGGAAAATTATTAATCTACTATTAATTAAAGAAAAAAAATAAATGACCCTAACTGACCAAACTACCCTTGACTAATACTGAAATTAAAAATACAAAAAAAATCCTACATCCTACTTTGACAAACTGAACATAAAGAAAACCAATACGCTAATTCAACTTTCCACCCTGACAGAGACCAACACCCAGTCATGGTGCCTTAGCTGGATGCTCCTACATTAGGCTCCCGGGGCAAAAAGAAATCATGACTTTGGTCCATGAGCTTCTCGACTGAAGAGCCCGTCTGCTCAATCTACCTGGCATCTAGGCACGAATTGTCCTCAATAGGACGGTTCTTCCACTTGACCCGTTATTGCAAATACTCCTTCCGCTGAGTTCGTTTGGCCACTTGAGTGTCTAGGATGCTCTCGATCTTGGGAGGGTGAACGTAAGGCATGTGTCTCATCCAAGTTTCTCCTCCATCCGAGCATTTCGTGTAGGCAGTGTGGTTCTGTCTTCTTCTTCTGGGTCAGCAGTGTAAGGAAACAGGTCTGCTACATTAAATATGGGTGAAATGCCTATCCCTGGTGGCAACTGTATCTCATAGGCATTCGCTGAAAATTTCCGGAGGACTTTGCAGGGACCTATCTTCTTATACTTCAACTTATTGTATGCACCTCTAGGGAAGCGTTCCTTACGCAAATGCGCGAGGACTTTATCTCCTACATTGAACTGTACTTCCCTTCTCTTCAAATATGCTTGTTGTTTATACTTTTGGCTGCTGTCCTGCAATTTAATTTTCACCTACTCATGCAAATATCTCATCGCGTTAGCGAAATCTTCTCCATCTGCGCTTTGCCTTTCTTGCAGTCCGAGATCTCGCAACTCATGCACTCCACGAGGATGCATGTCGTACAAGATCTGAAATGGACTATAACCTGTGCTGCGATTAGGCGAGTCGTTATAAGTGAACTCTACCTAGGCAAGCACTCGATCCCACATCCACGAATTCTCTCCAATCAAGCTTCGTAGCAGGTTTACCAGACTTCTATTTACCACCTCTGTTTGTCCATCAGTTTGCGGGTGATAAGAAGAATTGTAACTCAACTGTGTGTCCACCTTCTTCCACAAGGTGCGCCAAAAGTGCCCTATGAACTTCACATCCTAGTCAGAAAGAATAGACTTAGGAAAACTATGTAGCCTGACAATCTTAGTGAAAAACAAGTGGGCCACGTGAGTGGCATCACTAGTTTTACTGCAAGGGATAAAATGTGCCATCTTTGAGAATCTGTCCACTACTACCATCACCGAGTCATAACCTCGCTATGTCCTAGGTAGACCCAAGACAAAGTCCAAGCTGACTGAGTCCCACGGTCTGCTTGGAACAGGTAATGGTGTATACAGTCTTGTGTTTTGACTGTGACCTTTCGCCAACTGGCACACTTTACATCTGGTCACAAATCGTTGTACATCCCTTCACATCTTTGGCCAAAAGTAGAAATGACTGAGCTGCTCGAGTGTCTTGTCTATGTCAAAATGTCCGGCTAGACCTCCACTGTGCTTCTCCCGAATAATGTTCTCTCTCATCAAGTAGTCAGGAATGCATAGTTGTCCTCCTCTAAACAACAGTTTCTCTTGCAAGTTGTAGTCCAACCATGGACTGTTATCTCTCACCAAGGGATTCTGACATGCCTCATAGGCCTCCTTAAAATCTGTGTCAGTCTGGTATAAATCTTTTAAGTGCTCAAAACCCAGCACTTGCACAGTACTCTCCTAAAAGATTAAACCTCTCCTACTCAATGCATCTGCCACCTTGTTGGCCTGCCCGCTGAAGTGTTTCAACACAAAGTTGAAACTTTGCAAATAATCCACCCACTTGGCATGTTTGTGATTCAGCTTGTGCTGTTGCATCACATACTGTAGTGAAGAATTATCTGAAAACAACACAAATTCGTTTCCTAGCAAATAGTGTCTCCAGTGCTTTAATGCCTGTACAATAGCATAGAACTCCTTGTCATAGGACGAATATTTCTGTCTGCTTTTATTTAGCTTCTCACTGAAAAATGCAACAAGTTTATTCTCCTGGCTGAGTACAACTCCAATAGCCGTACCGCTAGCGTCATAGCAAACCTGAAAGAGCCTTTTAAAATCTGGCAACCTCATGATTGGTCTCTTTGTGATCTTCTTATTCAGTAGTTGAAAACTCCTTTCTACTGCATCATTCCATCAAAAAGGTTGACTGGCCTTTTTAATAGTGTCCAACATAGGTGCACAAATTTCGCTAAAATTTCTTATGAATTTCCGGTAAAAACTCGCCAGCCCATGAAAACTACGTACCTCAAATAAGCTTCTCAGGGATGGCCAATTGACTATCACTAAAATGTTTTCCGGATCCATCTTCAACTCATTTTCTCCTATTACGAAGCCCAAATAAATCAACTCTTTTTGCAGAGAAGTACATTTTTTCAGATTTATTAGCAACTTGTTTTGCTACAATTTTTCCAGCACTTTCAGAACATGTCGAAGGTGCTCTTCCCTTGTCCTGCTGAAAATTAGTATGTCGTCCAGGTATACTATCACAAATTTTCCAATGTATTCTTTCAGCATTTCATTCATTAACTGCATAAATGTACTGGGTGCATTGCTTAGTTCGCCCCACTCGCCCTCCGCGCCCACGCCTGCCCTCCCCCCCACACCCCGCATGCCTGCCCTCCGCGTCCATGCCTGCCCTCCCCCCCCACACCCCGCATGCCTGCCCTCCCTCCCCCCCACGCCCTGCACGCCCGCCCTCCGCACCCGCCCTCACCCACGCCCTCCCCACCCGCCCTTGCCCACCCCGCTCGCCTCACCCGCCCTCGCCTACCTCCTCACCTGCCCTCCCCGCCCGAACTAACCCGCCCTCCCCTCCCAAGCCACGCCTAGGCCACGCCACCCCGGAGGCCCGCCCACCTGCCCCCGCAGTGGTTGGGCGATTCCAGGCCGGCGCCACCCCGGCTGCCCGCCCGCCCGCCCTCTGCCCGTCCTCCCCTTCCTTGCCCGCTCTGCCTCCCCCTCCCCGCCTGCCCACCCACTCCACCCTCCCCACCCGCCCGACCTCCCCCACCGCATCCACCCACCACGCCCTCCCCGCCCGACCTCCCCCTCCCCGCCCGCCTACCCACCCCTCCCATCCGACCTCCCCCTCCCCGCCCGCCCACACCCACACTCGCCCGACCCGCCCACCCGTCCTCGCCTGCCCACCCGCCCTCGTCCGCCCCACCCTCATCCTTCCCGCCCTCGCCCACCCCACCCACTCTCGCATGCCCACCATCACCTGCCCTCGTCTGCCCCACCCGCCCCACCCTCGCCCACCCATCCACCCGCCCTCGCCTGCTTTCCCCGCCCTGCCCTTGCCCACCCATCCATGCCCGCCTGACCTGCCCCGCCCTCGCCTGCCCACCCACCAACCCTCGCCCACCCACCCACACCCGCCCGCCTGCCCTTGCCCACTCACCCACCCGTGCCCGCTCGGCCCACCCACCCTCGCCCGCCCGACCCGCCCCGCCCTCGCCCGCTCGCCCATGCCCGCCACCCGGCCCCGCCGGTCCTACTCACCCATCCCGTCCTCACCCGCC
The DNA here is from genome assembly GCA_031772625.1 of Pinus tabuliformis. Taxonomy (NCBI): domain Eukaryota; kingdom Viridiplantae; phylum Streptophyta; class Pinopsida; order Pinales; family Pinaceae; genus Pinus; species Pinus tabuliformis. The sequence goes on along the minus strand of CM062811.1, from coordinate 382,488,159 downwards.
CCACCCACCCTCGCCTGCTCGCCCACCCGCCCTTGCTCGCCCAACCCGCCCCGCTCCTGCCCACCCACCCTTACCATCCCGACCCGCACCGCCTCACCCTCGCCCACCCACCCACGCCTGCCCCCGTCGTGTCCCTCCTGACCACCCTCACCTGGCCCACCCCACCCACCCATTGCCCTCGCTCGCCCCACCTGTTGTGCCCTTGCCCACCCGCCCTCACCCACCTGCCCTCGCTTGCTCGACTTGCCTCGCCCTCGCCCACCTACCTAAGCTCGCCCGCTTTGCCCGCCCACCCTCACCCGGCCCACCCCCACCCGGCCCGCCCGCCCACCCACCGGCCCTCGCCCGCACCACCCGCCCTGCCCTTGCCCACCAGCCCTAGCCCGCCCAGCCCGCCCTGCCCACCCTCGCCCCACCCGCCCTCACCCACCTCGCCCACCCTCACTTGGCCACCCTCACCTTCTCACCCTGCCCGCACTTGCCTGCCCACCTGCACCCCCCCGCACACCCCTCCGCCTGCCCTCACCCCCTGCCCCCCCACAGCCCACCCCGCCCACCCGCTCGCCCACACTCGCACACTCCGATCACCCACACCCGCCCAGTCCGCCCTCTCGCCCTCACCCGCTCTGCCTGCCCTCTTGCCCTCACCCACCCGGCCGCCCTCCCTTAACCGCCCACCCACCCCCGCCGACCCCGTCGACCCCCACTCGCCTGGCTGCCCACCCCACCTCACCGTCCCTCACCCACCCTCCCGCCCGCCCACCCACCCTCCCAACGCCGACCCGCCCGCTCACCCGTCAGGGGTGGCTGGGCGATTCTGATTATACAAATAAAAAATTTATGATATATTTTCGTTGTTAATTTAGGTTAATATGTTTTTGTTATTTACTGATTTATGTGTTTCTATTTTTTAGGAAAATGGCATCAAAGAAGATTTCTGTGAATCTTTTTGGACCAAAGACTCTTAAAGGTGCATCTTCAAAAAACATTGGTGAACGAACTCCACCTGAGCTCATGGCTACAAATCTTTCAAGTGCCTCAAATGATAAGAAGATGATTTCAGACTCGAAGAATTCAAAAGATGTGAAATTTCCATCAAGAATTTGGTATGTGAAAGAAAGAGAAAGCCAAAATGTGAATATATATCTATATATTGAGTCATGGGAAGAGTCATAGATATGTGTTCGGTACTAGACACTGAAGTTGTTTACATACTTACAAAAGCTCCCAAGTCACATGAAAGGATTAAATACCGACTATCATATTCATTGTATGACACGAGAGAGGTATCTACAAAGTTGTGTAAACAAATCATAAATGAGATGAAACAAAACATCGTAAGTATTGTTATTTATATTTGTATTTTGCGTTCTTGAAAGTGTCTCGCCATATTTTTTTAACTTTGTTTTTATTGACATATGATATTTTGTTTGGCAGAATTTTGTTGAAAGTTGTTCAATTAGGTTGGGAGGCATTCATTTCATAGAGCATGATATCATGAAAGTCGTCAGCAGTTTTTACTCAGTGTCAGAAGAAGATATGGAAAACAAGCAAAATGTAGTAATTGATGATGCTACAAAACTACATCCAAAGAATAAGAAAAAAAGGCCTCTGGTGGATAAATCTAGCAAGGGTAGACAAGTTACTTTTGAGGACGATGAAGTTGAAATTGGCAGTGAAGCATATGTTGCCATTACTGAAGATGACATTGGAACTGAGAAGAGCCGTAAAAGACCAAAAGTAAAAATGCCCAAGAATAAATCTGATGAGAATGTTATGACAAAGAAAAGTAAAGTTGAAGATTTTGAAGTAGTCATTACCAACAGTCAAGAACCTAGTGAAACTTCAAAACAAAGTAGAGAAACCATTACACCAGGAGCTGATTTAGAGGATGGAATTATCAAAACAAAACAAAATTCCATTTGACAAAATTTGACAAAGAGAAACTTAATTGATGGTGGTTGTACATTTCAGCTTAACGTCAGACAAACCTATAAGGTAAGTGAAGGACAATGTCAATATCAAGTTAGAAAGCCACATCATCTGCATATTCACAACTTGAAGACATGGATGAGGTACAGTCCATATGCTCATGTGGTTAGTTATGTGCTTCTTGTTGATCCACTTCAAGTTCCCAACAAAGAAGCATTTGATAAGTCTAAATGTTTTGAATAAAATTATTATGTGCTTGGGGGGAACCATTCTGTAGAAGCTCAAAGATAATTGATGGAGGAATATCCTAATAACCCACGTTTTGAAACAATGAAATGTATCATTTATGCTGGTTTATCAGATATAGAAGCAAAGTTAGTGGCATGGGATCATAATTCAGATAATGAATATAGGATGTTTATGACTTTAATTCAAAGGTTAGATTTATACATAGTGAATTTCAAGAAAAATGTGGTGGGGATAGGATAAATGTTACTGCAGATTTTCGAAAGGAATGTTGTATGGAAATAGGCTGTCAAATTGAAGAGAAAACCAATTCAAAAGGTGGAAAAGGCAACAAAATTAGTGATTTATTCAGAGGTGTTGATAACATTTTCCAATTGGCATTTAGAACTGGAGATGTTTGGAAGTTGATTGATGATATTTTTAGCATGTGGGAAGACATTGGCATTAAAAACCAGAGGGTCAAAAAATCTAAGCCATTGATATGTAGCAACAGTAAATCAGTTCTTGAAATGAAGCAACTTCCAGATGATATGACTATCACACCTTGGATAGCGATGCAAGGAGTGAAAGATGAAAAAATTGTCAAAACAATATTATATCATGTGAGGTTAGGGGAATTATCATTGAAGGAAATGTCTGAAAAATTTCAAAAGTAAGTTTGTTGAATTATTTTTATTTATTTCTAGATTATAATTATCTTTTAAATAAAACATGTTATTCTTGGTAGTATTTGTTATACATATCATTATATTAACTTTTTGTTACTTTATCTATGCAACCACAAAGTTTCCATGAAAATTCAAGAACAAATGGTTAGATTGTTGAATGAAGATAGTTGGGATGATGTTGTACGCAACTATCCAGATTCAAGTTCTATATCAACATTAAAAGATTTTTATCTTACATTTAAAAAAGTATCTTGATTTATACATTCATTTTTATTCATCTGTGTACTATTTTTAATTTATAGCTTACACATATATTTGTTTATTTTATAAAAGATGAGGAAGGATGATAATAGAGCACCAAATAGTTTCAAAACCTTTATTGAAAAAATAAAGATCAAAAGACTGAGGAAGCAACATATTAAGAATGTTGAACTTGATCCAACTCTTAATCATTTCATTTGGAATGGGCTAGACACTATTCAATATCAAGTAATACAAGGCGACTGTGAAGACATTGCTAAACTCATACCTAAAAGGGATTATGCCCTAGTTATTGTAGATATTCTCTATGGTTTCAATATTCCAAACATTGAATATGATAGTGACCCTTATACTTATCAAGCTCTTAGTAAAGTGGTTGCGAGATTTGTAGAAGTCACGTCATCACCAATATGGAGATTTGTGACATTTCATTTGAAGACACAATTGGCAATGATATTGTCAAGCTTCAAGGGGAAAACAAATTCAAGGATGCAGCTTACATGGTAAGACGTTTAAACTATATATTTGATTAATGTTGAAAAATTCATTTATGTACAAGTTAATTGAACTTTTACTATTTCATATTACAGACAAAAGTCAAATCTTCTTAACAATGAAGATCAACAATTTATAAATGATTGTGAGTTCATTGATATTGATAGTTGGGCAAAAGATGATAGGCAGATGTCTATGATTTTTAATGGGGTAGGCGGAAAGAGTCATAGCCAAATATTGGCTTATGATGATGTTGTTAGAAAACTAACATATGAAGACAAAGAAGCAAAAGGAGAGATAGTTAACATTTATCAAAAACCACAATTATTGATTAACTATCTTATAGACATATGTTCAAATGAAGGAGATTGGGTTCTGGATTTATTTTCTGGCTCAGGTAAGTTTTATTATATGAAATTGAATTTCAATATGTTATTTTTTAATTAATATGTCATTGTACTAATTTAGTTCATTATTTCTTTTGTGCTTGATGTTGTAGAGGTAAATCCTCTCTGCAGACAGAGACGATCCCTACTAGCCCAGACCGGGTCTAGCAACAATCACACAATGCTATCACGCAAGTTCCTAATTGCAAATAAAAAGTAGATGGTGAGAACCTACTTGGATTCCAACGCTAGTGTTTGTCGAAGAGATGTCGCCTTCGTTCCTTTGCCTTGGCCGGTCACGATCCCCACGATCTCCGTGATTGGACACCTGCACATGCAAAGAACAACACGAAAACAAGCGTAAAATATAGTAGATGTAATTATATATCAGTCATAAAAGATATAAATCAACATCAAACATAAAACATAAAACAACGAGAGTGGAACCATAATGATAGTCATATATTATTAATAAATAACAAAGAAGAAAACAACCAAAGTTCTGACGTCGAATCCTTCTCAAGAGGGTCCAGCCAGCAAGTCTCTTAAGCATTCACCCTTGGAGGTAGATCTCCCAAGACAAAAACTCTCTCTCACACAAGTTTACACAAGAAAGAAACACTTCACAACCTTCCTTAAGCTCTCTAGCAATTCCACACTTGTCACACCAACTACCTATCAAGTTCACACACTAGCAGCAACACTCCAAGCACTATCAATTCCAAACTAGCTGCTCATGGCAATGGTAGAGGCTTAAATAGGAGAGGGAGTCTCCATGAATGGTGGGAGTATGAGCTTATCTCCAAGGAAGGTGGCTCAAATGACGAAACAAACATGCCAGAGAAGGGAGGGCGACATTTACAAGGCCAACAACCAGGTCTGGAGTCATCTGGAAGGCCGGCTGTTAGAACAAACTCGCCCAAACTGGATCAGCGCGGGTGCATAACTGCACTGGAGCGCTGACATCGCAGCTGAATAACAAAGAAGGTCATGTTAGCGCGATCAGATATGAATAACAGATGCGCTGGCTCATGAAATTCGACCAGCGTGGGAAACACGTGTGCTTCCGCGTTGGCAGAGCATTCCGTCTGTTATGGAGCGCCCGTCAGCGCATTTATCTTGACAACAGTCGCGATGATAGCAAAAAATTTGGCAAAGTGGGTCATTTGGCAACATTAGAGAGCATGAGCATGGATGAATTGGACTCATGACACAGTAGAAAGACTGACAGGGAGACAGTGACAAATTACTGTGTAACAGATGCCCCCTAAAGCATGAAACCCGAGAGAGTGGGAGGGGTGAAATGCTTTACGAAACTGGCTGAACTGGAACACCACCAGGAAGAACCTGCACGTATGTACAACTGATATCTCTGATAATCGATTACATGTAGTCCAGGCATGGGCGCAGCCATCCAAAAGACATATGAAGGAGGTCTGTGGTATGGATGCAGCCACCCAGCTAAAGAGACCATGATGATAATAAAGGTATGGTCGCAGCCATCCATGAAGACTCAGGTATGGGCGCAGCCATCCATCATTGAGTCATGTAATGATCGTAATAATCCACAAAATCGCAACCTGGATTGCAACAGACAAAACCTAGGGTCTTGCGCTCCATCTCGACCCGAACAAAGTACAAGTTCAAGCATGTGAATATGGGAGTTGAAGTCGAACATGCAAGAACATCGTCTGATTACGAGTCAATGATGAAAACTGTTAACAGACGCTAGAGGGACCACCAATAATGACAATGGTCCTCAAGGTACTATAGGTACAATCCACGGCGTGTGAATCAATGAGCTGACATCGAACACCCACAGAATCATTCGATCGGAGGCCAATGATGAAAACCTCGCGTCGAACACGAAGAACCTGCCATTGAGGCATGCAGGCTCTAAGGCACCTAAAGGGAGTCTCTAAGTCACCTTCCTGGATAATGAGCTGAAGTCGACAGGAAGTGACCTTGATCGAAGGTGGGCCATAATGTTTCCCACATCATCGACACGAGACAAAGAAGGATAAGATATTTTGTGTGAGGTATCAGAGGGGGGTTGAGTATTCTTGCAGAGGTCAACTTCTCTTGAACATATCGGCGGCACGACAGTGGACTTGGCAGTATTGATATTCAAATGATCAAGGGTCATGGTGACAAGTCAATGAGCAGATGAAAAGTCAAACAGGATAACCCAAACCCACGGAGGCCAGTGTAAAACGAGACGAGAGGTTCCCACCCAGACACGAATGCAGACTAGTGCCATGTTCAAGAGCGACATACTGCCGATACGACAATAATTATGGGTCCATTTTCCCCACCATTCCTGGCGAGTACCCCGATTATTTTTTGATGACAAGCTTGACGGGGATAGCATATGCTTGTGAGCGTCATTTCGACGGAGTCCGATGTCATTAAGTTTTAACGAGTCTGACAAAGGAAGAACTCGGCATCTTTTCCTGTTTAGAGAGTCTGAAAAGACAACAGAAAAGTAAACTCCAGGGGGGTCCTTTTTCGTAAAGTTGTGTCTCGCGAGCCCGAAAAAGTATAAAATAATGCTCGAAAGAACCGCCCGACCAGTATGATCGAGGAGTACTTTTCGTAAGTAGTGACTTCGACCCAAAAAAGTAGAAAAGTGGTCAGAAGTACGTCGTTTTGGAGCCAATAACGAGTTTGAAACGACAAAAACCCAGCAATCTTTTTAGTTTAAACGGTCGAAAAAAGAGCTTTAAAGGCGACCGCCTCTCATTCCTTTTAACGAGCCGAGAGGGGGACTCGGCCATCTTTTCTTATTTCACGTCGAAAAAGAGCTTAAAGATGACGTTCCGGGACCAAGCGTGTATAGAACCGTCGTAATTCCACCGGCATGAGAATCTGCACAAGAAACACCGCACGCGTAAACCTGTTCGAGATAATATGGACCAGATGCATAAAAACATAGCAGAACTATATGGGCACCAAGCACATGGTAAAAATCATCACAAAAATCCCTCATTTATGAAAAATAATACTTAATTATGAAATTTTACCATAAATAGGGGGGTAAATAAAGTTTTTTACCATTGTTACCATTTGGAACTTTGGAGGACGTCTTGGAGCTGTGAGGTTGACGAGCCGAATTCCACTCCGTACGCACATCAACCATCCTACAGTCTGTTCCAGGTAGGTTCACCCTCCTCTACGCTCCATTTTCAAGTATTTTAGTTGCATTTTAACGGTGGGAAGTGCTGGTTTGGGCGGATTTTTTGAACCTCAATTCGCTCTCGGTCAGCGCGGATTTCCTTATCGGGTCCGTGCTGATCGAAAAAGATTTACATAGACCACCCCCGGATCAGCGCGGAAGAGTGATGTACTTCCGCGCTGACCCAGGAAAAATATCAAAGGGCGCCATTATCAGCGCGACTGTTTTGACGCCGCACAACAAGTTTTTTAACAAATTGAACGCATGAAACTTTATGGACAGGGCCCTAATGAATTTTTGTGATCATGCAGGGTAAAATGGCGTTCGTTTGGCAGGAGCGAGCTCATGATAATGAGGACATAGCGGCATTTGCCGATGCTGGGTGCCGTAATGCAATGCGGGCGTGCGGGTTGCTCAAATTCTTCCTAACTCCGCACCTGCGAGCACAGCCTGACCTTCTTGAATTCCTGATCAGAGCCTAGAATCCCACTGATGGGAAATTTGTGATTCGAGGCCGAGACATTGAGTTCGACTATACAGATATCTATTTTTTGACCGGGTTATCACGTCGAGGTGAGATGCCCATTCTAGAGGGGCAGCGACCCGGCGGTGATACTCTGGATATGTTGATGGCCCGGGTGTGCCCACAGGCATGCAAGTCACGGAGTGGGAAAGTAGCTATTCCTACGGTGGAGGACATCGTCCTTCGAACCATACTCTTTATGGTGACTCGGGCAGCGGGCTCCTTGGAATCACGAGGCCTCGAAGGCCCATCTTCGAATGACTCTCGAATGTTTAAATCCCACCATATTCAACTGGGCAGCAGCAGTAACAACCAGTATGAAGAGACAGTTGAGCAACTGCCGACGTGGTGAGTCGAAGCAGTTTGGCTATGGGTCGATTTTAGTCCCGCTCATGCTGGAGCGGGTACCGGCATTACAGCTACAGGACATGGTCGTGGATCCACCTAGAGGCCCCCGAGAGACGAGGGCCAGTCGATGGGGCCATGTCATGCCACGAGGAGGTGGCGGCCGACCAGTGGCATGGGGAGTATACTTCCGAGAGTGGCTGGATCGGCAGACTATTTTTGTGGAGGACTGGCCATATGCTGGCATAGACTTCCATGGAGACCCAGACATGCCGCTGCCTGCTGGAGAGCAGTGGGACGATGGTGGTAAGCCACTTGATCTCTTTTTGATTTTTTATTTTTTGTTAATGTTTTTGATTTTTCATGTACATGTCTTAATGATGAATACTATGGTATGCAGATGTAGGACCGACGAGACCCCTTGGTTTGGCCCCAGAGGCGCGGAGGGATGCACAGGGCATTGGAGCTCTAGCCCTGGCTCCTCGGGAGTCGATACGATGGAGACCGTGATACGGAACCTTGAGGGCTTACTGTCAGGGATTCCAGATTACCAGGGGATAGAGGAGGTCCCCATAGCATCTCAGATCCATACAGTGGGGGTAGAACCTAGGATGCACCGCCTTTTGAGGCGGGTGGCACGAGCGGCTGCAGATTATAGAGAGCATAACCCACCCCAGTAGACATCTAGGTCTTTATTTCCTACTGATGGTTTTTTGAGAGACATGTGTCTCAGATGTACCGAGAACACAGGCCTTATCTAGACATATACACTTATTTTTTGAGCGCCTTGGTGCGCCATACGATATATATATATACATATTCCTATGGTTTATTATTGTGCTTTTATGTGCTTGCTTGTATGATGTTTTGATTATAAATTACGCAAATGTCTATCTAATACATGATTAGCCAATGCATCAGATAATGTGTTTAATCGTCGTGGAATATGCTGATATGTGATAAAGTCAAAATTCCTTTCTAACAATTTAACACGTAAGTACAACCTTAAAATGTGACGGTCTCTGATGGAATATCGCCCATTGAGCTGATGGACGACAAGTTGAGAGTCTAGGTTAACAACCAATGTACGAATATTGAGATTAATCGCCTCGGCTAATAATTCAATAACAACACTATATTCAGTGACATTGTTTGTAGTACAACCTAAACACACACCCTGAAGATCTATCAACTCACCGTGAGGATCGTAGATCACCCACGCCGCAGAGGACAAATTGCGAGTGCTGCGGCAGGCACCATCAGCGAAACCAATATAAGGTGCACCCGACATCTGCACAAGAAGCAAAAACACAATAAGGAGCAATCACGCTTTTCACACCAAGCCAAAAAACATGAAAACATACACACACACACTTGCTAAGACACACACATGTATAAATTGAAGCGCATGAATCATGCATAGTACTTTTTCAAGTACAACCCATTGCGGGGCTTATCAAGAGGATTACCTTCGTAGTCAACTAGCTCGTATGCCCCTTTTTGCAACACTCTCTTTACAATGTAAGGGCCTAGCCACATGGGCTCGAGTTTGCTTGCCCCCAGCTTGTCATTTGCTTGGTCGTATAGCAGGACTAGATCTCCCTCAACAAAGGAACGAGGATGAATGGTATGGTCAAAATGAGTTTTGACTCTCTTCTTTTGAGCTTCGATGGCTAGAGAGGCTAAGCGACGGGTCTCGTCTAACCGTTCTAGATAAAGAAGCCGTTCCTCTACCGGAGTAGTGTTGGGAAGCAACTCGACGGCTATTTTCAACGAAGGAATTTCACATTCTATGGGAAGGGTAGCCTCCAGTCCGTAAACTAGTTGAAATGGAGTGAAACCGGTGGCATCCTTCACAGAGGTTCGGTAGGCCCACAAGGCGGGAAACAACATCAGATGCCAATTAGACTTATGCATGTCAACAGTGCGTTGAAGCATCGTAACCAAAATCTTGTTAACGGCTTCAACCTGGCCGTTAGACTGAGGATAGTACGGGGTTGAACTATCGTGCCGTAAGCCTAGTTGGGTTGTCAACTCGGTCATCATGTGATTACGGAAATGTTTTCCGTGATCTGTGACGATGGCCTGTGGAACTCCGAACCATGTAATAACATGATTGAACAAAAACTGCGCTGCTGTGTGACCGTCTTCATTTAATGTGGGCATCGCCTCGGCCCATTTTGTAAAGTAATCGACGACAACGATAATAAACCCATGCCCCCCGGCCGAGCGAGGCTTACAGGTTGTATAATCAATGCCCCATTTTGCAAAAGGGCCTACGGTCACTACAGGGTGCAGCGGGGCCGGTGGCGCACGCATCTTCCGCTGGTATATCTGGCATGCATGACATGAACGGACGACAAGAATGCAATCTTTAAAAATGGAGGGCCAGAAATAACCAGCGCGAAGGATTTTTTGAGCTGTGGCATATCCGGACATGTGACCACCACAGGCGCCAGAGTGGCAGTCGTTCAAGACTCTCTCAGCTTCCTCGAGGGTAAGACATCGGCGGAGAACGGAGTCCACGCCGAGACGGTACAGGGTGTCCCCTATGATACGATAGGGTTGAGACTGATGGCGGATCCGCCGTTGAGCATCTTTGGATACAGCGGGGCGGAAAGAGGACGTTTGTAAATAAACGATAATATCCCCGTACCAGGGATCGAGGGTGCTGATCAGAAAAAGAGTGTCATCCGGGATATGATCCTCTGAAAGAGAGGGTGCAGAAGGAGATGGCAAAGAACAGAGTAATTCAGCAAAGACCAGAGACTTCTTAGACTTGGCAGCAGTAAATTCCAAGTCAAACTCTTGGAGGATTACGATCCACTTTGAGTATTTTCCCCCCAGCAACTGACGTGACAAAATGTACGTCATCGGGTTGCAGTCAGAAATCACGGTCGTGGTGCGCAACAAGATATAATGCCGGAAGCGTTGGACGGCACAAACGGTGGCCAATGCCAACTTCTCGACGTAAGCGTAGCGAGTTTCCGTATCCAAGAGGTTGCGGCTGAGATAATATATGACATGTTCATTGCCATCATCATCATCTTGTACGAGAACCATGCCGATAGTAGTATCGGCGGCGGCTAGATACAGAGTATAATCACGGTGGTAGTTCGGAGGTCGCAATAATGGAGCAGAGACAAGGAGACCCTTGAGTCGCTCGAAAGACTCCTGAGCGATAGCATCCCAATGGAAGGGGGTATCTCGCTTCAATAACCGTGTGAAACCCTTAGCCACCTCGGCATAGTTCGGAATGAATCGTCTTAAGAAATTCGCTTTACCCTGCAAACTTTGCAACTGCTGCAAAGAAGCAGGGGGAGGAAGGGTCAAAATAGCCTCGACTTTGAGGGGGTCCAGACGGATGCCCTCTCGGGAGACGATAAACCCGAGCAGTCGGCCTGATTCAACGCAGAAGACACATTTATGAGGATTGAGCCTGATACGGTAGTGTCGACAACAGAGAAAAATTTCGCGAAGATGGGAGGGATGGTCTTGACGCTTAGCTGAATGAGCTGGAAGATCATCCAGATACGGCTGTACAATGTGACGAATGTCATGAAAGGCATAGGACATTGCACGTTGGAAGGTAGCACCGGCATTCTTTAAACCGAAAGGGAGCTTCTTATAGGCAAAAGTGCCCCAAGGACAGATGAAAGCGGTCTTATGTTGATCAGCGGGCGCGATATTGATCTGGTTATATCCAGAAAAACCGTCCATAAACGAGTAGATTCCGCTTCCTGCACACTCATCAATAAGCTGATCGATGAAAGGTGTGGGGAAGTTATCCTTAGGACAGGCGCGGTTAATGTCACGATAATCAACACAGACTCGAATAATACCTTGCTTTTTGTTCACAGGGACTATATTAGAAACCCAATCCGTGAGTGGAATGGGGTAAATGAAACCAGCCTTGAGAAGCTTTTCGACTTCTGCTTGAATGGATGTAGCCTTTCGGGGGTGCACAGGGCGTAGGCGTTGACGAACAGGCTTAGCACCTGGATACGTAGGTATCTCGTGCACCACTATGTTAGGGTCGATGCCGGGCATCTCTTCATAGGACCAAGCGAAGACATCACGAAATTCGCGAAATAGATCGGTGTAAAGTTGAACTTCCTCTGGAGTGCAAGTGACTCCAATATGAATGTGCTCGACAATCCCTGGTTTCACAGAGATGTCGATGGGTTGGGTCTGCGTAATGTTTCCCATATTGCCCTCAGAAGACACTTGGTAAATTTGAATAGGTGTTTGTAGAGGCTGGAATGGGATACACGAAGCAAACCGTTCGAGACATGCGATCATTTCCTGATGGGCAGGGAGAAACGAGGAATGGTGGTGATGATCTGACCAAGGGGGCTCCTCAAGAGACATGGTCTCTATGATGGCTTCATCGGAAGGAAATATTTCCTTTAATGGATCCGAAGTAGCATCATCTCCAAGCCAAGGGAAATGAACATATGAATCAGGAACACCGCTCGGAAGAGCAGGTTCGGGAGGGGGAGCCGATGCAGCGACGATTTCGACGTAGTTGAGCTCGGCAGGACTCAACGGCATCATATCGCCCCAGGATTCTATCTGATTAGCGGGAGGAAGGACCCACGGATCAGAACGCACGGAAATCATGTTAATAGGGGCGAGATTCGGAGGCGGGAGTGGAAAGACACCCATTAGGGCGGGATCCTTAAAGAGCCCAGCTCCCACACTCTCGAATGATTTGGAGGTATGCTCCACGAAAGGCACATTACCTTCAGAAGAAGAGGCGAAGAAGGAGAGCTGGTCCACTGTGACAATCTTCCCCTGATGAGGGAAACGAATGACACGGAAAAGGGAGGAGGCCACGGCTTGCATGGCGTATGTCCAGCTACGTCCGAGGAGGAGGTTGTAGGTAAGATTAGCGTCGACGACTTCGACCTCCACTTCTACCGTCTTCCCTTCCAAGGAGATGGGCAAGCGTTGGAGGATACCGTAAGGACAGGACTCTCTTCCATCAAAGGCTTCTAACGTCGTAGGAGACTGGCTCAATGTTGGAGAACCAATAGCTTTCCAGCAAGCAACAGACATGATGCAAGTTGAGGCACCTTCATCAATGACTGTACGATGAATCGTTTTACCATTGATGATGACCTGTATAAGGAAAGCGATTTGGTGGGGCAGTCTCGGCGTATAGCCCTCGAGATCAAAAGAAATCAGATCCGAGTCAGCCGGGTCTATGCCACCAATGGCCGATAGCAAGGACTTCCTCTGGGAGGGGCAGCTCTGGAGGACTTCTAGAGCGGACATAACAGACGGAGCCTGAGCTAAGTCCTCAACGATGTTGTAGTGCTGGGCAGCACGAGCATTAGGGTTGTAAGAAGACTTCCGGAGTACACCTTTTGGAGGGGGTCGGATAGTCGTCTCAGTGCTAGGTCTTTCGATGTGGAGAGGACCAGAACTAGACGGAGGAGCATTGGAGGGGACCTTCGACTCTTTTCCGGCATGAGATGGATATTATTTTGCTCGAGTAGTGACATGGATGGGAATTGTCCCAGCCATAAATACTTGAGAGCCAAATGAAGAAGAGGGTTGCGATGGATATGCCACCATTTGAGTTTGTTGAGAAGGGAAAGGTTCTTTAAGCACAACAGGAGTCCCAGGAGCACCTTTCAACAATCAACTAACTTCGGACCGCCTGGGGCAGTCTTTAGTGTAGTGATCCTCATCACAGATAAGACAAGGATACTTAGGTTTACGTTTGGCTCCTTCCTCGGGTGGAGGTTTAGGGGAGTCCTATTTGGGTTGTTCAGATTTATTCTTGGCTTTCCCTTTCTTTTTCCCTTTCGAGGATTTATCCGCCATGGTGGACTGAACGGCGTTAACCTCGGAGGTACTTTCAGAATTAAATTGACCCTGAGAAGTGTTTCCATTAGAAGCATTCTGTTTTTGCTTCCCAGGGTTCGCAGATGACTTCTTTGAAGACGCGTTTACAGAGCCAATAACTCCGTCAACAGATGGTTTTGGCGGAGCTTTGGATGTTCCGGGTCTCGAGGCGTCTGGCAAATAATCATATAAAGTACCTGACTGAGAGTATACTAAGTCGAGGTACTGAGCACGCGCGATAGCTTGCTCTTCAGTTACACAAGCTCCCATGGCGATGTCTCACGCGATTGCAGGGACAAAGGAAGTCATGAACCAATCGGTCAGGAGCTGATCAGGAATCCAAAATTTGATCAAGCGACGACGCCGTCTCCATTCATGTATATGATCAAATATATGCGTGGCCGTGTCCTGTTTGAGAGATGTAAGGAGATGTGTCCCTGTCTCATACCGAATGGGTAACTGAAAATGAGTTAGGAATGCCATAGCCAGCGAGTTGAAATCTTGAAATGTTCCGCGATTCAACTCAATATACCACTTAGCGGCTGAGCCAGTGAGGGTCCTTTGGAAGAGGCGGAGCTGGATGGAGTCATCAAGCCACGAGTTGGATGAGCACCAAAGGTGATAGGTCATGACATGGGCTTGAGGATCTTCACCAGTTTTGCCATCGAATTTTGGGCAATCACCGGGTATTTTAGTTGGAACTGGTGGCCAATATGGATTATGAAGAATGGGATCATTCGTCAACTTGGACACATCTGGAAGTTCCAACGTCGCTAAGAAAGGCAACTGAGGATTAAAGGACATTTGTGGTTGTGGAAGAGAGGTAGTACCAGGGTTCCAACGAGGTGGTGGTTGCCCCCATGGACTTTGTCCGGATGGGCCCGACCCATAAGGGTTCTGCCCATAGGGATTTTGCCCATAGGGGTTCTGTCCATAAGGATTCTGTCCATATGGATTCTGTCCATAAGGATTCTGTCCATAAGCAGACAGTTGACCCTGGGTCTGCCCCCCAGCACCCCATGGATTAGCAACTTGACCTGCAGGCGCAACGTACTGTTGCTGATAATTCTGATAAGGAGTGACCTGCATTTGTTGATAATTTTGATAAGGGGTAAATTGAGTTTGCCCCTGGGGTTGCTGGTAGCCATACGTCTGCTGAGCTCCATACTGAGCCTGATAAGAAGGCTGCGCTTGGTAAGAAGGTTGAGGTCGTGGCCCACCTTGCATTTGATAACCAATTTGAGTCTGGGGCCCAGAAGGATGTCCTTGAACAGGTTGGGCTTGGACCATCTGGCCGGAAGGTTGGCCTGGTTGGGTTTGGGGCAGACCTGTTTGCCCAGAAGGATGTGCTTGCTGGGTACCAGGTTGTCCTTGAGCAACCAAGGGTTGTCCTTGTGGAACAGATGGTTGAGCGGGCTGGATGACCGGTTGACCTTGAGGTTGGCCAGCCTGTCCAGAAGGATGACCAAGCTGGGCAGTGGGTTGGCCTTGCTGTGCAGAAAGTTGGCCCGCTTGCCCAGAAGGATACCCCTGTTGGATTGCCGGTTGACCTTGTGGAATATAAGTTTGTCTAGCTTGTCCAGAGGGATAACCCTGCTGGATACTAGGTTGGCCTTGTTGGATGTAAGGTTGTCCTGGTTGTCCAGACGGGTAACCTTTCTGGGTACCAGGTTGCCCCGGATAGCCAGAAGGTTGAGTCAGATAGGTAAAAGATGGATCGACAGCGGCCGAAGGTTGTCCCTGATAGGGTTGTCCTTGTAGGCCCCCAGGTTGTCCTGGGTAAGACTGGCCATAATATTGCTGCCCTTGAGGGGTTTGCACATAAGATGGCTGGCCTTGGTTAGGCGGTCCCTGAAGTTGTGCAGGCATTGCTTGGCCCCCATGGAAAGTGGTGGCGTTCCAAGCAATGGATAATGGTACCGAAACCTCAACAAAAGGTTGAGTAGGCAAGGGTTGAGAAAGCTGAAGGTATTGACCAGTAGAATCGTAATAAAAGAATGGACCCTGCGCATTCGGATCCTGAACAGCTTGTCCATAGGCATCATATGGCCCCCCTCCTGGGACGGGACCAGAAGAGGGTGGAGCACTTTGTGCAGGGTGGACAACTTTAGGTGAGTGTGCTGGCTGGCCGTTACTCACTTGACCGTGAGGGGGACCAGCACCAGTGTTCAAGGCTGAAGACGCTGTAATGGCACTAACAACCGGAGTTGAATGTGCTACACAAACAGTTGGATTTGTCGGAACTGAAGTGACAGGTGTAGTGTGGAATTGTGAAACAAAAGATCCCATGGTGGGAGTGATATGGGGGTCCCACATAGTCGAAGCAGGGATCCTGGCACTTACCCTATCCCTCAACGACTGGTAGCGTGGGGGGAGCGGAGAAGTAGCTAGGATGGGAGTGTCGATATTCGACAAAATAGGTGTCTCACTCACTCTAGGAGATGTCTCATCCATGTGAGAGGTAGACATTGGAGACGAAACACCAGGGGGGGTAAAAGGAATATCATCCTCTTCAGGCTCCCAGATGGGGTTCCAATGAATTTCGTAACCTTCGTCGTCCGGAGCGCGAGAGTTTATCGGTTGGATACTCGGGATAACAGGAAGAGTATCACTTACAACCGGTACCTCAGGAGCAGCGGAGGACGGAGACCCTTGATCACTTGGAACGGGAGTCGACGGTTCAACCAGGATGACAAACTTCAAACAAAACCTAAGGGAATCTAACGATAAAGGACCCTACTCAAACTAACACACACAAGATCTAACCAGGTAATGTTTATCGCGGCCAAATGAATTTTAAGACGCAAGGACACAACTTGACCTTTTCATGTTTTAAGAGTCGAGAAAAGGACAAAAAGGTGACTCTAGTCGCCTTTGAATGTTTTGTGAGCTCGAAGTGACAAATTGCTCAAGTGAGACTTTTATTTTAAGGAGTCTGAAAAGGATCAAAAGTGACTACTCTGGAGAGACTAGGCAAAGGGTTTACCAAACAAATCTGTAAAACTGCATATACACCTTGGCAGTCATATGAAAACCAAGGACTTCCCGTACGGCAGTCAATCTTCCCGAATGCTGTGTTCGGTGCGTTACGTCTTGTAAGGCGGCAGACACGGCTTCCTGTGGATAAAGGATGATAACCTAGTGGGGTCTCCCCTATATATGCGACGGTACGTGGGAGCTCAAGTCCGTGCTAGACCACTATCGAGTCACAAAAGGAGGAATCACCCAACTGTAGTGTGAAACAACAGTGACTAGGTTTAACGACGCCGGAGCACGTCTCTAGCCTAGACCTCTAAACAGTGAGTGTTATGTTCCAATGCGTTTTTAAGTTCATTCAGTTCATTTTACGGTTGATCTTGAATTAGGTTTCGGTTTTCAGGCCCTACCGTATGAAAACTTCTCAAAACTTCCTAAATGCAAACTATATGCCAAAATATGTCATTCCATTCGATGAATGCTAATTACGAGAGAGTTAGAAGGCTTTCATACAAACGAAATGATTACAAAACAACAAACAACTTCTCTAATGCAGCTAATGGAAGTTCACAATCTTTTCGTTAAGATCACTAATCATTAATCAAAAGGAAAAGCTTCTAGTTCTCATTAGCCAATACAAAGCAAAAGAGATTTTTTTTTTTGTTGATGGCAAAGTGCATTAAACAAACTTTTGAGAAATAATAACAAACAAATGTGAAAAGAACCGGTTGACCCCAAACAACTGTGATCCGTGTCCAGGTAGTGAGAAGTAATCGAAACAATGCGAAGACTGGTTCAATAACAATCACCTAAACAACCAAGCAAAAGCAAGCAAAGAGGAAGGTTTCGCAAAACCAAAAGCAAGCAGTAAACGAACCTTTGTGAGCGAGTAACCAAGCAAAGCCGATCCAATGAAATTGGAATGATAAAACCAGGTCACAAGACACAAAAAGCAAGATCCGCTCAACAAGACTTCTCAAGAAAGTGCTTCAATCTTCAGACAATGGAAATCAAGTCATAAACCAAGTGAAAACAGCAGGGGATAGCAAAACCAACAGGCTCAGGAGGCAGAATTGAAGAAATTCAATTCTACAGGTATCAACGTGGGTGATACACAGCAACAATGCGCTGATAAGAAACCACGTGTAGCAACAAAGCGTTGTCAGCGCGGAAGTACACGGCTTAACCGCGCTGGTTCGATTTTCAGAACCTTCGCGACTGTTCAGTGTATAAACGTGATGATCACGAAGTCAAAGAAACAACTATGCGATGGCAGCGCGACTGTTTTATTATAAACCGCGCTGAAGCTAAAAAACAGGCACAATCAAGCCAAAAGCTCCCAAACCAAGGAAATCACTCTTTAAACAATCGATGCACCTCCCAGACTGAACCAGGAAAATAAAAAAACAGAGAACTAATCCCCAATCTTTGAAAAGAGAGAAAAAATCAAACTCAAGGACAAAAAGTGAACACAAAAAGACAGAAGCCAGCTCCAAGCTGTTCAGTTCGTAAACCAAACCGGAGATGGACTGAAGTGGCTTTGATCTACTTCACTAATGCAGAGCAATAGCGTTTCAAAGGCTATCTAGCCGTGCTTTAGGTTCCGTCCAAAGTTTACAAATCAAACAACAAGGTAAAGAAACTCCCCAGTGGAGTCGCCAAATTGTTGTAGAGGTAAATCCTCTCTGCGGACAGAGACGATCCCTACTAGCCCAGACCGGGTCTAGCAACAATCACACAATGCTATCACGCAAGTTCCTAATTGCAAATAAAAAGTAGATGGTGAGAACCTACTTGGATTCCAACGCTAGTGTTTTTCGAAGAGATGTCGCCTTCGTTCCTTTGCCTTGGCCGGTCACGATCCCCACGATCTCTGTGATTGGACACCTGCACATGCAAAGAACAACACGAAAACAAGCGTAAAATCTAGTAGATGCAATTATATATCAGTCAGAAAAGATATAACTCAACATCAAACATAAAACAACGAGAGTGGAACCATAATGATAGTCATCTATTATTAATAAATAACAAAGAAGAATACAACCAAAGTTCTGACGTCGAATCCTTCTCAAGAGGGTCCAGCCAGCAAGTCTCTTAAGCATTCACCCTTGGAGGTAGATCTCCCAAGACAAAAACTCTCTCTCACACAAGTTTACACAAGAAAGAAACACTTCACAACCTTCCTTAAGCTCTCTAGCAATCCCACACTTGTCACACCAACTACCTATCAAGTTCACACACTAGCAGCAACACTCCAAGCACTATCAATTCCAAACTAGCTGCTCATGGCAATGGTAGAGGCTTAAATAGGAGAGGGAGTCTCCATGAATGGTGGGAGGATGAGCTTATCTCCAAGGAAGGTGGCTCAAATGACGAAACAGACATGCCAGAGAAGGGAGGGCGACATTTACAAGGCCAACAACCAGGTCTGGAGTCATCTGGAAGGCCGGCTGTTAGAACAAACTCGCCCAAACTGGATTAGCACGGGTCCATAACTGCACTGGAGCGCTGACATCGCAGCTGAATAACAAAGAAGGTCATGTCAGCGCGATCAGATATGAATAACAGACGCGCTGGCTCATGAAATTCGACCAGCGCGGGAAACACGTGTGCTTCCGCGCTGGCAGCGCATTCCGTCTGTTATGGAGCGCCCGTCAGCGCGTTTATCTTGACAACAGTCGCGATGATAGCAAAAACTTTGGCAAAGTGGGTCATTTGGCAACATTAGAGAGCATGAGCATGGATGAATTGGACTCATGACACAGTAGAAAGACTGACAGGGAGACAGTGACAAATTACTGTGTAACACTTGATAATTAGGTACAACACTAGCATGTTGCCTTCAAAAAGGAAGAAATTGCATTGCAATTGAAAAAGATCCAATACAATGCAATTTCATTCAGCAAAGAATTAATGCTCTTCAATTTCTTCCAGATGCAATGCAAGAAATTGGGTTGAAGAAAGGGGACTTTAGTGAATCACGTGTGGCAAAAAAGGCAAAGGAACCCCAACCACCATTACATGGAAAGTTTGGAAAGACATACATTGGGAGATTCGCAGACATCAAGGATCTATTAGAAGAGGAAAATGAGCAAAAGGAAGCAGAAAATATTGTGGAAGAAGACAATGATGAAACTCTAGACGATGAAGAGTTTGGATTACATGACATTGTTGATTAAATTTAAGTTATACTTGGAAATCAAGCTTTATAATGTTTTGACTTTGACATTTTATGAGAAGAATAAACACTCAATTAAGGTTGTTATGCGTTCAATATTTGTAATATGTGATTTTCGCATTAATTTTTAAGTTAATCATTATTTGTTGAAAAAGAGAAGTGATTATTATTATTTTTTTGACATGGAATTCATAAAAAAAAAAAAACTATTATTTAACCATTTTTAGTTAAAATTTTCGTATAAAAATTGTGATTTTGACATGTCAATTCTAGCAAAAAATTATCAAAACGTGTAGTTTTTTAGTTATATTTATGTTAAAAATGGTTATTTTTATGTCCATTGTTAAAAAATATTGTTTTTTAGAAACAATTATTTCATGTGGATTGAAAAATTAATTAAGGATGTACAAATATGTAGAATATCGAAAATTCAAAATATCGACCTTCTAATTTAAAAATGCAAAAACAATAAAAACCTCACTACAAAAAAATTAAAATTAAAATAAAAAACAAGAAAATATGAAGAAAACGACTACTTAAAAAATTATTAAATTTACAAAATAACTATTTACATTTCATACATTAGAAAATTTAAACTAAAAAAAGGGTTTAATGCATAATTACCACTTTCTAAAATCAACATGAAAATCACTACCATTCTAAAATGCAATGTACATAAAAAAAATTAAAGTGCCAAAAACTATGCTCTAAAAAAACATGTGTGTTTTGCATCACTCCTTTTCAAAATCAGGTCACTTTTTTGCTATCTCTACGAAACGGGTAACAGTATCAATTCTCGTTTCAAAGTTTACATTGTTTTCATCAAACTTGAACCTTGCAGTTCAAATTTTGGCGAACCTTACAAAAATTATTAACAAAAAAAGAAATAAAAGAGCTTGACTAAGGTTCAATGGGTTCAATTCAAGTTCACTCTATTCAATTCAACCTATGAAAAGTGCCCTTGAACCTTTGAAGATATATAACTGTTAAGTGTTCCCCTTGCGACCATCTGGCAGATTCATCATATATAACACTTGAGCTTTCAATTTAGGCCGAAACTTTATATAAAGTCACATAAATTCAAAAATCCAAAGGGAGGGCACAAGACCAACCTGGTAGCATGGTGTGCTTTATTAGAAGCCCCCCTACATAACAAGAGTGGATGAACTATGGTGACAAAGTTATGGTTACTCCTAGGTCGATGTAAATTACATGAATAAGAGCATTGGGTTACAATCCTCGACAACTTGATTTTGATTGCAAGGGGTGGCTTTGCCTGGGTTATACTAGGGTAGGAATTTGGGATCAATAACACCTTAAGATAAAACTGTTAAATATATTTGAAGTTATGAAAAATAATTTAGCCGATGAGTTATAGGTTATTTATAAAATTATATTAGCCATAGACTTGTAAATTTCATTGATTTCATTTATAATATATATTAATATTAACTATGAGATAATAATTTTTTTTAATTCCTTATGGCAAAAAATGAAGTCAAATCGAAGTAAATCACTGTCAAACTTGAACCGTGTGAGATAGCCTCTCATATAAATATAGATAAGAGAGAAAGATTATTATAATCAATAAGGAACTTACATTTATGCTTTTTTACAACTGGATTAATGACATAATATATATATCTCTCTCTCTCTCAAAATATTTGTTGTACTTTTTATCCCTATGTCTTAAGGCACAAGGCTTTCTAGGAGCATTTTGGAAGCCTATGGAGGGTGTTTGATTCATAAGGAGACATTGAGGTTAGGATTTGGTGATAAACCCTGAGTTTTACTTGTTGAGAGGAAAAGAAGAGACACAGACTTACATGGGGCCAAGAAAGACTTGTTGCTGGTGATTCTAACATGTTGGAGTACCTTGGTAGAAGTAGGGCTTTTATTGGTTTTACCCATCTAGGGTTTTGGAGAGCTTAGAGGGTTGCACCAACTTGTGCTAAGCTGCAAGTATGTACTTAAACTTCATATATATCTCTCTCTCTCTCTCTCTCTCTCTCTCTATATATATATATATATATATATATATATATATATATATATATATATATATATATATATATATGTCCAAAACTGTCTTATAATAAAATCTACATTAATTGTTGTGATTTTGGATTTGGTTTATGCATGAAAATATTGCTCTAAATACCTGAAACTTGTTGACAAAAAGTTAGTATCTTCTCTATTGAATTTTTAGTGCACTAGGGTTGATGTGAAGTGAAACATTGTCCACTGTTTTCTGCCATAATTATGTTGTAGTTGGGTTTGAAGTCAACCCTAAGGCTGAAAATTCACAGGGATTAGATTCATGGAATTTTTAAAGAGATTAAATTTCTGAACTTGTTAAAGATAGGTTAATT
Source organism: Pinus tabuliformis (assembly GCA_031772625.1). Lineage (NCBI taxonomy): Eukaryota > Viridiplantae > Streptophyta > Pinopsida > Pinales > Pinaceae > Pinus > Pinus tabuliformis. The sequence goes on along the minus strand of CM062811.1, from coordinate 382,465,743 downwards.
CATGAAATTTATACAAGAACACTCCTATCACTTGGATGTTAACTTACCAATAATAAAAGCCTAAGAATGAAATCTAGAGGAGAAGACACAAAATATAATTAGATCAATATAGAAGAAAATAACAGATACATGTAAGATGCCTATTCAACATCATCTGGATGTGAATCAAGCATCAAATTCACATTTGATAATGTTGGAACAAAAATCTCATTCTCTTGGGTGCTATCATCAAGATTTTCCTCTTGATCATCCCCATAACTCAATTCAAAATTGCAAAAAAGATCCTACAGGTTGTGGCAAATATATCAATGGTTGAGTATTACAAACATTCACTAGCATAACATATAAATATATTCTTAAGAAAAAAATATATAAATACATTCATTCAAACCTGAGTGTCCTCAATTGGTGCTCGAAATACACCATTGGTCTTGGCATTATCTTGCCTTGTACCCTACATAGGTAATAAATAGGATCCAATTTCCAAGTAAGCTAATTCTAGTGAAAATCTTTCATTTTCCACTGATCAAGTAGGAAATTAGTTGTTCTTCTAGCATAAGAAAACACTTCCTTTTGCATATTTCCTGATTAAATGCTAGAGAGACTAGAATACCCAGCACAAAAATCCAATATTTAAGTGAAAATTGACCTACAGATTATGCTTGCTTATTTGCCCAAAATTTAACACCACTCGTATCTTCTTAGAGAGTGTATAACATATCCAATCATGGATACAAAAAATAAGGGAGAGATTTGGTGTGAAGCCCTATGAACTTGGCTTAAATTATTTGGATTAAGAACTTACCTCCTCACATAGGCTTGTTTCACCATGGCTTCTTAGGATTCGAGGAATGCCACTTTCACTGGCAAGGGAATCCCTAAAATTGACATCTTCTGAGTTTCCTTCTTCATTTCGAAAGAAAAGTTAATTACCAAATGCAATCATTAGACCATCCCATCAAGGTATAACCAAAGAATAAAATAAAGGAATTTAATGTTCCATTTATTGTTTGTTGTGTTTATTATGCAAACTTCACCTCATTTGAGGCATCTCCTTCAAAGGTTCATATTCTTCCGCATCACCATCTGAAAGGATTTTATGATGAATTTCCTTTGAAAGGTCCTCAGAAGATATATCATCCTCAGAATTTTGCAACACTCCACTAGATCCCTTCCCAACCCTACTTCAAGTCATGAATCAAAATTTTTGTAAGAAAAATATCTTTAATCTAATTACCCAATGAATCCTCTTTCCTATCCACAAACATATAACAATTAAAGTTGTGAGAGATAAAAATTGAACATATAAGTCCCAATTTAGTTCAAGCTAGAGCTTTCGAAGATGGATCTTCTCCAATATAGATGAAATTGATTTGCTAATAGTTGGATATGGTTTGAAAGAAGCATTTGGTATTTTTAACACAAAAGAAATAAAATTTTTGAATAGGCATTTCAAATACATTGCCAATTACTGCAACCTGAAAGAGTATCTAGGCAAAAAGAGGTAACATAATGATAATAATAAAAAAAAATTCATAAAATCCATTAGGATTTAGCATGTATCTCCTCAAGGTTAGATTTATTTTCTTGCAAAGAAAATGGGTACCCACATTGAAATAATATATGAATCAAAACCTATCAAACACATACAATAGATTGTTCATGCAATCGTCTACCTTTTTGTCACTTTTCTTTTCCACTATATTCAAAGATTTAGAAAACATTTTGGATTTTCCTTGTGAACCCTCCTCCTTCTCCTCCTCCTTCTCAAGGGAGCATGAAGCTACTATGAGCAAGTCATCTGATGATTCCGCTATGAACTCATCTTTTATAACTAGGTTAATCTTTAGCTTCTTACTTTGTTTGTCTTCTTCGTGAATTCTTTTCTTGGATTTGTTTTTGGCTTTGAGTGATTCCATTTCTGCGTATTTATTTGAATCTTGATTATGTTTTGTTGTTTCCCTTGTATTCCCATTTATAGAAGCATGAAATTTCAAGTTTTCATGATATTTGATGCTTTTAGAAGCAGATTATTTCATGGATGTGTTTATGGTTTCAAGAATGTTAGTTCCATTGCAGACATTATCAACTTGATGATATTTTTTATCATCCTCCCTTTCTGCTTCACCTAAGAGATTGCAATTTTTTTTTGGGAAATGCATTGTTTCTTTGCATGTTGTATTTGCTCAAAACTAGCAGCAAAACCTTAACCATTACTCACGAAATCACTATCACTCATGTAGTCCATGAGATCACTATCATCAACAATATTAATTTGATAAGTAAGAGGAAATTGCCTTCTATCATTACCAAGAGATTTCCCTTCTCTCTTCAACCTTTTTAGCTTTCCTTGTGGTATTAGAGAAGCCTCTTTGGAAACCAGAAGAAGATCTTCATCGTCAATCTCCAAATGGGTCACTCACCTTCACCTCATTTCCATTTCCATGATAAACCTTTTAGTTATAAAGGGACCTACATTTCACAAACACCATTCAATTTACCCAACCATTGTTCCCATTAAACTTCACACATGTTTTTACTTCGGATAAAAAGCATAGATCAAACCTTTTGTAGTAGTAGATATATCAAAACCTAAATGTGGATTGATTAAAGCCAAAGTTGACACAATGGAAATACATTCAAAATTAAATAGGATTTTCTTTAGCCTCACATAAATAGATTTCAACTCAAGAGTGCAAAAAAAATCCCTCATAGAGACATTGATGTAGAAGAAATATTATTCAGAGACCTATGCGGCCAAGCCCTATTTTTTGATAGTGCAAGTGGTACCTCATAAATACAAAAAATAAAAACAACCAGAGATAGTTAAGCACATTATATGGAACTACACGATTGCCAAAGGTTTTACAGAATTGGTAGATGTTGAGTATAGGACTGTTTTTATTATCGTTCTTTGTAGAAAAGGAGACTCGTTTTAGGATAAAATGTTGGCCCAACAAATAGGAAAGAGTGTGTCAGATCAGGATGCAATCGTAATGATACAAATCTCCTTATGCAAGAGATGGTGTGAGGCATCCTTTTATAATCTAATCAATCCATTAATTTTTGAGATCTTGTAACTTTTAGATCAGAGTTGGCTTAGATCTGGGCATGATGTATATTGTTCAAGAAAGTTGTACATCCTCATCAAATTTGAGACAAAGAATACTAGAAAATTGGCCAGTGCAAAAATTGTAATTGAAAATTGGAGAAGATAATATAAATCCACTAGGAAAAGGAAAATTAAGATATCATGTAGAAAAAGTTAAATCCAAATATGCGGTTTCCATAACATTTGGAGAAAGTGTTGAGAATGAAGAGGATAGTGAGCATAAGAAAATAAGAACTAGTTGATATTATTGCCGTTGTAGGCCATATAAGAAGGGATATGCTAGTAATACTGGTCAAAACCCATATGCAAGATGTGGAACCAAGACATTATCAAAGACAAGAAAGATATAATGGTTAACGGTCTTGTTTGCAGTAACACTCGGATCAAATTTGAGTTAAATAATATTGACACTCCGTTAATTATTTGTAGCACTAGGTGAGAAATTAAGATAAAAAAAGCTTAAGATAGAAACCCCACACTAAAATATCTTAGTGGGCTTATAACACAAACCCTATATGAGAAACCTTAGAAAAAATACAGACACAGAGGAGAGATCGGGAAAGGATAAAGCCAAATACTTCAATCTCAAATGAGTACTCTACCAAGAATATATTTTCAGTAATAGATGATTTGAAACAATGTATTCAATATGAAAAAGAATAAATCAAATATACCATTAGAGTACAAAAATATCAAATACATAATGGAATGAAAGGTCCATACATTTACGAGTTATTGGTGGACTCTATGTCTCCAGAGATGAATGAGCATCATATGGGAGTGTTGAAGAGCGAGAATGGTGGGATACGGTGATCCATAGATTGATTTTGAGGACTGAAAGTCTTGAATGTGTTGCAGGGTCCAGTACTAGCATCCCAAGCTGATCGATGTTATGGGCATCCAAAGATGCCTCTAGGAAATTGTGGTGCCAAAATTTGTTCGAAAGACTTTCATTTGGTTTACATGTAAATAATTCACCACAAAATGAGCCAATTTAGTGGTATGTGTGGGCTCTCGCCAAAGTCTCATTAGATGTTGGAAATGAAATTATAGGTCCCATTCCAATCCCATAACTTTGTAAAGTGCGAGTTAAAGTAGGCATAAAATAATTATGAGAATTTGGAGCACTAGGAATGAGTGGGCTCCTTGAAATAGCCTACATGTTATGTGAGATTATCCTCAGAGGATACAAGGGTTCTTTGCCTCATGAATGGTGAAGAAATCATTGAACTAACAAATGTCCACATTCATGGTCTTTTGGAAATTGCACTAGATGATTCAGACGGTGACGGTGGTAATTTTTTTTAAATAAAAAATATATTATGATTAAGATCGTGATGGTGGTAATTTGTTTTAAATAAAAAGTATATTAATTATATGAATAGAAGTGTTAATATAACTATTTTTTTGGTTTATTAAATATGTGATTTTTGTGCTAAGAGTTATTCTCCAACTCTGTATGGTAGAGATGTTGTAATGTAACGTAATATAATGTAATGTTCTGTAAATATTTTAATGTAATGTAATGTTCTGTAAATATTTTGGCTTTGTCAAATTACATAAAAATAAAAATAAAATAATAAACACAAAATTTATAATTATAATTATTAATAAAACATTTTTACTAAGTCAAATTACATAAAAATATGCAAAACCATTTTAGAGTGAAAAGAGATTCGATCCATCCCTGTGTCGGGTAGATCCAAAGTTAATATGGATCTAGGTTGGTTATATAAGGTATGATATTTGTATCTGAATAATTTAGTATGATTATGATAAGTTTATGTTTCAATTTGAATGTTGTGCACTTTTTAAAATAGTGGTATTGTGTTTTTTAACTCAAAACATGAAGAGGTAGTGAGCTTTTTTTCTTCTTCTTTTAAATGTGTTTCCATTCAACCTAGTGGCCTATGAATTTTGGAGAAGACACTAGCTCTAGATGGCTTACTACTTCCATGTTGAATGGAGACCCTAGATACTTTTTGATGATATTCCTATTATTGATGTCGGTAACGTGGATCTGAGGGATGTAAGAACATAGTAAATAAACATGAAAATATATGAACACATGTAAAAATTCATGAATATAGGAAAGAAATAAACCCAACTAACCCGTGATATCAACTCCAAAGTTGCAGCCTTCAACTAGGAATTAGTTGTTTCCCACCTCTTCAAGAGCCTCCAAGTTCCCTCCAATGCTCTTCTATCGATGGCAGAAGCTACAAGTATATATAGAATTTCCAAAACCCTAAAAATTTCTAACCATATCAAGAATTTCATCTAAAATCTCTCAAAACGAACCAAAACCTTCCTGCAAAAACACTAGTTTCAAGGTAACTCACTTTTGTCAATAGTTCAGAACGGGGATTCAATAGAGTTTCGAGTGGACCTATGATTTTTTTTATGAAATTAGAGTTTGGTTTTTTCCTTGGTGTCTCCTTGAGAGAGGATACTAAAGCTTGAAATGTTGTTGTGTCATTTGAGGTCTCAACATAAAGCTCGTCAATGGACGCAGGGCATCTAGGGTTGCAGACCACAAAACTATGTACATGTTGTATGTAAATGTTAAATTAAATATAATCGGTGTTGTGTAGTGTCAATTCCATCAAGACTATAGTACATGCTGACACTTAATATAAACTAACAAATAAAATATAATGCAAATGCATTTTTAATGATAACAATAAACTAAAAGGATTTAGACAATTACATTAACAATCATATAGGGTAACAATGTTTATAAAATTATTATATATATACTATCTAAAAAAAATTAAAAAAAAATGTCAATAATAATATTTATAACAAAAAAATTATACGTAGTATTAAATTAAGGATTCAATAAAAATAAACAAGATATTACATTGTATATAAACCATTTAACATGTAAAACTTAAGTTTCAACAAATATAATTAGTGGTCCTATGCAATGATATTTGTGTGTGTCGAAGAGTATAACCTTCTTAAAGATATAGTTGTTTACGTCACCACCATTTCTCATGTATTGAGACAAAATAAAAGACTCAACATTAAAATCATGTCAAGGTTTCTTTTTGTTTCAATGTAAACATAGAAAGGTATAATAGCATGCTCCCTCCTAAAGGTTTGAAACTTATTATTTTTTTGAACTAAGCTTCCACCTATCAGAGTAAGGCCAATTTCTAAAATTTAGCGTTATGAGAGGTTATGACCAATGGGGGGATTTCTATTGGGCCCTTTATCTTTACTAATATTTGCACAAGATTACTAGATTTTGTACACCAGGAATAAATCTCAAGGCCTTTACGAATGGACTTGAAAAGGGCCTTAGGCTAGGAATATGGTCATCATTACTATTCTTTGCTTAATAAGAATTAGTATGAAGGAAGGAGAAAAAGACCTTTACTTCTAAAATCAAGTTTCTCATGTTCAAGGGCCATGAATTTGGCATTGAGCAACCACATATTTAATCCTCATTAGATAATCTTAGGGATATATGGGATATCAATTCCATTAGGAATTTTTTCACACCATGTATAGGAGTCAAGGAGTGTACCATGGGTAGGAGAGATAAACAAGGGAATTAGGTCTTGCAAGGATCTTCTTAGTCTCGAGGGGTGCATGAGCTAGATTTAAAAACCACATAGATCTTCTTTATTGGATCTTTAGTCTTAAGTCAAGATATGGGAACTAGAGGAGGTATTTCTCATCACATGTGGGAGTTAGTGTCTATGGTATGGTTAGGAGAGGAAAACAATGACCTTAGTCCCTAAATTAATCTTTCTCATGCTCAATTTCCATGAACAATAGCTCTCGCTAGGAATATGGTCATTTAGTATGTTTTGCATAATAAAAATGAGTCTCATGGCCTTTACTATGACCAAGGAAGGAAATTAAAAAAAAGGGACTTAAGTCCTAAATAATTAGTGACCATGTTTCAAACCATTGCATTAATTATATTCTCTAAGGGATATTCAAAGGCATCTAGGAGGGATGTGTCTACCATTCAAAGGTTTTGCACACCATGACTGGTTCTTGGAGCCTCATCATTGGACCTTAATAAAATTAGGAGGCTTTCAAATCACATATGATGCTTACAAGTGTAGGCTTGGTCAAAATAGGAACATAAGGGGCTTAGGTCTTATTTGAGTCTTTAATGGTTAAGCTTTGTGAAATGTTTCTCAAAGAACCACACATGACCTCTATAGGGGATCTTAGGCATCTATGGGGGATCTTTAGTGTCATTAATATGTTTTACATAGTAAAAATGGGTCTTAATCTTGTACCATGGCAAACAGATGGGAAAAAATGTAAAAAAAGTGAAATGTAACAGTTTAGTATCAAAATTGTAAGTTTCCATTTTCAAAGTGACACAATTAAAAATGACTATCATAAATGACTAATTCATATACTTGTTGTACTTGTTAGTTGGTCATATTTTTATTCTTGGACTATATTAGTCATTTACATTAATCATTTTTAGTTTTTTCACTTATTACATAGTCATATATTTTAATCCTAGACTAGATTAGTCATTTAATTTATTTTTAGTTGGGTCACTTATTATCTAGTCATACAGTTTATCCCTAGACTAAAATAGTCATTTAAGTTAGTCGTTTTGAGTTGCGTCACTTAAAATTGCTGGAATTTAGTAGTTATTCACTTGAAATAATTGTGGTGACTAACATTTTTAGTCACATAGTCACCAATATTTCATTTTGTACTAGTAAAAAGACTTGTCCTTATTTAAATATGCCTTCTTCTAGATGCTATCTTGATGCGTAGTGCATATATATACACACTCCAGTGTTGGGTGCCTTTTGTTGGTTGCTATTCACATCTCACATGTAATGCTTGGTATGTGTTGGGGTAAAATGATTTTGACTTGGACATTGAGTCTAGGAACCCAATGGGTTTTATAAAAATAACTATAAACATGTATATAAACCCAATGTATAACAATAGCCTTCAAAATTTTTGACCCCAATTGTAATTTTTTTGCAAAAAAATATATAACATTTACTAGGTGATAACAAACCCTTAAATTCTTAAGCCCTAATCCTTGAACCCTTAACTCCTAATCCCTTAACACAAAATCCTTAAATACCCTACACCCTCTAGGTATTCCCTATAAATATTATCACTTCTAATTACTAATCCCAAATCCATGACCATTATAATTACTAACCCCATGATGTCCAAGCCTTATTGCCCCTAAATTGTATAACACATAACAAATATAATCCCAAGCCCCTATAACCTTGAACACCTACTAATTTTGAAGCCTAACTCTATTATCTAATATAGCTTGTAACCATAACCATTATATCCCAAAAAGCATAACCCTATCACCCTTAGATCTTGAAATGTAACGATTATCACTAATAAACTCTCAGTCATAACAACTATACTTGTTAATTATTAACATATATGATCCATAACCTAATCCCATATAAAAAAATATTCTCTAACTCCTATATTCCCTATATGGGAATGAGGAATGATGACAATGAGACTGCATGATGGACGTTGATGCAAATGTTGACGATCTCAAATTTTATTTGGGGATGTCAGACATCCTTGAGTCTTGAAACCCTCACATGCTATCAAGGCATGTGCCAAGTCTAACCATGTAAAATTTTAATGCATATAGGAACAGTTTGAAGAATTTTAAACGTTGGACCCATTCTCTCATCATCATGCAATATCACTGGATAACATTGGTGATGGGCATGTTGGAAGACATTCCATGACATTTCAAGAGAGTTTCAACAAAGATTCCTTAAAAGGGAATGATGAATGATGACAATGAGAGTACATGATGAATGTTGATGCAAACGTGGATGATCTCAAAGATTATGTGAGGATGTCACGCACCCTTGAGTCTTTAAACCCTTGCATACCATCTACTCTAAGCTTGTCAAATTTTGACGCATGTAAGAACAATTTGAAGAAATTTCAACATTGGCCACATTCACTGCTCACCTTGCGACGCCAATGGATGAAATTGGTGATGATCATGTTGGAAGACATTCTATGACATTTCAAGAGTGTTTCGACAAACATTCCATAGATGGGAATGACGAATGATGACAATGAGACTGCCTGATGAAAGTTGATGCAAACATGGATGATCTCAGAGATTATGCGGGGACATCAAGCATCCTTGAGTCTTGAAACCCTCACATATTGTCAAGGAATGTGTCTAGTCTCTAACAATGCCAAATTTCAATGCATACAAGAATATTTTGAAGAAATTTCAATGTTGGCCCCATTCAATGCTCATTATACGACATTGATGGATGACATTTGTGATGGGAATGTTGGAAGACGTTCCATGACATTTCAAGAGAGTTCTGATAAATCCCTAAATTCCCTAACCCATAAGCTCACATTGACCTTTAAATACTTAAGACCTAATCCCTAAAGTACCCTTAATTCCTCAATCCTAGTTAGTCACTAATCCCTTAACACAAAATCCCTAAATACCCTAACCCCTAAGCCATATACCCTTAAACACTTAAGCCCTAACCCCTAATCCCTTAATCCATAAACCCCTATGCCCTAAGCACATAAACATTAATCCCTTAACCCATAATCCCTATGTCATTAAATATTAAACTACCTTACCCATAAGCGTCAAATCCCTTACCTCTTGACCCTTAATCTCTTAAACCCTAACTCCTAATCCCTTAATCATTAATCCTTGTACCTCAAATCCATAAATCCCATAATCCTGAAATCCTCTATCCACTTAACCCACACTGCCTCAATAAATTAACTGTTTAGGCACATCCATCGTTAAATATGATGCTAAAAGGTGACTAACTAAAGTGAAAATTTAGGTGCTAAATGGGGAGCTAAACTCGGTGCAATTTATGGTGTAAATTTCTGGCATAAATCTGACTCAATTTCTAGCGTGAATTTCTGGCGCAATTCCTGGTTCCATTTCTAGCGCAATTTCTGGCGGTATTAGCACCTAAAAGTTTTGGACGGTGAAAACAATGCAAAAATAGTGCCATCTCGATAAATAGCACTAGAATTTTCAAAAAATTGGATAAAAATACTCTAAAACAATCCTTGGAAGCAAAATAGGGAGTAAAAATAGAGCTAATCACAGGGATTTGTTATAGTGGGTACATACCCATTACCATCCATTAAAAAAAAGGAACCAACACTATGAGACATGTCTGTCCAGGGAGTAAAAATAGAGCTAATCACAGGGATTTGTTATAGTGGTTATATACCCATTACCATCCATTAAAAAAAAGGAACCAACACTATGAGACATGTCTGTCCCATTTATATTATATATGTTCAACAAAAATCCATTAAAAATGAAACTGTACCTAACCCTTTTTAAGGGCCATTTTACAATACACTATGTACACAGTCTTTCAGGATATTTCAATTTTAAAAAGTAAAAAAGGGCTTGTTCAATGAAAGGTGTCTCATCCCTCTACTTCCATATGTGACATAGATCCTATTCCATGTTTATCCCATATTTTGAAAGTCGATCGACCATAATATTTCACTCCCTGTAGATATGTGAACATATAGAGAAATTGAATGAGTCTTTTAGTCACCAAATGTCTTCTAGGATTGGACATAAAAGTGAATTCCTCCAAAATGTGATCTTTTTAGCCAATTGACTACTAACATAGAGTCTCCATACACGTTTGAAACCATTTTCTTTTGAAAATACCAATAAGTTTTTACAAGCTAGTAATTAGGCCTTATTGTTTGTGCCTAGGCCAAACCCCATTTAAGCATGAAAAGAGTGATTGGGTGAAATGAAGAGGACGTATCCCCTACCACTCTTGTTTGCAAAGTCACTAGAGGCCCCATCAAAGAAATCCCATGGTTTTGTGAGGTCTGAGGATTCTTTCACGATTAGTCTAGGAGGAGGAATGCAGTTTTCCCAAGGAAAGTGAGCCAGAATTGCCAGAGATTCAACTGCAACTATCTTTGGCACTGTTAATTTTCCTTGAAATATGATTTTATTGCGAACCAACCATATGCCCCAAAAACTAATGAGAAAGAGGGTCCAATGAGCACAAGTTGATGGATTTGCACACCACTCTTTCCATACATCTTACAATTCTTCCCCTTCCCATCTATGATTGGACCTTGTTGCATTTTGACACACTTCTTAGACATGCTTGAAGAAATGGCATAGCATGAGCAAGTGCTTGATGTTTTCTTCATCTCTTTTGCATAGTGTTCACCATCCCGACCCCATAGAAAAATGCTTCTGGAGCATATCCCATGTGGGTACCCTTTTTTCCATAAGGAACCACATGAATATTTTGGCTTTTGAAGGGAATTTGGATTTCCATAGCACCTTCCACTACCCCTTTGTCTCATATATAGCTCCATCTATGTTTAGGGAAATATATGCTAGCTTGGGGGTGTAGAAACCAGCTGATGAGACACTCTAGACCAACTCTTCTTCACATTTGGTAATCCTTATATGACTGGTATTTAGAGAATTCAAATATCCATTCCATTCCTTAATGAAATTCTCCCCAATGCCTAACTACATGGCATGTTTCCATCCTTGCCTCCAAATGGTAGTATTTGATGGGATGGCTATATGAGAAAACCTAGAAATGCCTCTGTCCCGAAGTGAGGTAATCAATTGCTAGGGAAAGACATGATGAATTGTCCAACTATTACCCACATCCATTCTAAATTTCAAAATATTTGTCACACTACCATCCTTCTTGACTTGTTAAGTCATCATAACTATCGTGATCTAGAATTCTTCTCTCACTTCTTTTTGAGCGTATAAATAAAAAGTTAAAGAATCTTAATTAATCTCTTTCCTTTTTTAGGTTTGATAGATCATATTGGTCTTATTGGATGATATCTATCTACACACACACACACACACACACACACACACATTATATAAATCTATATATTTATAAACAATTATAATAAAACTGTAGTATTTCAATAAAATATAAAAGTTAAATATATATAAGAAACATATGTAAATTTAATCTTTAAATTTGGTTGTCATTTATTATTTTTGAATATATATGTGTGTGTGTGTGTTAATATTTATTTATTTGTTTTTTTTGTAAGTAAAAAGCCTTTGTATTACACTTGTGGTACAAAAATTACATTCATCAAAGCACTAAGGCTTAATAAAAACCAACTATGTTTAGAGGCATGAGGCTAAAAGTTGGAATAGTATAAATAAATAAGAGGAATCCTTTTCCCACTTGGGAGAAACCAAAAGTCCTCTTGGCATTTACGAAGAAATAAAACAAACAAAAACATTGAGAGATATAAGAGCACAAAGACATTGTAGCTACAAAAGAAGCTACCGTGAGAGTCGAGAAATGCCCAACTAACACTTTGGAGGGTCTTCCTAGACCACTGGGTAGGGCTTGTAGTAGTCTAGGTCCTCAGGAAAGAGGTGTTATGTGGAAACCAACTGACTAGATGAATCTAGTTGCTCAAAATGTTGTGGGCAAGCTGAGGTGCATTAGTTACTATATTGGCCACTCTTGCTGGATGAGGGGCTCAATCTAGCTAGAGCAGTCTTCTATTCACCGCGAGACTATTGATGTCTTGGTGAAGGGTTGCAGATCATATCTTATTGAACATTGGTCTGAGCTAGAGTATGAACATTGGTTTGATCGTGAGAACACGAAGTGGTCATACACCATAAATGTCGAGGGAGGGTGGGTTTAGCACTGTCTCCCTATTCCAAAATCAAAGTGTTGTGAAAGATGTGCTAGTGGTGTTGCCAACTTCTTGCGATGAATGCACTGTGGGTGTAATTCATGAGGGAAGTTAATGCCTTGGATATGTTGTCCAACACCCAGCTCTGGGGGTTAATTTTTTATTTATACCATATGCACTTAAACTATATAAATTTATCTATTTATAAACAATTATAGAAGTGTAATATTTTAAGAAAATATAAAAATTAAATATATAAAAGAGACATAGACATATTAAAAAAATATTTTAATAATTATTTTTTGTGGTAATTTATTATTTTTGAGTATATATATATATATATATATATATATATATATATATAGATATAGATATAGATATAGATATAGATATAGATATAGATATATATATATATACACACACACACACACACAGTTAAATCTATAATTTTATAAGAAGTTAAATAGAAGTTTAATATTTCAATAAAATAGAAAAGTTAAAGTCTTAGACTATTTTGGAGGGTTTTTTCGACATATTTTTTGGTCTAATTTGCCTATAATTTGGCAGAGATTTCTTAGAATCACAAGTTTGAGTATTAAACTCTCCACAATCTAAGTGGTCCAATGTTTTTCAGGGTGTTGAATCCATATATGCACCCATATATGCACTCAAAAACTCATTTTAAACAACATAAATTAAGATTTGGACATAAAAATTTTCACTGGATTCCAGTGAAAAACTCCAAACCATAGCATGTTTAGAGAATGTCAAAATTAATTATATAAAAGAAACCTATGAAAATTAAAAAAATATTTTAATATTTAAATTTTGTTTATATATATATGAACCTTTTCGATGCATATATGGATTCAACACCGTGGAAAACCTTTGGAGTACTTTGGTTGTGAAGAGTTCACCTATCAAACTTGTGATTTCAATGGATCGTGCTGAATTCTAGACCAATTAGATTGGAAAATAAATGGGAAAACTTTTCAAAAAGTCACACACACACACACACACATATTATGCCAAGCACACTTAAATTGGATTTTATATTTATAGACCGTTATAATAGAAGTGTAACATTTTAATAAAATACAAAAGTTAAATATATAAAAGTAATATATGTAAATGAAAAACACTTATTTTAATATATGTATGTATGTATGTATGTATGTATGTATGTAAGAAATATAATATTTCCGAGCTTTCTTTTGTGCGATTTTTGGAAGCTTTTCCAGTGCGTTTTTCTAGTCTATTTTTTCTAAAATCTAACAAGAATATATTGAAATCACAAACTTGATGGGTAACACTTGCAAAATTGAAGTGCCCTAAGGGGCTTTCAGGATGCGGAATCCATAATCCATATATACAGTGAAAAGAACTAATTTAAATAAGACAATCAAGATTTCACCTCAAAAATTTCCACTCTATTTCGGCACTAGAAAGTCCAAAAAGTCGCACTAAAGACAACTCCTAATATTTCTACAAAACATAAAGTTAAAAAATAATATATATATATATATATATATATAGGCCACACACATTTAAATTATATAAATTTCTATAATTTTAAACAATATAATATTTCAATATATAAAATAAATATATGTATATTAAAAAACATATATATATAACATAGTAGTAATTCTTAGCATTATATATAAAAGAGTTACAACTATAATTTTTAAATTTTTAGTATGTTTAATTTAATATTACATTTTAGTTTCAAACTTTTAACTCTTGAAGCTTTGTGGAACGTGATCTAGGTGATTTAAAAGATAATTAGAACTACTAACCAAGTACAGATATTTAAGTGAAACTTGCAACTCACTATATCTAACTCATTAAAAAAAAAACCATAACTAACAGATATATATATAGAAGACCATTTCTAACCAATAAAATAAGAGAAATGATAAAATGTGCAAAATCCATGAGTCAATCTAGAAAATTGAGAGTTAAGACTACCAAAAAGCCTCATGGCTTTGATACTCTAGGTCAAATCAACTTGGCCAACCTTGTCGCAAATATACTACAAGGCGTTGCTAAATTTACCAGAACTCAATAAAAATCTAAGAGATTAGTTTGTTTCCAAAATTGTATATGTTGTGAAATATAATATGTTACAACTATAGGCTCTATGTTAAGGTTGTTATCTAATAAGTATCATCTATATTAATCGTTATATCCCTAAAAAATCTCGCATATTTTTTTTTTAATTGAATTTTAATTTTTTTTTTTAATTAATGAATTAATTATTATTATTATTATTTTTTAATTTAATTTAATTTAATTTGTTATTTAATTTAATTTAATTTTTATTTTTTTATTTTTATTTTTATTTTTTTCAGTTTAGTATTTTAAAACTCTAATTGGCAATGACCTCTGAGTGTCAATTGCATTACTTCTCTCACATCTTATCAGTCAACATTGACTGAGTCATTTGATGGAATTCTGTGGGAAGATCCATTATTTCCTTCTTGTTCAAAATTGTACATGTTAAATGTACAATCCCGAATGAGTGATTTTAGCAAAATTTGGACTCACACATTGTAAGATCCATGGTAAACCTCGTGTAAAAAGACATAAGATAAGAAATTTTATACAAAATTTTCCAACATGTAGCTTTCCAAATTACTATTCTATATTCCTTCACTGTGTTATGCTCCTATACCAATAGGTGTCATATTTCATGATTGACTAGTTAAAATCCTTAATATGTTCATCCTTTCCCTGCTGCAAAGGTTTTCCATATTTTGAAAAGATCAAAAAATTAAAAAATGAAAAGAGGGTATACCCTAAAAGAAAGATCAAAGGGTAAAAAGAATGAAATGGTCAAAAGAAAAATGAAAGAAATGAACCCCAAATAAAAAAGACCAGGAAAGTGTGCAAGTCCAAATGCCACTACTATTTCATGTTCTGTAAATGAAAGTTTCATGTGCAGTTTGTTGAACTTTATGCTGTGGCCAAACAGCTTAATCCTGGCCAGTTCATCTTTGAATTTCCTATTTTAGAGATAGAGAATAAAATATGTTCAAACTGTTCAATCTTGGCAGATAAGTAGTTAGGTAGAGAAGCAAAGGAGCTCAATTGTTAAACCTGAGCCCTTGGATGTGATAAGGGTAGATCTAGATAGGGTTGCAATCAAAAGAAAAGAAGAAAAAGAGGGTTTGCCAGTCCAAGTGCACCCATGGAAGAAGAAGAAAAATGTTAGGTATAATAGGCTAGGTAGGTAGTTCTGGTGTTGCAGAAGCATGCTTATGATTAATTTTTTCTCTCAAAGATGTTCACCTTATTGTTATCATAAGTACCATGGCAACTGTTTTGTTACAAATTAAGTGAGGCATGACTAACTTCCCTTCATCCTTTCTCCAGATTATTCGCTAACTCCCCCTAGAGATATTGAGATCCGCTCAATGTCCCCAATTCACTCCATCTCATTTCATAAAAACCCTAAGTAAAACCCACTTGCTTAAGAGATTGTACAAAATCACTTGCAAACCTCTGTTTTCCCCTAAGCCTAAGTTGTTGAACTTTATAACTTGGCGCCTATCTTTCATAGATTCATTTTGACCGTTAACATTATTATATGAATCCCTATATTCCTCCCCCTACCCTTATTATGTATATAAAAGAAAAACCCCAAATTGTATTATTCCCGCCCCTGCTAACTATAACAATATGTCATTATTTTAACGGAATTATGGGTTTATGCAAAAACCGCATGATAACCATCCCCCGCGCATTTGTTTTGGAATCAATTAACCCCACGTTAATTGATTAACAAATCACCCTGCCACCAATCATGTTAAGCCTAAAAAACATTAAAACGTTGATTTTATATGTGGGCCCTCGCGCCGTAACCCTCCGCCATCTCCATTGAGCGCCAACCATTGGATCTGGGCCCGCGCATCCAACGGCCCACAATCATATTGCGAGGCCCTCTGCCGCCGATGTTTACCGCCCGGGGAGTTGGTGGTATTGCCGCCGTACTAGGGACACACGGCGCCTTCCCGCCATGCTCGCGGCCCCTATGCCCAAAACCATTTCAGCTCATAAGTGGTGCGGGCCGATACCGCTTACCGCCCTCCCGCTGACCCTGCCCGCTGACATCATTGCCCTGTCACTACCGAGTCAGCATCCCGTACCCCCGCGTCATGACAAAACGTTACATCCCCATGACGTCATCCGACCAAAAAGCACCAAAAAGCCCCGCGAAAGCCAAATTTTGTTAAAAAGTCGTGAAAATGTCATTTTCGCCCATTTTCATTCGTTCTTCTCTGCGAAACTATTGCATGCAAACTACGTCCAAGCAACTGCTCGAGCATACAGTCTGCCACCTGGCCAAACAAAGTCCAGCGTCCTACTCCGCAGCTTGTCGGTCAACCTGCAATTGCCCTGTTCGCCTCCAAAATACAAGTATTTACCCCGTCCCACCTCCCGAACCTGTATTTTTAGTTTTCCTCTGTAAATTATACCTATAAGAGCCAAATTCAAGCTGAAGCAGTCCATAATTGCCATACCAAGACATCCAGAACTGCTCTTTTGCCCGTTTTTCCCACAGAAACTTGACCTCCAGTTAAAAACACAGTAAACAAACATGGAAGCCCCTATGGCCCTCAATGTCGCGCCCCTCAATGCACCTCACAAAGACCAGGACTGGTTGCCCTTGGCTGACAGAGATTTTCAAATTAAAGAGTTATCTGGTGATATGAACCATCTCCAGGCATTTTGTAGAATTAGAAATAGTCATTTGAGTAACTCTGATATCCTTGAAATATGGGAATCTAAACTCCCGAGGTATTACCTTCCCTTAGTCATTGTGTTCCCAGATCTTATCCACCAATGTTGTGCCAACTATGACCCTATCAGTAAAGCAGTTATGACTCCATCACAAACTGTTCTTTTCTACATAACTGCTGAGTCTATCAATGAAATGTTACACTTCCATCCAGCTCAGCCCCTTGCTCCTCTTTCCATGGGATTTTTGCTTGAGCAAAGCTCTCAATTGTCCAGTGCATAAATAACCCGGGTTGCTAAGTTATTTATGAAGCCAGATTGCCAACCTCAAGGCCCACCTCCCTATGTACATGCTTGGTTCATTGAAACTGGCAAGCTTATTCTTGACATGATATCCTTTATATTGGGATTCAAAACTAGTGAATTTGTTGATGAGACCACCTTTGTTATGTTGTCAATGTTTACTACAGGACAACCCCCTACTGTCAAGTATGATTATGCCTCTTTCATTGCCAATAAAATCAATGAGCAATTCATAAATCTGGAAAGAGAAGGAGTCTTCAAGTACACCTCTTTCATATATCACCTTCTGTTATATTATCAGACAGACAACTTTTCATTTCCCATCAGGAAATTGGATTCCAAAGGAGAGAGGAGGTCTGTGATCTTTTGGACCTCGATCTTCCACAATGTTTCTAAATCCCCTTATACCTACTGTGAATTCATTGATTGGTTTATACATCCAGCCTCTACTTTATTGATAGGAGCTCCTCCTCCTAGGCTCTCTGGGGATATAAAGAAGATTTTACAGCTCTCCAAAAACTACAGAATAGGTGACTGGTACCTCTACCAGAATCACACTGAAATCAGGATATATGGCTGTGAACTGTGCCCTTATAAGCTACCCAAATATGTGCCCATGAGACTATTTGCACTGGAGCATTTCAGGCAACTTATCAATGCAGATTTAACCCACTTTTGCAATGTAAAGAAAAAGGCTCAGCTGAGAATAAGAAACCAGTTAGGCCCATTTATCATTAACAAGAGGGAGGCATGGGAAGATGCTGATAGGATATTGGGGGAAGAACTTAAATTGAATAAAAGCTTCTGGTGGGTACCATATTACCCAAATAGCTTTATAAGTGACAAAAAAGTAAAAACAGGCTATCGGCCTATAAACATTTTAGGATCCCTGAAATAGAGCAGTTTGCTAATCAGGATGAGTGGGTAGAGGGTACATTAATAGAGGAACTTACTCAGCAAGAAGTGATGGAACAAGCTATGAAAGATCTTGAAAAGACTCTTGACCTGGACTCTCTTGGACATGTATCTTTCAAGCTACCTCAGCAAACTGGAGTGGGTACATCCTTTGCTGGAATTTCACAACAACCTGTATAGGAAACCATTGCACCAGGTACAGGGTCTTCTGAGGGCAAGGAAGTAGCAGGCACAAAGCAGCAAGCAATGACTGATCAGTGGGGGCAAATTCCTTCGGTCCAGACCAAAGCAGCAGAGATTCCTGCACTACACACTCCTCTAAATGAGGAAAAAGGCAAGAAAAGAGATAGAGAAGAGGCCACACCCATCAGTGGACCTGCAGAACAGCCAGACGCGAAAAGGCAAAGACTAAATCCTCTATATGAAGAGGAAACCATTGAAGAAACAATAGAAAGTTTAAGAGGTGAGAGGGTAACTAGCCCACAGACCTCCCCAGTGATAAACACATCAACCAGCTCACACAGCAGGAGCTAGAAAGGTAGCATAATGTGGAAGTTTGATCCACTAGACCACCAAGCAAGCAGACCTCTGACATCAAAAGAACATTCACAGAGATAAAGGCTAGAAATGATCCACTGAGGCTGCAGATTTACAATCAATATCTTAAGATGGCCCCCACAAAACAACAAATATTGATGTCTGCTTATGACATAAAAGAGGGCAAAATGATCATGAGTTATTTCAAGCCCAAGGTGCAGCAACCACAGTCAGCAACTGACTACATCAGGACAAATCTGAAGGTCTTGGCCAAAGACATTCATCCAATAGACCAGATTGAGCTGCATAAATAGACTGGAGAGATGGTATACTCCATGCTAGCTGACAAAGCTATGTTAGCTCATAAATTGCAGAAATCCTTGAATAATACCTCTGCTCAACTAGATTTAGAGAAAGCTTCTTCTCTAGCAAAGGACAACAGGATAAAATCCTTGGAAGACATTATCATTGAACTGGGACATGACCCCAAAGATGCCAAAGGCATAAAAGCACTAATGAAAAGGAAAAGGACATTGCTGCCCTTAGAAAATAGCTCAAAATGCCTCCTTCTATGCATCCATAGACAACAGATGTTGTACAACAGAAATCCGAAGAGGACATGATGGACCTGCTCATGAGGCTGAATGAGAGATTGAGTGAGACAGAGCAGGCATTGGAGAAAGCACTACAAGAAAAGCAGGGAGAGTCGACCTCCTAGCCACCTGAAGCAGCTCCAACAGTCACAACTACCCCTTCCACAGCTATAACAGCGGTGCCTCCAACTGCCCGGCATTAACATCAGAGATCACTGCAGGTACCTCAACAACAACGACAACACCAGGCAACAATACTACTATGACTACAGAACAATTAATAAAGGCCATCGAGGAATTGAAGCTCCAAGTGTCTGAGTTGAAGCAAGTCAAAGAAAAATTGGAAAAATTAGAGCAAAGTTATGATAAATCCAAGATGAATGTGGCAGAGAAAACAAGGGAGATCAAAGCATTGGAGAACAAGGTAAGAGCCTTAGAAAAGGATCTCTCTCTGCATAAACCTCTGGCATAAATCAGAGGAATTTTGTGGACCAACATCACTCAATCCCTTAGTGATGTATGGAGGTCTATTCAAACCATTTATGAGCAGATTGTCCTGATAAGAGTGGCCCAAGGGGAAATTCAGAAAACAAGAGCCTTATTGGGACAGATGCCTGAGCAAGCTAACATGATAATACCTTTTTTGAACACCAAGACCAGTGAATAACTGGAAGCACTGTAAATTAGAGATAGAACAGGCACCATCTTAGACATCAAGAGAGTCCTAACCATGAGAACTCTAATGCAAAATTTGGACAGGAGATGCCAGGACATGCAAGTAGAGATTGATTCTTTCACAGAAAAGTTTACAGTCCTGCATCAAAAAGGTTTGCCAAGTCCTTTGGGAAATAATGATCGTCTGATGAAGCACAAGGACTATGTACATAAATTAAATACATATGCTGCTAATCAAGCTAATGCATCTTCAAGCACTTCAGGAGAGAGGGCACTTCCATCTGGCCAGTCCCTCTATGACGACCTAGAAAATTTGTTCTACATAGAGCATGAGGTGAAGCATTTGTTCACTATTCCACCTAATTTCTTCAGGTACACAGAAACCGACGAAACTTTGAGAAAGCTTCAAAGACATAAATTACCAGGACCGGAGTGGTGGCAAAGTATGTTAGAGATCCTATAAATTTATCTTTGGTCAATTCAAAATTTTGGACCATCTGCTATAATGTGGAGAACAGAAATGAATCACGGTCCTGCGGGTCAAAGCGCATCACATCAGAGTTAAAGAAAATCTAGCCAAGGCAGAATAACCAGCACAGAGGATTAGTAGAAGACAGGCCATGAACTGACTTGTAGCACCTACCTCCAGTACGTCTCATAAAGACAGAACAACCAGCGCAGCATGAATTTATTGCATCTATTTATTGTCTCCCTGTTTTCGAGACTGTCTGTCTCTATCTGTGTAAAAGAAGCATTAATTGTGAGCAGATATTATTTCTATCAGATATTTTGTATGATATCTTGACATATTTGTATAAATACCCCCCAGATGAAGTATTTGGGGTTGGTTGATTGGGAAGCATTCTCAGACTTTGCTGTAATTCTGAAGTTTTTTTTTTTGGAACAAAAGGATGTTGGAACCATTTTTTGCTTAGCTTACTGAATGAGGAATTGCTGCTAAGGACCATGCTACAGAATTCTTGAATCATCTCATGGATCAATAAGTCCCTTCTAACCTATGTTTTACAGTTTCTGTGTTTAATAATATATCATATATGTTTCATAATCTAATTAATAGAGAAAAAAAATAACTCAGAACTTGCTTGATTGCACTATGTGTTCAGTCTTTGTTATTATTAATGTTTTCTTCAGAATTAGCATAAACAATGAATTCTTTATTTCTCCTGTTTCCCCTGATTCTTTCACCTTAAATATTTGCTAAGGAATTCTTAACCGCTCCTTAACAATAGTCAGCCATTTTCCCCCTGCCAATATGATGAAGGATTCTTAATTTCCCTTCACCCATTGACTCCATTCCACCTAATTCCAGCTTACGAATTGTTCCATGTTTGATTACCTTGCTCTGTAATACCATCCTTGGTGGAAAAACCAAATCCAGAAATCTATCCTCCTTTGACTCCATCATGCCCAATGGACTGAAACTCTTCAGTTTTACCTCACTGTTCTATTGAAACTCCATTCCTCCAACCAAACTCTAAACAAAACCCTTGCACTTCATAACTAGCCTAATATACCTCAAACATAGCTAAATCATAAAGAGAGAGCCCTCTCTAGATGCATATTGGCTAGAATATGTATCTAAAAGACTGGTCTATGGTTACCTCAGCCGTATTCCCTTTCTTACAACTTTAGGGAACAACCTGAGTGATAACATCATTGGCGACTCCATTGGGGATCTGAATAATTGTTTGTTACTGTTGTTTATTTTTTAAAGCTACAGATGGAGCCTGAAGTTAGCCAGGTAGCCTTTGAAACTGCTTTTGCTATGCAATTGCAGGAGTAAATAAAAGCTGCTTCAGTCTATCTCCAGTCTAGTTTTAGGCTTTGAACAATTGTCTCAAATACTTGATCAGTTCCTTGTTTCAATAGATCTTCAGGAAAATTCAAAACTCCCATATTTAAAACTTCCTAGAAAGATACTGTCAAAAGTTGTATCCTTCAAATATTTCAAGAAAAAACAAAAAATATATTCAGAAGCTGGCTCCAAAGAAGAAGATCTGTTACACTAGATCAAATCTAGATCCAAATCCCCCACCTATGTTTCAAAATCCTAATCTTATTCCTAAAAACCTTAAAAGCCAGCAAAGCCAAGAACATTTTGCTAGTTCACCCCTTGACACACATCAACGGAACCTTATCCAATTTGAGCTTACTCCTAGACAAGCACCAGTCCTTTCTGCCGTTACTGTTGCTTCTCCTAGTTCACCATCAACACTTCAAACCATCTTTTCCACTCTCCCATCCATAACACATATTTCAACTGGTATCCCAGCTCTTCCGACTGTTACACTTATCTTTGCAAATATGGAAAACCGATATGCTCCCCTGCAATTACCGGCAAATCCAGAGGCTATGCCTCAAGATTATCAAAGCAAAATCACCTATTTTGATGGTACTGGCACTTACACAGCTTAACAACACACCAAGAAAATGATGGATTATTTTGAAAACTATGAGATTGATGATGATGATGTAAGAATGAAAGTCTTTGTCCAAAGCTTAACTGGAGATGTTAGAACCTGGTTTAGAGCACTCCCTGCAAACACTATCAATGATCTAGAGGCTCTTTATCAGACCTTCTTAAACAGATGGGAAAAGAAAAAAGATCCTCTCCACATTTTATCAGAATATGAAAATTTGAAACGAGGCCCACAAGAAACTGTTCAAGATTACTGCACCAGATTTAACAATGTATACAATGCTATTCCTCAGAATCTCAGACCTCCACCAGACTTGGCCTTGATCAAATTTCCTGATGCATTTGACTCTGACATGGCATACCAGCTTAGGGAAAGGGCTCCTCGAAGCTTAGAAGACATGCAGAGTATAGCTGTCAGTGTTGAGGCCAACCTAATTTCTAAACGAGCTCGAGCTAGAGCTGAAAGGAGGATACCCATCAAAGAAGAACCTTCTGCCTTTGAACAAAAATTAGATGCTATCATTAAAGGAATGGACAGACTTGGTGATAGAGTAGAAACAATTGAGAGAAAATCCCCTTGGGATGGTCAACCAAGCAATACCGGGAGAAATCCAAACTTTAGGAAAAACCAGAACTCTAACACTGGAAAGGCTGGCCCTGACCAAAGCATTAGACCTCCATTCCAAGAAAACTATGCTGAAGCTTCAACTTCTAGTGAGCCCACAGAAGACACTCAAATTAACTTAATGGGTCTCAATAGTGAACAAAAAATTTTCTTAACCCAAGAAGACCAAGAGGCTCACACTCTTGGTCAGTTCCAAATTCAATCAGGGGAATCATTTGATTTTAGGGAGGGATATGACACAACCATCTATGAAGTTCACAAGAAATATAATCTGAGAAGCAGGAGAATAGATGTCCCTGATGACAATAAATAGAAAGAAACCAAGCAACCTACCAAAGCTAAAATCAAGAACCCTCCTATACAAACTCCTCCTAAAGCAATTCCTAACCCAAACAATCCAACAGTTGAAGATGTTTCAGATAATCAACAACCTAATAAACAGTCTTCAACTTCCATTCCTTCCAAAGAAATTGTGGGAGAACCTCCAGAAATTGACATAGAAGCAACTTCAGCCCATAACACTACTCCTGATAAAGGAAAAAGCATTGAAAAAACAGTAGAAAAAGAAAATCTCACTGCCCGAAATGAAAAAATTCAAATAGAAAAACCTTTCAACCTTGAGACCAAAATAGGCAAATTAAAGATAGCAATTCCATTGTCAGAATTGGCTAAACACGATGTCTATAGAGAACAAATCAGCAGATCACTTCAAATTTCAGAAAACAGAGATGCAGTAAATGTCCTTGATGATCAACCAGAATTAATTTTTGGCCCTGAGGTAAACGAAAAATCAGTAGACGGAGGGGTCCCTCCTTTCTATGTAAGTTTGAACATTCATGATAAAATACTTCATAATGCAATGTTTGATTCTGGAGCTTCTCATAATTTAATGCCTAAATCTGTGATGGAGAAGTTGAACCTAGATATTACAAGGCCATACAAAGACTTGTTCTCTTTTGATTCAACCCAGGTCAGATTTCTAGGATTGATCAAAGATTTATGTGTATCATTAGTTCAATTCCCTTGCAAGACAATTTTAATGGATGTAGTGGTAGGTGATATTCCACCAAAATATGGCATGTTGTTGTCCAGATCTTGCGGTGCAAAGCTCCAGGGATTTTTACAATTGGACATGTCCTATGCTACCATTTCAGTATTTGGTCAACCAAAGAGGTTGTACCGAGAAACTTTAATGAAATACATAGTCAGCACCTAGGAGAAACCCTAGAATTTTCCCATTTACTCTATGCATTCTGACATGGACTCTTTCATCCTATACAATGTTGAAATTTATCCCCCAACTGATGACAAGGTTTTAGCACTTGAACAAGAAGAGATCATAAACAAAAAACCTAGTGCTCAAACCCAAGAAATTTCTGAAATAATTGTTATAACAGACACTCAAGGGAAACCACATGAAACTGAAAATCCAAATCTCCCTAGTAAGCAAATTTCTAAGACTCCTGATACTAGCTATAATCAAGAAATCCTATGGTATTTAGAATTTGATGGATTAGTCAATAAACTAGGAGCAGGAGCAGGGATTTGGATACATAATATGGAAAATGATCATGCTGAAGGACATGCATATAGGTTGAATTTTAGATGCACTAATAACATGGCTGAATATGAAGCCCTCTTGCTAGGACTCAAATTGATCAAAAGCTTAGGGGCAGTTAGGGTATCAATTTTGGGAGACTCTGATTTAGTTATTCAACAAATGAAAGGAAACTTCCTCACAAATGATCTCAGATTAAGATCTTATAGAGGGGCAGCAATTGAAATACTCAATACCTTTCTAGAAACACAACTTGCCAAAATTCCAAGGAAACACAATTTGCATGCTCACAGTTTGGCAACATTTGCCAGCACTTGTAAACTGCCATTTGAGCCTAATCATCATTTTACAACTGAGATTAAACACAGGCCAACTGTACCTGACAATGTAAAAAACTGGCAAGTGTTTGATAATGACACTCAGATTAATAATTTCCTGACCTTAAAAGAAGAATTTTCCAGCACTAATATAGACACAGGCACTGTTGGAGAAGTTGATCAAATAGACAAAATTGAAACACACATTTAAGTAGAAACTGTAACACAGATACTACATCCAACAAAATTTACCAGCAAAGAGTTGCAAGAGCTTAAAGAAATAGACTTTGATGAAACTATTGGAGGAGAATCTGAAGTTATTGATTTAAAGGACAATTATTTACCCACAGGATTAACTCCTCTGGAAGACATTTTTGATTCTAATGATATTTCAAGGAAGCCCAAAATGCAGCCTCTAAATGCAGAGATTGAGGACTGTAACATAGGAACTGAACAAAATCCTAAAATGATAAAATTGTCCAAAACTTTGCCTCCTGACCAAAAGCTTAAATATGTTGAACTGTTCAAAGAATTCCAGGACGTTTTTGCATGGAGCTATGAAGATCTCAAATCTTATGATACTTCTGTGATTCAACATACAATACCCCTCAAAGAAAATCAAAAACCTTTCAAGCAAAAACTCAGAAGGGTCAACCCTGTACTCCTCCCTCTAATTGAAAAAGAAGTCAAAAGAATGTATGAAGCTGGGATAATTGCACCCATTAGATTTTCAGAATGGGTCTCTAATTTAGTGCCCACTAGGAAGAAAACAGGAGAAATCAGACTGTGTGTTGATTTAAGGAATCTAAATAAAGTCTCTTTAAAATACCACTACCCCTTACCTAAGATGGACCACATTTTACAAAGGGTAGTAGGTGCCTCTAGAATTTCACTTTTGGATGGGTTTTCAGGCTTCAACCAGATTCTAGTTCACCCTGATGATTATGAAAAAACTATTTTTACAACTCTGTGGGGAACTTTCAAATATGTGAAAATGCCATTTGGACTCAAGAATGCAGGGGCAACCTTCCAACGTGCAATGGAAATAGCTTTTGCTAAAGAAATTCATGATTTCCTAGTCATATACCTAGATGATCTCACTGTGTTTTCCAAATCAGATCAGCAACACCTAGATCATCTGAGACAAGTGTTTTTAACCTGCATAAAATATGGTATATCACTAAATCCAAAGAAGTCATTATTTGGCCTAGAAGAGGGCAAACTGTTAGGTCACATAATCTCAAAAGATGGCATTAAAATTTACCCTGACCGAATAGGAGCCATTTTACAAATACCACATCCCAGAAATGTCAAAGAACTTCAAGCTTTCCTAGGGAAAATTAATTTTTTAAGAAGATTCATACCCAACTTGGCTGAATTAATTAGATTGTTGAATAATATGCTAAAAAAAGATTCCAAGGTCAAATGGACATTAGAAGCCAAACAAGCATTTGAAGAAATCAAGATAACTTTAACCAAAACACCAGTCCTTACAAGCCCAAAATTTGATAGAGACTTCATAATATTTTCATTTGCACTAGAAAAAACTATTGCTGTTGTTTTGCTACAGAAAGATGATCAAGGATGTGAAAAAACCATAGCCTTCTTTAGCAAAGCACTGAGGGATGCACCTCTAAAATACCCAATCATGGAAAAACAAGCTTATGCACTTGTGAAAGCCATCAAAGATTTCAGAGTCTACATACTATACTCTCATATAATAGCTTATGTGCCAAGCACTATTGTCAAAGATATCCTAACCCAAGAGGGGATTGAAGGCAAAAGAGGTAAATGGATTGCTACTATATTAGAGTATGATATTGAAATAAAACCTACAAAGCTTATAAAAGGACAGGGATTGGCTAAACTCATGACTGAAACCAATTGCCAAGCCCTAGATATTAATGAACTGGATAATGAACAGGAGATGGCGACTCCACAAATCAGCCAAGCCTTCCTAGAATCACCTTGGTATGCTGATATATGTTATGTATTATTAAACCTGCAGGCTCCTCCAGGGTTATCCAGAACAAAGAAAAGGTTTATAAAAATGAAAGCTTTAAAGTTTTGTATTTTAGATGGTGCTCTCTTTTGGAAAAATCATGAAGGTGTTCTATTAAATTGTCTAATAAAAGATGAAACTGACAAGGTACTCAAAGAATTTCATGCAGGGGACTGTGGTGGACATTTGTATTGGAAATCAACTGCTGATAAAATCCTAAGGGCTGGATTTTACTGGCCCACCTTGTTTGCTGATGTCAAAAAGTTTGTTACTACTTGCCATAAATGTCAAATCTTTGAAGGCAAGAGGAAACTTCTGCCTCTACCCCTTAAACCAATTTCCACTGAAAGACTATTTCAACAATGGGGTTTAGATTTCATTGGAGAAATTCACCCTCCCTCTTTTGGCCAGCATAAATGGATTTTGACTGCCACAGATTATTTCACCAAGTGGATAGAGGCCATCCCTTGTAGACAAGCCAATGATTCAGTGATCATGCAATTCTTAGAAACCAACATCCTGTCTAGATTTGGCTGTCCTGAAAAGATTATAACTGATAATGTTGTTGCTTTCAAATCCAAGAGAATGATCAGTTTCTGTCACAAATACCATATCACTCTAGGTCACTCCACAACTTATTACCCTCAAGGTAATGGTCTAGCTGAGTCATCCAATAAAATCCTGATCAATATCATTAAGAAATTATTGGAAGAAAACAAGAAAAATTGGCATAAAAAGCTTATAAATGCATTATGGGCAGACATGTTAACTACCAAGAGATCCATTGGAACTAGTCCCTATGAGCTTGTCTATGGTATGGAGGTTGTATTTCCTTCATCTCTAGGGGTACCTGTAATGAAATTATTGCAAGAAGTCCAAGTACAGTCCAATGACATTCAAAGAAGGATAAATCAGACTATACATTTGCAGCAGACTAGAGAAGAGGTATATCAAAGATCTCAAGTACTACAAGAAAAAATCAAGAAGATATTTGATAAGAGGACTAAGACAGAGGATTTTTTCATAGGAGACAAAGTTCTGAAATGGGACTCCAGAAGAGAAGATAAAGGAAAACATGGGAAGTTTGACCTCCTATGGAAGGGACCTTTTATTATTCAGGCCTCACAAGGAAACAATACCTACTTTTTGAATAGCCTGGATGGTATAGAAGCAGAAGATGGACTAGTTAATGGTCGGATGCTGAAACATTATTTTGATCCAGTTTGTTGATATATCGGGACTCTAACTTGTACTAAGGATGTTTAGTTTCTGCAGTTTATTATAGCAATAGGAATGGGAAGGAATGTGTAGAAAATTTTGAGGAGCAGTCAAGGAACTTTACCACCTTTTTTGTGTTACCTTTTTTTTTTTAGTTTACCAGAAATTTTAGAAGACTTGGGAGCTGAAAATATGAGAACAAACATTCAGAAAAACTATCCAAAACAGAGGTGTAATTGTTTGGATTAGCTCATGAGAGATGTGTATATTTTACATGGTCCTCTGTACAATTTGTTTACTTACAACAAAGGAAAATTTCAGAATGTAGCAAGAATTGTACATAAGGCCATCTGACCTGCTGTTCTTGACTTTTCACCAGGAAAAGCCATCCCCAAGTGGAGCCAGTGTTATGCTCCTATACCAATAGGTGTCATATTTCATGATTGACTGGTTAAAATCCCTAATATGTTCATCCTTTCCCCGTTTCAAAGGTTTTCCATATTTTGAAAAGATCAAAAAATTAAAAAATGAAAAGAGGGTATACCCTAAAAGAAAGATCAAAGGGTAAAAAGAATGAAATGGTCAAAAGAAAAATGAAAGAAATGAACCCCAAATAAAAAATACCAGGAAAGTGTGCAAGTCCAAATGCCACTACTATTTCATGTTCTGTAAATGAAAGTTTCATGTGCAGTTTGTTGAACTTTATGCTATGGCAAAACAACTTAATCCTGGCCAGTTCATCTTTGAATTTTCTGTTTTAGAGATAGAGAATAAAATCTGTTCAAACTGTTAAATCTTGGCAGATAAGTAGTTAGGTAGAGAAGCAAAGGAGCTCAATTGTTAAACTTGAGCCCTTGGATGTGATAAGGGTAGATCTAGATAGGGTTGCAATCAAAAGAAAAGAAGAAAAAGAGGGTTTGCCCATCCAAGTGCACCCATGGAAGAAGAAGAAAAATGTTAGGTATAATAGGCTAGGTAGGTAGTTCTGGTGTTGCAGAAGCATGCTTATGATTAATTTTTTCTCTCAAAGATGTTCACCTTATTGTTATAATAAGTACCATGGCAACTGTTTTGTTACAAATTAAGTGAGGCATGAACAACTTCCCTTCATCCTTTCTCCAGATCATTCACTAACTCCCCCCAAAGATATTGAGATCTGCTCAATGTCCCCAATTCACTCCATCTCATTTCATGAAAACCCTAAGTAAAACCCATTTGCTTAAGAGATTGTACAAAATCACTTGCAAACCTCTGTTTTCCCCTAAGCCTAAGTTGTTGAACTTTATAACTTGGCGCCTATCTTTCATAGATTCATTTTGATCGTTAACATTATTATATGAATCCTTATATTCCTCCCCCTACCGTATTATGTATATAAAATAAAAACCCCAAATTTTATTATTCCCGCCCCTGCTAACTATAGCAATATGTCATTATTTTAACGGAATTATGGGTTTATGCAAAAACCACATGATAACCATCCCTCGCACATTTGTTTTGGAATCAATTAACCCCACATTAATTGATTAACAAATCACCCCGATACCAATCATGTTAAGCCCAAAAGAACATGAAAATGTTGATTTTATACGTGGGCCCTAGCGCCGTAACCCTCCGCCATCTCCATTGAGCGCCAACCATTGGATCTAGGCCCGTGCATCCAACGGCCCACGATCATATCGTGAGGCCCTCCGCCACCGATTTTTACTGCCCAAGGAGTTGGTGGTATTGCTGTCGTACCGGGGACACGCGGCGCCTTTTCGCCATGTTCGCGGCCCCTCTGCCCAAAACCATTTCAGCTCATAAGCAGTGCGGGCCGATACCGCTTACTGCCCTCCCGGTGACCCCGCTTGCTGACGTCGTCACCACGTCACTACCGAGTCAGCATCCCGTACCCCCGCGTCACGACAAAACGTCACATACCGATGACGTCATCTGACCAAAAAGCGCCAAAAAGCCCCACGAAAGCCAAATTTTGTTAAAAAGTCGTGAAATGTCATTTTCGCCCATTTTCATTCGTTCTTCTCTGCAAAAATGTTGCATGCAATCGACGACCAAGCAACTGCTCGAGAATATAGTCTGCCACCCAGCCAAACAAAGTCCACATCCTGCTCCGCAGCTCGTCGGTCAATAGGCAATTGCCCTGTTCGCCTCCAAAATACAGGTATTTACCCCGTCCCACCTCTTGAACCTGTATTTTCAGTTTTCCTCTATTAATTATACTTATAAGAGCCAAATTCAAGCTGAAGCAGTCCATATTTGCCATACCAAGACATCCAGAACTGCTCTTTTGCCCGTTTTTCCCATAGAAACTTAACCTCCAGTTAAAAACACAGTAAACAAACATGGAAGCCCTTGTGGCCCTCAATGTCGCGCCACTCAATGCACTTCACAAAGACCAGGACTGGTTGCCCTTGGTTGACAGAGATTTTCAAATTAAAGAGTTATCTGGTGATATGAACCATCTCCAGGCATTTTGCAGAATTAGAAATAGCCATCTTCGTAACTTTGATATCCTTGGAATATGGGAATCTAATCTCCCGAGGTATTACCTTCCCTCAGTCTATGTGTTCCCAGATCTTATCCACCAATGCTGTGCCAACTATGACCTATCAGTAAAGCAGTTATGACTCCATCACAAACTGTTCTTTCTACATAACGGCTGAGTCTATCAATGAAATGTTACACTTCCATCCAGCTCAGCCCCTTGCTCCTCTTTCCATGGGATTTTTGCTTGAGAAAAGCTCTCAATTGTCCAGTGCAGAAATAACCTGGATTGCTAAGTTATTTATGAAGCCAGATTGCCAGCCTCAAGGCCCACCTCCCTATGTACATGCCTGGTTCACTGAAACTGGCAAGCTTATTCTTGACATGATATCCTTTATATTGGGATTCAAAACCAGTGAATTTCTTGAAGAGACCATCTTTGTTATGTTGTCAATGTTTACTCCAGGATAGCCCCCTGCTGTCAAGTATGATTATGCCTCTTTCATTGCCAATAAAATCAATGAGCAATTCATAAATCTGGAAAGAGAAGGAGTCTTCAAGTACACCTCTTTCACATATCACCTTCTGCTATATTATCAGACAGACAGTTTTTCATTTCCCATCAGCAAATTGGATTCCAAAGGAGAGAGGAGGTTTGTGATCTTTTGGACCTCGGTCTTCCACAATGTTTCTGAATCCCCTTATACCTACTATGAATTCAATTACTGGTTTATACATCTAGCCTCTACTTTATTGATAGGAGCTCCTCCTCCTAGGCTCTCTGGGGATATAAAGAAGATTTTACAGCTCTCCAAAAACTACAGAATAGGTGACTGGTACCTCTACCAGAATCACACTGAAATCAGGATATATGGTTGTGAACCGTGCCCTTATAAGCTGCCCAAATATGTGCCCATGAGACTATTTGCACTGGAGTATTTTAGGCAACTTATCAATGCAGATTTAACCCACTTTTGCAATGTAAAGAAAAAGGCTCAGCTGAGAATAAGAAACCAGTTAGGCCCATTTATCATTAACAAGAGGGAGGCATGGGAAGATGCTGATAGGATATTGGGGGAAGAACTTAAATTGAAGAAAAACTTCTGGTGGGTACCATATGACCCAAATAGCTTTATAAGTGACAGAAAAGTAAAAAACAGGCTATCAACCTATAAATATTTTAGGATCCCTGAAATAGAGTAATTTGCTAATAAGGATGAGTGGGTAGAGGGTACATTAATAGAAGAACTTGCTCAGCAAGAAGTGATGGAACAAGCTATGAAAGATCTTGAAAATACCTTTGACCTAGACTCTTTTGGACAGGTATCTTTCAAGCTACCTCAGCAAACCGAAGTGGGTACATCCTCTGCTGGAACTTCATAGAAACCAGTACAGGAAACCAGTGCACCAGGTACAGGGTCTTCTAAGGGCAAGGAAGTAGCAGGCACAGAGTAGCAAGAAATGATTGATCAGCAGGGGAAAGTTCCTTCGATCCAGACCAAAGCAGCAGAGATTCCTTCACTACAAACTCCTCTAAATGAGGAAAAAGGCAAGAAAAGAGACAGAGAAGAGGCCACACCCATCAGTGGACCTGCAGAACATCCAGATGCGAAAAGGCAAAGACTGAATCCTCTATCTGAAGAGGAAATCATTGAAGAAACAATAGAAAGTCTAAGAGGTGAGAGGGTGACTAGCCCACAGACCTCCCCAGTGATAGACACATCGACCAGCTCACACAGGCAGGAGCTAGAAAGGCAACATAGTGTGGACGTTTCATCCACTAGACCACCAAGTAAGCAGACCTCTGACATCAAAAGAACATTCACAGAGATAAAGGCTAGAAATGATCCACTGAGGCTGCAAATTTACAATCAATATCTTAAGATGGCCCCCACAAAACAACAAAGATTGATGTCAGCTTATGACATAAAAGAGGGAAAAATGATCATGAGCTATTTCAAGCCCAAGGTGTAGCAACCACAGTTAGCAACTAACTACATCATGACAAATCTGAAGGTCTTAGCCAAAGAAATTCATCCAATAGACTAGATTGAGCTGCATAAACAGACTGGAGAGATGGTATACTCCATGCTAGCTAACAAAGCTATGTTAACTCATAAATTGCAGAACTCCTTGAATAATACCTCTACTCAGCTGGATTTAGAGAAAGATTTTTCTCTAGCAAAGGAGAATAGGATAAAATCCTTGGAAGACGTTATCATTGGACTAGGACATGACCCCAAAGATGCCAAAGGTATAAAAGCATTAATGAAGAAAAAGGAAGAGGACATTGCTGCCCTCAGAAAATAGCTCAAAATGCCTCCTTCTATGCATCCACAGATAGCAGATGTTGTACAACAAAAATCCGAAGAGGACATGATGGACCCGCTCATGAGGCTGAATGAGAGATTGAGTGAAACAGAGCAGGCATTGGAGCACTACAAGAAAAGTAGGGAGAGTCGACCTCCCAACCACCTGAAGTAGCTCCAACAGTCACAACTGCCCCTTCCATAGTTATAATAGCAGTGCCTCCCACTGTCCTGGCATTAACAACAGATATCACCGCAGGTACCTTAGCGACAGCGACAACACCAGGCAGCAGTACTACTATGAGTACAAAACAATTAATAAAGGCCATGGAGGAATTGAAGCTCCAAGTGTTTGAGTTGAAGCAAGTCAAAGAAAATTGGCAAAAGTAGAGCAAAGTTATGATAAATCCAAGATGAATGTGGCAGAGAAAACAAGGGAGATCAAAGCATTGGAGAACAAGGTAAGAGCTTTAGAAAAGGATCTCTCTCTCCATAAACCTCTGGCAGAAATCAGAGGAATTTTGTGGACCAACATCACTCAATCCCTTAGTGATGTATGGAGGTCTATTCAAACCATTTATGAGCAGATTGACCTGATAAGAGTGGCCCAAGTGGAAATTCAGAAAATAAGAGCCTTATTGGGACAGATGCCTGAGCAAGCTAACATGCTAATACATTTTTTGAACACCAAGACCAATGAAGAACTGGAAGCACTTGAAATTAGAGACAGAACAGGCACCATCTTAGACGTCAAGAGAGTCCTAACCATGAGAAATCTAATGCAAAATTTGGACAGAAGATACGAGGACATGCAAGTAGAGATTGATTCTTTCACAGAAAAGTTTACAGTCCTGCATCAAAAAGGTTTGCCAAGTCCTTTGGGAAATAATGATCGTCTGATGAAGCAAAAAGACTATGTACATAAATTAAATACATATGCTGCTAATCAAGCTAATGCATCTTCAAGCACTTCAGGAGAGAGGGCACTTCCATCTGGCCAATCCCTCTATGGCGGCCTAGAAAATTTGTTCTACATAGAGCATGAGGTGAAGCATTTGTTCACTATTCCACCTAATTTCTTCAGGTACACAGAAACCAACGAAACTTTGAGAAAGATTTAAAGACATAAATTACCAGGATCGGAGTGGTGGCAAAGTATGTTAGAGATCCTATAAATTTATCTTTGGTCAATTCAAAATTTTGGACCACCTACTATAATATGGAGAACAAAAATGAATCATAGTCCTGTGGGTCAAAGCGCATCACATCAGAGTTAAAGAAAATCCAGCCAAGGTAGAATAACTAGCACAGAGGATTAGTAGAAGACAGGCCGTGAACCGACTTGCAGCACCTACCTCCAGTATGTCTCATAAAGACAGAAAAACCGGCGCATAATGAATTTATTGCATCTATTTATTGTCTCCCTATTTTCGAGACTGTCTGTCATTATATGTGTAAAAGAAGCATTGATTGTGAGCAGATATTATTTCTATCAGATATTTTGTATGATATCTTGACATTTTTGTATAAATACCCCCCCAGACGAAGTATTTGGGGTTGGTTGATTGGGAAGCATTCTCAGACTTTGCTGTAATTCTGAAGTTTTTGTTTGGAATAAAAGGCTGTTGGAACCATTTTTTTCCTGGCTTACTGAATGAGGAATTTCTGCTAAGGACCATGCTACAAAATTCTTAAATCATCTCATGGATCAATAAGTCCCTTCTAACCTATCTTTTACATTTTCTGTGTTTAATATATCATCTATGTTTCATAATCTAAATAATAGAGAAAAAGAATAACTCAGAACTTGCTTGATTGCACTCTGTGTTTAGTCTTTGTTATTATTAATGTTTTCTTTAGAATTAGCATAAACAATGAATTCTTGATTGCTCCTGTTTCCCCTGATTCTTTCACCTTGAATATTTGCTAAGGAATTCTTAACTGCTCCTTAATAATAGTCAACCATTTTCCCCCTGTCAACATGATGAAGATTCTTAATTTCCCTTCACCCATTGATTCCATTCCACCTGATTCTAGCTTACGAATTTTCCATGTTTGATTACCTTGCTCTGTAATACCATCCTTGGTGGAACAACCAAATCCAGAAAGCTATCCTCCTTTGACTCCATCATGCCCAATGGACTGAAACTCTTCAGTTTTACCTCACTGTTCTATTGAAACTCCATTCCTCCAACCAAACTCTAAACAAAACCCTTGCACTTCATAACTCACCTAATATACCTCAAACATAGCTAAATCTTAAAGAGAGAGCCCTCTCTGGATGCATATTGGCTAGAATCTGTATCTAAAAGATTGGTCTGTGGTTACCTCTACCATATTCCCTTTCTTACAACTTTAGGGAACAACCTGAGTGATAACACACTGACCATTAGATAAAAATTTTATCTTTACATAGAGTAACTTTAGTAAAGGAATAGTAAGTTACATAACATAACATCCATTGTTATAACATATTATCTTAAGCTCCTTATTGTAATATTACATCATTTTCATTAAGCTAGTTATCACATGTTTGATGATGTAAGTGTTAACATCATATAAGGGAGTAACAACATTAGAATGGCAAATTAAACAAGCACATCATTGGACATTGATATACCCTGGAAACCCCATAGTGTGAAAACCAACAAACATTTAATTTTATTAAACATTTTGTGATGGTGTTCACTCATCATTCAAGGGATGTAAGGGATTCCATCTCTTGACCATTACAATAAAATCTTAGAAACAAATATCAACTTAAAAACAACATAACTAGCTAGAAGCTATTACATTAAAATGATGTCATTTACCCATAAATCCTCAAACATTATGTCTTTGTTTCCTAGTTGTTTACATTAGTGGATTATCCTACAGTAGATACTCCTTCAATTTGCATGGACCGTTAGTCCTTTCCTTCCATAATGTTAGACATAATCTATCTTTCAAACACGTCACAATCTTTTCCTGCAACTTCTACTGTTAGAAAACTTTGATATCATGATTATATAAAATATTAATCAAACCAATAATAAATATTTATTAGTGATGCTTCAAACATCTATTCATGCATATACTTAAAATGTAAACAAAATATTGAGACATGTCTCTTTTAACAACACTACACATGTAATAATTAAAAGAACATAACTATCAAAACATGTCTATTTATCTTTACATGTGTATGGTTATGACACATGTCTATCCATCCATAACTTGTATATATAAGGTAAAATACATCAAATATCAAGGCATTCTCACTTGTCCCTACTTCACATGTATCATGAGAAAGGGAAATAGTTACATTCTACTTTTACCCACAAGAACACGGTAATATTTACAATAATCTCCATGGTTATCACCATCTCTTCCCACAAGAAGAGGGGAATATTTATAGAGATAAACACCACACTAACTATTATTTCTTACACAAGACACATTCTTTTCAAAACAACAACCATTGCAACTACTGTATTTTAAAAGAAACTAGCACATTAACTATGATCTTTGTGCATGTAATTATATAAAATTTATCCAAAAAAAACTAGCCCCTTAGCTACTATCTTTGTGCATGCAAATACATATTCCTTTTCCAAAAGAACCTAACACAATAGCTATTCTTTTCATGAAAATACATAAACTTTTCCCAAAATAAAGTTCACACAATAGTTGTTATGCATGAAAATACATAATCTTTTCTCAAAATAAATCTAACATAGTAGTTGTTATTCATGCATGCTGATACATAATCATTTTAAGAAATCTAATAAAAAAAAAATTTATTTGTGCATAAAAATATATATACTTTCCAAGAAATTAGCAAAATAACTATTATTGGTGTGCATATAAGCAAATAAAATATCAAAATAAATATTTTCCAAGAAAATGAACGAAATACGAGCATATTCTTTAACAAAATAGCTAGTATATATGTTCTTATAACCACATATCATGGTAGCTAGAATAAAATCTTGTCCTTTTCGTACATGCAAATACATATTTCTCTTTTCAAGAAGTATCATGGTTACCTTTTCATTCACCTATGTCTATACAGTTTATCAAATCATGTTTACTTCCTTTATTATTTCATTTTAACGACTTTATGAAATTGTATTCATCGAATATGTATATAAAAAAGGCATCATTCCATACCTTAACCTCTTGGACATGCAGTAACAAGTGTGTCATGCATTACCCAGAGTTATATTTCTTTAGCCTTCCTCCATAAATATTCACATTATGATCACCAATTACTAGTATTTCTCTTTGTTCGATGGGCCCATGGAACAATAGAACTTCCACTTCGTCAACAACCACATAATTCCATTCTTCTAGTTCAAGGTTTGACAGATAAACCACCATTATAAAAACCATCCTGGATTTCTCCACTAGAAATTTGAAGTGTCCACAATACATATTTTAATAGCTGGCTATAGTAACTAATTTGTACAATAAAGAGTTGGAAAAAACTAAACCATGGAGATTTAGTTCAAGAATAAGACACATCTTAGTGTTTGCTTGCTTGAGCCTTCTACCATCTCGCTTTCAGTTCTCACAATTTATCCTACAATTTCATGTGGAGTTAAGTTTTCATCCCTTTAAAGATCAGAATTCGACAAGACACATTTACTATCAAAATTATCAAAATGACCGCGCCAAGAACCTTTTTCTTGTTTCTTTCAAAGTCGATTAGGTGGTTATTATACAACCCTAACTGAATCTAGATGTTTACCATTCCCAACACTTTGTTTTATTTAATTGTTAAAATGAATAATATCATGTTTTAGGAATATAGGGATATTACCTACTCTCTCCCTTAAAGACAACACCATTCTCGGTGTTCATTACGTGACATCTATCTTAGTCATGATAGTTTTGCAATAAAAATATGATCCCTTCCCTTCAAAATAAAGGATTTTATTTCTAGTAAATACTAATAAGAAAAAACAATATTATTTTATCAATAATCATAAACATTTATAGCTGCACAAATATGCAATTTCTACTTTCCATTACTTAGCCATTATTCAATTTCATAGAAACAAAAACAAAGTCTCTATACCAGCTTTTTGTTACTTATCAATTACTATTGGAATTCATGGTCACTTTATGAAATAATTTTAGTTACAAGTGCCTTATTAACTATGGAAAGCACTCTATGAGTTGTTTGACAACCCAACAACAAGCACATAGGGTGGCTTCACAACCTTTATGGAAAGCATTGTGTAATGTATGATAAAAATATTTAATATAATCATAGTAATCACAACATTTTAAACTATTAGTTATTTATGCAATGTTAGGTGATATTCTAATCACAATACTTCCACAAGTACTCAGAGATCACCTAGCTCTCTAATCATCAAAACTATCAATAGCTGTATCAAATGCATATTGTCTTAGGCCCCGCTAAAGACATCCACACAGTACTTCTACAAGTACTCAAAGAGCACTAGATATCTGATCATCCAAATGATTAATCAATGCACCAAGTGCATACTATCTTAGCCTCTTGCTAAAGACATTTACACAATTGGTAATACAATAAAGGAACTACGCTTCCAGTAATTCCTTTTCGAGCACTAGGCTCCTTTCCTGTCAAGATATACATGAAATTCTTACACAAACATATAGAAAAATCATTTTTAACACATCACTTATCTGATTAATTAACTTATTATGCTATGAGAACCACAATGGAAAAAATAATGCTCCTCCCAACCAATGGGAACTAGTTTTCATAACCATATTGAGCCAATTTCACATCCCAAAAAGTTCTTTGACAATGACCACACTAGGTCCAACATAAGATTCATCTTGGTAGTGCCTTGGCTATTCCTTTGACAACATCCTATCCCAAGGAATTTATAGATCAACAACTCACTCTTTAGGATCCCTCCAACAGACTCCAAAATCAATAGATTTGCCTCAGTCTTTGCCCCTCTCACCATCTTGGCCAACTCTTTTCCCTTACTATGATCATATATCTCTAGGGAGAGGAAATTCGAGTAGGAATCCACCATCAACATGAGGCCTCCTTGGACTTTCACAATTGTCAATAACTTTCTGGTATGTGAAATTCTCTTTTATCACCTTTTCCCACTACAATTTACATAATTGACCATATACACGTTAAAATTAAAATAAAGGAACATTTATGGACAACATGCATTCATACTTGACCCTCAATGTGGGTCTCATAATCTGTAAAAGTAAATTTCATAGGAATTCATAACTAACACCTCATATCATATAGGTTGTATTCATTTCAAATTTTCCACATAAGAAACATCTCGTAATTTAGAAAAACATTACTATATCTTGAATATCATAACATTATACCTTTTCATTTGCAATTGCAAATCACATTGCAATGTTTTACCTTTCACATGTTCTTATGTTGCCATTAAGATACCCTTGCTTAATTACATCAACAACATTAGTCACATTTGTTTTTAATAAAAACATACCTTCTACAAAATATTGCTATGAACAATGATGTGAACCTCTTGAGCTACCAAAATTAACCAAGATATTTTAATTATGTGATGTTACCAGAATTGCATATGAAAAGGCATAAAACGAACACATGTGCATGCTTTAAAGAAGATTAAACATAATGGCAATCATCAAATCAAAGAACAAAAACACATTGATAACAAAGTTCACCTAGTGTGGGTTACGTCTCTGGGCCTTGGTGTTAAGAGTGGGGAGGCTGCCTCATTAAATACTGCAAATGATGATGATGTATATGGTATGTTTTTTGTCATTACGAGGATGAATTCCCTCAATGAGAGTTACATGTCTCTCCCCAAGACATTCTCAGGAACTTTCACTCATATGGGAAAATTCCCTCAACAAAAGTGACATGTCTCTCCATGAGACATTCTCCCCATAGGAACTCTCACTCAAATGGGCATTCCTTCAACATGACAAACTAATAAAATCTCACATGATATGGCCTACAAGTATCCCTCGACATACTAGTAATGAGAGATCTCAACAACAAAAAAATCATCTCAGCAAATTAGAAGAAAAGCATGACATAACTGCATCATATATCTCCACTTTCAGGGATGGCCAAAAATTTCAAAACTCAATTTTTGAAACGGGCATCACTTTTGAATTTGGGGCGTGAAATCATGTCAAATGCTATAAAATTTTTCCCTTTCTAACACCATCAAATTTTGGACCCTCGGGCATCTTGAGGATTCCTTAAAGATTCCTTCCTAAAGATCACTGAAAAATCCACTACTCGGATGAATATTCTGAGCACACTAATGCACTCCCAATGAAATTATGTGAAAAGTGGCTATAAAGCTGGCACCATTCTGCCTCTATAAAAAATAAACCCCCAAAGGAATCTTTTAGATTCCCCAAGATTCTCTAAAGATTCCTTGCTGTTGGGCACCTGAATTTATGCTGCTCATATGGAGATTCAAACTGCATAGTTGGACTCCTGGCGAGAAAACGTGCAAAATGACTATAAGCTTGACAAATTCTGACACGGGTACCTCTGACCCTATAAGGGAATCTTTTTGGCATCAAGAGGTTCTCCTTGCTCATGGTTCCACTTCTCCTCCTGGGCAAGGTTCTGCCACTCCTCCAATCGGCTATCTCATGGTCGAATGTTTTTGAGGGTTTATATACTAATTCCCGGGAGGACATAACAAAGCTAACCATTTGGCCCATTGGAAAAGTACGAGATTAGGTGGGAGTAGCGTCAGGTTCAAATCTCGTGCATTTTTAAACCCTGGTGATATGGTGTTTTAACATATATATATTTTGGAATAATCATTTTTAATCAGCGTCGGCAGTTGAAATTTGTTGCAACTGTTTTATTGGCACATGGCATGGTGTTATAACGGTTAGCGCTTCAAATAATATGCAGACACAATTATGGTAGGCAACGCTGAAAGTTCATTGTTACAATGTCTTTTTTTCTTTTGTTTTTATATATAAGGGGTCCAAAAATTTTCGTCGGTTTATAAGAGTTATTAGAAAAATTAACGAGGTGACAATTTCACCTGTTCAAGGTGCTAGATTTTGTATGTTGGGATTTTGCCAATTTGTTGCCTTCTTAAGCCTACCACTTGTCTAACTTTGACCAAAACTTTGACCAGCCATAATTTGACCATACTAACTAGGATTTGAGTTCCATTCACATCGTTGGAATCAGGGCGATGAGAGATACGATCTGGTCCTAGTTGCATTTCAATATCAGGACTTTTCGTTTTGAGCTATTTTGAGCCCTCTTTGACTTCTGAGCATCTCTGGAGCCCCCTCGATCACACAAAACATTTTTTTCAAATACATTTAAGATGCATTCCACTTTCACATCATCTATGTTCTCAATAAATGTAGAAAGGCATCGATCCTGTTACTTTTTATAAACCACTTTCATGCTTTAAAAATAAGCATAACAAATAAAGATATATATTCTAGATGTTATATTTAAGGAAATTTAAAACAAAGCTTTCATGAAGTTATT
Source organism: Pinus tabuliformis (assembly GCA_031772625.1). Taxonomy (NCBI): domain Eukaryota; kingdom Viridiplantae; phylum Streptophyta; class Pinopsida; order Pinales; family Pinaceae; genus Pinus; species Pinus tabuliformis. The sequence goes on along the minus strand of CM062811.1, from coordinate 382,423,740 downwards.
TTTCCAAAACAACAGTGAACTATTAATATTCTCATAGTTCTAACTCTTGCAAAATGACCTTTCATTTATGCATATGCTACTAATTAACAACCATTGTGCATCATTACCAATTCATGTCAATCACACAGACTTTTCTTGATTAAACAAATTAATAATGGCAACAAATTTAGCACCATCAGATTTTCGTTTATTGATGACAGTGAATACACCACATGTCCACATCACAATAGACTTAATAATTATATTTAATGTAATTTCACCACAACATTCACATGCACTAGATGGATCTCTAAAATATTTAATTAACATATTTGTTAAATATAAGATGCATAACAACTAACATCATCATGTAAACATCAATTTGTGAAGATGTGTAGTATGAACAAACAAGGTAATCAACAACATCTCATTACTATTGGGTGAATGCATGAAGATGGGTTACACTTTTGGGCCAAATATGGTGATGAAATTTCAAAATTTTCCTATTTTATCGGATTGAAGCCCTCAAAATTCATATAAGCATTGTGAATTTTGATTCAGAGTAAAAGGAAAATATGTGGAAAATTATGTTGTTATCCTAATCATATTTTTTGCAAAAAAAATTAGTGTCGTATAATATCTTAATTTTCCATTAAATGCAATACTTGTCCTTGCAAATTTGAGCATATGTTAAGAGGTATGAATGTGTTCACGTAGCATAACTTAGTCTACAATGTGTAATTTTTAATATATATATATATATATATATATATATATAGCATGATGTACACGGATATAGCTAAGCTTTTCATATTAAAAATTCATTTTTTTATGCAAAATTATATTTTTTATTATTTTTCGAAGTAGGCAAAGGAATATTTCAATTGCATTTTGTAGACAAGTGTTCGCGTAAGGTTTTTTTCAACTATATAAATTGAAAAACCAGAAGTACCCCTTTGAAGAGGACTCGTAAACGAAGATAGCTGTATTTTTTGAAATATTTTTGTTGTGTATATTTTATGTTATTTATTTTTTATTTGATCTCTTTAAAATTGTCTAAAAAATTTCAAGCATTATGTTTAAAAGAAATTGTATGAAAAATATCATATGAATTCGAAAATGTCAAACTCATATTCCATTGGATAGAGGATTCCTTCATGAATCCAACATGATCAACTCCGCCACCTAAGGACAAATTTTCCCCTCAGTTTGATAGGGTACAAAATGGTGTTGCAGAGAAATTTGCAGAAGTGGTGCTAAAATTGTGGTTTTTAGGACCTTAGAAAGCTTGATTGAGCGCTTAAAATGCTCGATAGAGAACTTGAATTTTAAATTCAAATATATCGATTGCGGGTTTCCTAAACCCTCAATCGAGCCATTTATGTGGTTAACTAGGGGCTCGATTGAGCTTCTGCAAAAAGAAAATTCAAATCCTTATGTGAATCTCGTAATCCCATAATTTAGATTTTAGAATCAATAAAGATCTAAAATTTAATTCATTAATAATTTAGCCAAGTTAATATGATGTTATTTTACTAAAAATGAGAACTCAAATGGATCTAGGTTATCAACAACATTAGAAATTTTTTATGTTATTGCATTGAGATGTGCATTCTACAACCCAGTATGGGGGAAAAGTGTAAATATATCTGGATGTGCTCAAAATATACCTTATCATATATCTTGAATTTAAATGGATCATAAATTTACCTTCCAAAAAAGTTATTACCGCATTAAGATTCAAAATTAAAATTAAAGTTTAAAGATCACATTAAAATTTCAAATTTATTATAATTTTTGTTATCATGTCATATAGAAACCTTATTATATCTAATATTAATATTTAAACATTATTATTACTATTAATACTAAATTATGAAATCTGATATTATTACTAAAATTTGAATATTAATACAATTTAATATTACTATTATTAAATTTATTAATTTTTTATTAATATAATATTAAATTTAATATAACATAAAATTTTCTATATTACAATATATATTAATATATTAGGATGTATATTAGATCCAAATATATATGGGAGGGAAGAACAAAGACCTAAAGACCTAGAGTGATAGAGGTGGAGACATAGATGTAGTGACAAGGGAGAGATGGAGATAAGGTGGGGGAAAGAGAAGAGGAGTGAAGAGAGAGAGAAGGAGAGGAGAGAGAGATGGGGACACAAATATGGAGAGAGGGAGAGGAGGAGAGAGTGGAGGAGAAAGAGAGGGGGAGAGAGATGGAGTTGGAGGAAAAGCTAAGGATGGCGGAAGAAATACTTATATAGACAAAAACATGGAGAGAGAGAGAGAGGAGGAGTGACAAGGTAGATATAGAGAGAGAGTGTCTATGTTTTTGGGTGAGATAGAAATAAAAAGAAGGAGAGATTGAGATAAGGGGGGAAGAGAATGATAGAGGGAGGGATATAGTGATAGAGTTGGAGGGGAGAGAGAGAGAGAGAGATGGGGGGGAGAGACATAGGGTGGCGGGAGAGAAAGAAAGTGAGATAAAGGAAGAGAGATAGGACTTGAGAGGGAGGGAGAGATAGATATGGAGTTGGAGGGAGAGAGAGATGGAGTTAAGATGAAAGACATAGAGGGAAAATGGTGGAGAGAGAGAGATGGAGTTGGAGGAGGAGAGAGAGGGAAGTAAGATGAAATACATAGAGGGAGAAAGGTGGAGAGAGAGAGAGAGAGAGAGAGAGAGAGAGAGAGAGAGAGAGTGATAAGGGATATGGAGAGAGAGGGAGAGAAGAGAGTATGAGGGAAGAGAGAGAAAAGGTGATATATAGGGAGAGAAGGGGAAGAGAGAGGGAGATAATGGGGAGAGATCAAGAGGGAGAGGGAGAGATAGAAGGAGGGAGATATAGATAGATATGGAGAAACAATATGCATGTTTATGGGGTGATAAAGAGAGATGAAGAAGGAGAGACAAAGAGAGATATAAAGATATAGATGGAAGGGTGAGAGAGGGAAGAAGAGGGAGATAGAGAGAGGGAGGGAGGGAGAGATACATAGCGTGTGTTTGGGGGGTGAGATAGAGAGACAAATAAGGAGATATGGAGGGAGATATAGATGTAGATGGGGGGGAGAGAAAAGGAAGAAAATTGTTTGCATTAGATGCATTTATTTCAGTGTAGATGTTGATTTCTAATCCTATTTTATTTCATGCATTTGGCGCATTGATTTATGTGTAGATGTTGATTTATAATTCTATTTGATTTCTTGCATTAGATGCATTGATTTAAGTGTAGATGTTGATTCCTAATCCTATTTCATTGCTAGGACTATATGCATTGATTTTAGTGTAGATGTTGATTTCTAATCCTATTTGATTGCTTGTATTATATGCATTGATTTCAATGTAGATGTTGATTTATATTCATTTTTTATTGTTTGCATCAGATGCATTTATTTCAATATAGATGTTGATTTCTCATGCTATTTGATTTCTTGCATTTTATGCATTTATTTTAGTGAAGATGTTGATTTTTGATTTGATGTAACTAGATGCATGGTGTACAATAATTTCAGGGTAATTAGATTAACATTGTGCACTAATTTTAGTGTAATCACAAAAAAATTATTGATGACGTGCATTGATTTCTATATTGTATAATAATTCAACCATAGATAGAATGCTTGAATTTTCATCTCAAATAAAATGTACACTTAATTGAAATGTTTACTTATTGAAATTGTAAACTATTTTTAATTAACTGCATTCTTATTATTCTCATTTTCCATACTTCATATTGAATTGTAAAAAGTGCAACACACACACACACACACATATCATGTTATGACTAAACTATTATTTGTAAATTTTAAATTTTCCCATATTTTAAAAATGAATAAAACTTATTTCAATCATAAGGAATGATTGAAATACTTGGATATCTAAGTAAATTTAGGAAAATTTAAGAAAATTGATAACAAATGTTATCCTATATTTTTTTTGACCTATATTAAATTCCAATATAGGACCTTGTTTGATTTGTAACCCATCTCGTCTTCAAATGGGGCATGGCACTTGGTGAGAAGAAAAAGGAAGAGTAAACAAATTTGTGCAAAACATCAAACATTTCAAGTCTTTGCTTCGAAAACCACAAATTTATTGGATATGCTATCATTTCCATGATCTATGTCATCGTTGTGGTCACTCATAGTGATGTTAATCAATAATTGTAGGTTTGGAGGGTTTCACGCCGTTCCAGCACTGTTCTTCATTGACAAGCTTGAATGCCTTAATTTGAGGAATTTTATGATAATTAGAATACACATTTATTTCTTGGTGTTGAATAATAGAAGGAAAGGACCTCTTTTGTCCAATGAGGGACTGAAATACAACACAAAATTCAAATGTCATCATTTTGACCATAATAGTAGGATTTGAGATATGTGTTGGACACCTAATCCTCTAAGTGTTGGTGTGGAAGCTGAATAGTCTAAGGAAGTCCAAGAGACCTTGGAATACAAAACAAAAGGTCATATGAATGTACTATAAATGTATATCATTTGTTAATAATAGATACTCTCTCATGCTTATCATTCATCTTCTGTTGCTGCCATGTATGTGTTTGACATGGTAGCGGAGCGGGCGTACTCCTACCCTGCTCCAATTTGATCCATTGGTATTGTGGCCTTTCTCTACATGTCAGTTTTCTCTGTCAAAACTACACCTAAGTGCTCTGCCATACCTCATTGTGCGCTTGTCGATAGTGCTCCATTAATTTGTTGTCTATTAGAAATTCGTCGCCTCTCCTTTGCATACTTGTCTCCTAGAAACGCTTTCTTCTTTCAACTATCTACCTTGCAAAGTTGCATACAACCACATTTCACTGCCACGTTGGTTACATTCTGAACCTGCTCGTTGTTCCATTGTTTGAGCTTTACGATAATGTGCAAAGATACGGCCCGATTATCTCAACTATTCCGCAACAGCTGTCAAGGTTCACTTTTAACATGGTTGATGCATGAATTCCATTGAGGTCCAGTTCTATCAATAAATTATTGAGGAACTGTTTCTTCTACAAGGTTCTTTGTTTTCAAAGCAACTCGGTGCCACAAGACACATGGAGGAGTAGAGTGAATGGAGACGTAGTTGAGTCTGAGATTTTGGGGGCTTCATTTGTGTGGATTACTTGTTCCACCTCAAGTGCACTTTGTGATTTATTATTATTATTTAAATTTTGTTATTTTATTATTATTATTTAAATTTATTTATCTACAATTTGATTAGTTGAGATCTTATTCTATCATCAAGCAAAATGGATTCTCCATTTTAACATTCTTTTCCTTTTCCATTTTTACCGTCAGTGATTTGAGAACATCTAAGTTCATTTTTTGGAAATTCATAGCTTTGTTCCATTTACTGAACTAATCACTTCTTGTTCTAAACCAATTGCATAGGAATAAGCAAAAAAGAGCTAAGATGATTTTGTATATCATTTCGTATTCTAAACCAATTTGCATAGGAACAAGCACAAAAGAGCTAAGAGGATTTTGTAACAAGGAAGAGTAAGTATCTTTTTTTGCATGAAAGACTAATCAGGTTCATCCTGTTTGTATAATGATATGTAAGTAAATGCACTTCAATATAGTTAAAAGTCTTGCTAATAGAGTTGTTTAATAGTTCAATCTGTAATTCTCTTAAATCTTAGCTCTATACTATATTGACAATACCATTTGTAATTTAATATTAGAAAACTATATTGTAATAGAGTTTAAACTTTATAACAATTTGTTAAATTCCCTTTGTTAATTGGCACCTCACATTGCAAGAGTAAAGAATCTAATGTACATGTCATTGAATTTAATTGTATAGCTCTTCTGAGATAGATTTGTTCACAGAGTATGGAGGGGATAGTCACTACAAGATTTAGGAGGCAATTGGAAAAAGAATATATGATGTTTTATGTTAAAAAATCGATACACATATAGGGGAGAAAGTCACAATTAAGAAGATAACCAATACCTTTTAGCATTTTTCTGATGCAACATGGATAGTACGTGAAAACAAACTTCTTAGATTGCCACAATGTCCTGACATTGTATAAAAAAATCATATCATGCCACCTCCTTCACTGAGAGAATTCACAGACGTTTATATGGTATTTGAACTTATGGAGTTTGACCTACACTAGGTTATAAAGGCTAATGATGATTTGACACCAGAACATTATCAATTCTTCCTGTACCAACTTCTTCGAGCATTAAAATACATACATACATGTATTCTCTCTTGGGTAATGACAATCCCTTAATAATTTTGTTGCTTATCTTGTGGCTTCTAGTATGAGAAATGATGGATTTTGTGAACTTATGTTATGTTAGTTCCTTTGTATGGTACAAGGTTGGATGATGAAAGTCCCTTAATAATGTTGTTGCTTATCTTGTGGCTTCTAGTATGAGAAATGATAGCTTTTGTGAACTTATGTTTTGTTGTTCCCCTGTATGGTACAAGGTTGAATATAGTGGCACGCATTTACAATATCCTAAGTCATGAACTTTTGCACGTGTTGTGGATTTTGGAGACAAGTTTAGTTTGACTCTGTTGTAGAATTTCCAGTTTTTCATAATGGATAAACTAATGTCCTTTTACCATTGAATACCTGCTTACATGGTCTTAACATTTATTTATTGTCCCAAAATATATATTCTGCAGTGTGTGGTTCACATAAGATTTGAGCACATGCTAATGCATGTTTGATGTTGAAAATTATGTTGCATATTGAGCACTTCTATTTTGATTTTTGGAGCTATATTGTTTTGTAGAAAATGTGTTTCAAGCGAAAAAATGTCCTTGCCAATGCGAATTGTAGGCTCAAGTTTGTGACATTTTCTTAGCAAGAGTTGCCTTCATTGCTGCTCCTACATCAATCTTCTGGAATATATGGCCTTGTACAATTATTTTTTATTGATAGTTCATAATTGAAGATTTTTTTATCAAGAATTTTATTTTAGATTAGACTTGTTTGAATTTAATGCTTTACTTGAGGCAATGTGCTAGCTGTGTTTGAAATTACAACTTTGTGGTTTGCAGGATTATGTTGCTACACGATGGTACCAGGCTCTTGAGTTATGTTGTTCCTTTTTCTCAAAGGTATGGTTTTGACTTTTGTGGATTGATTTTGCATTTTCATCCATATTTGAGTTTTTTAATTGGTAAGAATTTGAATTGTTCATATTTTCTTACAAGAAACTTCATTTCAGTATTCTTCATGCTTGGTTTCCATGCTATCTGTCCTAGTCAATAGTTATAATTTTTGTGTTTAGGTGTTTAATGGTTATGATGGAAGTTAAGTGTGCGTTATGATGTTTTCTACATACATTTATCATAATTAATATGGTAAAATCAAAATATGGTATAAATATGGAAAAACTAGCAATATCATTCATATTGTGTTGTTAGTTGCACATAATTGATCTTCTTGTCATGACACACAAATTATTCATCAATGACAACAAATTTATGAGGAAATGAACCGAAAATAACAAGAGAAATGTAGAGGATTTTCTTGCACACACAACTTCTTGTCATGACACACAAATTATTCATCAATGGCAACAAATTTATGAGGAAACGAACCAAAAATAACAAGAGCAATGTAGAGGATTTGCTTGCTCACACAGAGTTGCATGTGGAAGAACAAACAAATGTGATTTTTTATCCAACTTTGCTTGAGAGTCAAAAACAGTCTCAGTTGATCTATCTATCCACCCCATGAAGTTAGATGTATTTCTTATGCTTGGGTGAATGACCTAATAATAGGGAAACTTTAATGGCTTTGATGGAAGTGCATGTGGAAGAACAAACAAAAGTGATTTTTTATCCAACTTTGCTTGAGAGTCAAAAATAGTCTCAGTTGATCTATCCACCCCATGAAGTTAGATGTATTTTTTATGCTTGGGTGAATGACCTAATAATAAGGAAACTTTAATGGCTTTGATGGAAGTTCATTGCCCTAAAGTGTGTGTTATGATGTTTCATACATATATTTATTAGAATTACCATGGTAAAAACAAAATAATGTGTAAATATGGCACATCGAGCAATATCTTTTGTATTGTGTTGTCAGCTATTAGATAATTAATCTTCTAATCATGAAACACAAATTATTCACCAAGGGCAACAAATTTATGAGGATTTGCTTGGGACACACAGAGTTGGATATGGACTTTTATCCAACTTTGGATTAAACATTTTCCTTAATCAGGGGCAACATGCCATAGTAGAAAGTATGATTAGCTAATTTTTATATGAATTTTTAAGTGTGGAAAGGTTTTGATTATCCAATTTTGATAGGAATTGCTAAGTATAGAAAGATTTTGATCATCTTCATTTAGCTTGCTTAAAATAGGATGCCATTTAAGAGATAACAAGAAAAAATTTGTTTCATATTTCCCTGCTTTCAATGCCACATACACAATTGCATTCATTTCTATATCAATCATGTACAATGCTCGTTAACATTGTAGAAGACAAATGGTTGTGCAAAACAAGTTTTTTGGAATTGACATTTCTTTTAGTTGAAACTAAGTTTCTTCATATCAATTTAAACAAAATATTATCAATAAAATAAAACACCACTTTAACACAACATTTTCACCTTCATATTTATTTTTTCATAAAGGCTTTAATTATCAACTAGCAACTTCTCAACAATCCAAACTCCAATTTAACTATATTTAAACTAAACAACTGATCTAAATAATCCAGCATATATTAAACATATACACAAAATAAATAAGAAAATTCATGTATAAAAACCCAAGTTAGGAAACCCAAAATAAACCACCAATAGCAAATATCAGAAGATGTCACTCTAGAAATCGTGAAGGGTTCTCACTCGATTCGAGCACAAAGCATAAACAGTTCTCGCACGAAATGGTCGAAGCCATTTTTCGCCCAACACCTGTAAGCTTTGGAGTAATAAAATGCCCTGTTTAAGCCTGGGGATGTATGGGCACTTAACGCAATTACAACCATTGTAGTATCCTATCTTGTTGTAGTATCTTGCAACAATGATGGGCATGGATACCAAGTTCAGATCAGATACTTCAAAGCCAACATTGCCACAAACAAAAACAAACCACCTCTCTTTTGCTGATCATTTTGACCTTTTTCTTCTTCCTGGAGCTCACAAACCACAAGCCTTGCTATGGAATCCACTGTTAAGGTTGTGGATAATGTACCTGAAATACACAAAGATGGACCCTGAGTCAACAACGAGTCCCAAATGGACAATTATTCTTTCAAAAAGGCTCTTATGCCAGAGAAAATGGCGGACATACATTCTATAAGGGTAAGGTTATCTGTAATACTGGCAGTTAAAATGACTGGTTGTAACGGTAAGTGTAGAGGTTTGATTTCAACAAGTTTTTTTGGTCTAATCTCGGCCAAGTGTATAGACTATATACATGTGAGAGCTGCTCCAAATTGTATTTATTCAAAATTGAAAAATAAATCTTGACATTGGATAAGCCAAGTAACACTCAAAATAAGGAGAGTTTGGTTGACTTATTCTGCATTAATTATGCCTTTAGTATGTCTGGCTTTGGGATCATTCAAGATTTTTAAAACAATTATAAGATTTAATTTATTATTATTTAATTTTAAAGTTACAACTAAGCTAAACACATCTATATTATATTTTTAACATTTTAAGAAAAAACACTCACATAAAATATAAAGCTATATAAATTAAAATTTTAAAATTTTATAAATATAATTAAAATCAAACGATTAATTTTATATTTCAAAAATCTACCAACAAATTATAAATGCCAGGAAAACATTCAATACATTATTGATTTCTTATCATCATTCAAAACTTTAAATGACAAAGTATACACAAGTTGATTAGCTGCCGGTTATTATTTAAAACTTTGAAGGGGGCAAAGCACATAACTGGAAATGGTTTCGATTCCTCTATTCGAAAAATCATCTCGCTGGGCAGATTTGAGAACAAAAGAAAATCACTTTTCCAGGGAACCTAAATCGAAAGGCTAACCATTAGATTAAAGAGCAATTTAAATGAAAACTTAGCTCAACATTTCAAACAAACATATATGGCATTTTTTTCAATTTTCTGGTGGACTTTAAAATATCATTTCATTTCATATGTAAAGTTATGAAATATTCATATATTTTTTGATAATATATATTTTAGATTGTTTTGTGAAAAGAAAAATGAGACTATGAGTAAGGTGAGAGAAACGGTAAGGGCAACATAAAAATTTTGATTTTGAGATAGAGAATGGTTGGTGAGAAATAAAATTTTTACTATAGAGAATGGATGGGAGAAATAAAATTTTTACTATAGAGAATGGATTGGGGGAGAAATAATAGAATGGATTGGGGAGAAACAATAGGGAAAATATAAAAATGTGTTTTTTTAGTGTGTGTTTTTTAAATTATTATTATTATTATTTATGTTTTCTCAATTAATCTTTTAATCTCATTTTCATATTTTTACTTATTTACTTATTATGTTTTCTTTATTATTTTCCATTCTAATTCTTAGCCTCATATTGTTTTTATGTTTCCTCTGTTATCTCCTAAAGCTCATCTCACTCTAACCTACTCTCATACTTTTCTTTTTTAATGTTTTCTCTATTATTTTCTCACACCCCACCTTCACCTTCATGATAAACAAATAACCCCACCTTCACCTTCATGATAAACAAATAGTATTTAAAAAATCTAAAATAAGACAAAAAAAAAAAAAAAAAGTTGAAGTTTATCAATTTTGTTTAAAATTAGACAAAAATAAACTTTTCTAAATAATTATGTGGACTTTTTGTTTACCATGCCCCATACATGTTAAGGGATAAGATATATTACAAAATATACAATTAGAGTACCCATATAAATTAAATTATTGTATAAAATAAAATTATTGATCCATGATAAACAACATTAAAAATACTTACTTCATAATACATATCACATTGGGAAGATTTAAAAAAAAAATAAAAAAAAATTAACTAAATTATAATTTTATTTTAATTATTATTATTATTAATTATAAAAAGAATCAATCTATAAATTCAATACATATGTACATTTAAGAAAACCTTTAACAAGATCCTTAAAATTTGTTTTAATGTAAAGTAGAGGCCTTCACTTGCCGTTGAGGATCTGCGTGAAACTCTCGGCGGCATTCAACATTAATGCTTCAAAGTGATTCCATTGCGCGAGGACAATCTGTGTGGCAAGGGAAAATATTTGGAGATCTCGTTTGCGGGTTGAATTAATGCTTCTTCTTGGGGAGAGCCATTGCTGGTGAGTGCATGCATTAATAAATAGTACGAATATAGGGTATTCTCTATTAATCTTTTTTAGGGTTTAATAGGAATTGGTTAGTTATAGGAATGGTTACAAGCTCGTATGGAGAGGGAGGCAGAGATTCTCTGGTTGAGAAGTCGCATGGAGTGCGGAGGACGATAAGTTGCAGGGATTCTCCATCCTGGCAATGAAGCTGAAGAAAGCTGGCGTTGAAGGAGCGTAGTTGGGTGATGGACAGGATCGGGGGAAACATGTAGCATTCGGAAATAATCCAGAAGCAGGCCCTTTTTAGGGAATTTAATTAAATATGAATTATGTTTTGTAAGGGTCTTTCGATCCTTTATATGCTTACATGTCCCATTTATGACGTTTATTTGATTTTCAGATATGCCAACTGTTTTATAGTATCTGGTTGCTATTTTGCGGCCTCTGGGGCCCTATTATATGACTCTATCCATTTACCAGCAACAGTAACATGCTCTCTTATTAGTAAAATGTCTCCTCTGAGACAACTGTAATGACGATCATTATATCTCCTTAATATAATACATTTTGATTTTTTCCACTGAAAAAAAAAATTATGTTTTGTAAAGTTTATGAGCGATTTGTAAAATTGTAATGCAAAAAGTCTGTGGAGGCAAGAAAGTACTAGAATTTTAAAGCAGCTCTAACACAAGCATGTAAATAGCTCTATCCATTAAATAAATAAATAAATCCATGTAAATAGCTCTATCCGTAAATAAAAAAAAAAAAAAAAAAAAAAAAAAATCTTTTTAATATAAATTATAGCCATTATGTTAAAATAAATTATATTATATTAAATTTTTTAAAAATAATCAATTTCTTTTTCAATAAAAATATAAAGTTAGTTATTAACTTATTAACAATTCACAATGTCATCTCAAACTATTTAACGAAATTTCCATCCTATTCACTCCAACAAAATTATAACCAAACTTCCCTGCTAACCCCACAAAATATCAAAATAGTAGAATGTTTTTTTGAACTCTGGACTCTAGATCCCACAAAACCTCCCTGTTAACCCAAAAAACAATCCAAATAACGGAACTTTTTTATACCCTGGATTTCATAGATCCCACAAAACCTTGTCCTCACGTAAATAGAATCTTTAATGGCGGCCGTCGCCATCCCAACCTAAATTTTTATGTTTTTTTATTTTAATTTAAAGTGGATGATTATTTATTAATTTAATTTTTAATTTTTTAATTTATAGTTTAGATTAATTTTCAAGGGAATATGTTTATCATTGTATTGACTTTAGATTTGTGGAATCTAGCTCAGGGCTCACCAATTTCTTAAGGATTTGAGATTATTCGAATTCTAATAAATTCATATTCTAATTACATGGAGAAATTAATATATGAATAAATTTTATTTAGCAAAATAATCCATTTTACAATAAGAGGCGTAATTCTTTTTTATTCTGACCCACCAATTTCATAGGGATTTGAGATTATTCCAATTCTAACAAGTTCATATTTTAATTAGATGGCAAAATTAATATGTAAACAAATTTTATTTAGCAAAATAGTCTATTTTAAAATAATAAGTATAATTTTTTTGTCCATTTTAAAATAAGATGTGTAATTTCTTTTTCAAATTAAAGTTGACCCATAAATTTTTTATACCTGGTTAATCAGGTAAATGTATGCATTGGTAAAGCATAATCTGCATACATCCCATTACTAGAGGCTCCCAGTAAGCAGATGTGATGACCCTGGGAAAATGTAAATATTGGAATTTTACTGTAGTAAGAGATAGAGTTGAAAGACTGTTTTTTTTTACTGTAGTAAGAGATAGAGTTGAAAGACTGTTTTTTTTTTTTTTAAACTCTGATCATATTATTTTATTGTGAATTAAATATATATTGGAAAAAATATATACTTCTTGAAATGCTAGCAACCTCTGAAAGGAGGATTGGAAGAAAATCAGTTATGAAAACTGGATGAAACTACCCTCCCTAATGGGAAAGTCCTGGAAAAGGAAAAAGGGGGGGAGAGACAAAATTCTGGTGCTGTAGGGATAGACAGAAAGAGAAGGAAAAGAAAGCTGGTTAAGTCTGGTAAGGACCAGATAACCAGGCACAAGGTGCATGTATCTTGTTGAGGGCTGTAGGCCTGCAAGATAGCTCGGGGGGAGATTCCAGTCTTAGCGATGGGTCTCATGGTTGGGAGGACAAGAGCAAACATGGATTGCAGGTGAACTTCTGAAGCATATATACAAATCTGGCGAACCAGGTACGTAATAGTATTTGAAGGAAAAATTAGTTCAACATATTAGTATTTGAAGGAAAATTAGTGCAACAGTGATTGTAGACAATACTGTTAGCTAAATTCCCAGTAGTTGACAGTGAAGACCCATTACATTATAAAATCCCACATCGATATCATGTTGCTGTAATATATTTGATTCAGGCAAATATTACTGATTAAATGTCAGATAACTGTTAAAGGGAAACCTGATATGCTAATGGTAGTTTAACAAAAAAAAAAAACATATAAACAAGGAGTCGGATCAGAAGCACTGCAGTGGTTATCCGAACAGTTAGTGCATTAAAAGAATGATTAGGCTATCTTTAATTATTGAGTTTATCCATTATTAAAGAGAAGGAATGTAAAAGGCCTCGAGCTATTTTAGACTGCCAGCCAGGGTTATCCTAACTGTAATATGAATACTCGCTGGACAAATCATTTAAATATACAAAGTGAACTCAGTCTAGAGTTTAGAGACTAAACGAATCTGTGGTAGCAAGAAAGTTCACTTAAAACTGTGAAATAGTTACATATAACCAAATGACAACGTAAGAGGTAAATACTACGGAACAGGTTGCTTTAATTGTGACACAAATACATGTAACCGAAAGGTACTGAAGAAGTAAATATTACGAGAATGATTACCTTAAGAAAAGTTTCAGAAACTACTCTAATCGTGGCTATGGACACGATAGCGGAAGTATTTACATGTATGCACGTACATTCCAAACCAGGTAAACATATATACTCAATAACAATATAACATTTCCATTATAACTTAAGCTCATTAAAAGTAAATATTCAAATGCTGGTAAAACAACGTTCTGTAGCTGTGAAAAGGAGCATTTAAACAAAAATAAGTAGCAAGGGGAAATCAACTACCCTTCTTGAGGACAATAGCATAATGCGGTAGCGGGAGAACCGGAGTACATACCATTCACAGAACTAGATTTAACAACTAACCGAATCAGAATGGCAAGCCAATAATGTCGGACTGAGCATACTGTAAATACAAGCGGCATGTCATTTAAACTATCCGAGGAAAAACCAGAGGTGAACCAACAATTACAGAGCAATTGTAATAAAAGCGATGAAACTGAAAGAGCAATTTAAATATATTCATTAAATCTAAATAAAACACCCTTTGAACAGAGGGGTCCATATACAGCGGCCAGTTCAACAGCGGCCTTATCATTTACATATAAACAGTTGCATCTGAATGACTAAACATAGAAAAACAAGGTTGCCTTCGAATAACTCAACCGCTGTACAGGGTTAAGGCTTATCCCGCGCAAGGGAACCGCCTGTTCCTCATAACCCAACAGGGTAAGCCGGGAACACAAAAACCTGAGAATACGAGAACACATGCAAACCATGAGGACCCTTCTCTGGAATTCCTCGCTTGGATTTTAGACAACAGGAAGCCAGTGAACAGAAGAAAAAAAGAAGAAGGCAAACATGTATAAATCACCGCCGTCTCAGGCACATCAAGGGTAAAACCCCCAGTTTTCGCACCAATATCTTAGGGCCGATTTGCTTACCTGGCACGCGGCGGAGAGGGTCGAAACACTGAAGCTCTGTCAATCCGCAAGCAGAAGGGAGGCATTGCTATAATCCTTACCTTCATACGACAAATAACAAGGGACAAACAGTTAATAGATGCATACAATCCAGCAGTGAAACTCATGTTAAAACGCATGCAAAACTTGTGGCGAATCCCAGAAGAAGAAGATAAACCATGGCGAAAAACTGTGTTTAATTTCAGAACAAAATACATTACCTGCATAGTGTCCCTGGGAAATAAGCATAAGTTCTCGGAGCTGTTGATGAAATCCAAGAGGAGGCGATAAATGGAGACGGATCGAAGTGTAAAGAGACCAGTGAAACTCGAGAACCATTCTAGTACCAAATGAGCCGCGAGCGAAGCCCTAAGGGTCTATGAAGAGCCCTCAAACCCTTAGACGATTTCCCGCCCTCAGATCTGGGTCAGTAGATCTCCACCATAGGAAAAGAGCGGGAACCCAAGGCGTGAAGGCCGAGGGTGCGAAGATCGATAAGTCACATGGCCAAGCGGGTGAGCCAGGCCACCTGTTTAACAGCTGCCATGAAAAATTAAATGCCGCCAACAACTCAACGCCGGAAAAGTTACGGGTCGGACAATGCATACATTCCGATTGCCGGTGTATTACACATGTAACCCATGCAAACGAGCCGAACCATAAACCAATAAACCATATAGTTTGTCAGGAAATAAAATGTGTCCAAGTTATATCACCTCCGAATGATCACCTTTGAATGGCTATAAGCAATTGATAGACTACGCACAATAGTAGTTATGTTAAAAGGGTTATGTAAGTGTAATATAAATTACCATTTAAAAAAAAAATTCTTTTATGTATTATGGAAGGGACGTGACAAATTGGTATCAGAGCATGGTTACAATACTGTGGCCTCTGGAACAGCATGTTTAAAATATACGGATAACCATCTCGTACATCTGTAAGATAGAGAACTAATTAAACTAACTCCTTTTTTTGTTCCATTTCTAGGGGTGAGACACAGGGAAATAACAGCTAATAGCTAATAGACAGAAAACAGTGAATATGCAGAGAGCCGGCAGCGCTTCGCATAGATCGATGGCAGGTCAGGAACCTGCAGTAAATCCTCGGGACAACCCAGAGCTGTGGGTACAGCTTGGCGAGGAGACACGTAGCACAAACCTTGCAATACTGGAGACTGTTCAGGAACTGAAGAATGAGATGGCACGTTTACGAGAGGATAATGCACGACTGACGGTGGAACAAGAAAGAATTCTGAAGAGTTTGTCGGATAGGCAGAACCCACCACTAGCTAATCCCAGTGCGGAACAGCAGAGGATGACAGAAGAACGAAACTATCAAACTGAACCTGAAAACTCAGAAGAAAAGGAGGACCATTCTGATAATGTACTCGAACAACAGACTTCAAAACGTCAGAGAGTGGAGCTGCAAGGAGAATTTCGAAAAATTAAACCCCCACATTTTGATGGGGAACAGGAAGAAGCGGTTGAAGCATGGTTAATTAACATGAACAAATATTTTCAGTTGTATTAATATGACCACAACCTAATGGCACGATTGGCCATCTTCCAGTTACAAGGTAAAGCAACCCTGTGGTGGGAGGAAGTTAAGATCGTCAAGGGGGTAAGCGAACGGACCATAACATGGGAAAAGTTTCAGAAATACTTCAAAGAAAGATATCTGACCGAGCGCTTCTACGATGAAAAAGCAAGGGAATTCCACGATTTACGGTTGGGACAGCAGACTATGGACGAGTTTATCAACCGTTTTACCTCCCTTCTTAGCTATGTGCCCTATATTAAGGAGGAGAAAGCCAAGGTGCAAAGATTTGTTAGCAGTTTACCTCTATATATAAGAGAAAGGATCGAGTTTGACAATCCTAGGACGATGGATGAAG
This sequence comes from Pinus tabuliformis, assembly GCA_031772625.1. Lineage (NCBI taxonomy): Eukaryota > Viridiplantae > Streptophyta > Pinopsida > Pinales > Pinaceae > Pinus > Pinus tabuliformis. Next base: position 382,406,734 of record CM062811.1, on the reverse strand, counting down.
CTATCCGCAAGGCTAGAATCTGTTACCAGCAGAATAAACAGAGAGGAGATGCTCCAAATAAAAGATGGAATGAAAGAAGAGGTAACAAAACAGTTGGGAATAGTAAAGGAAGTCGCAGCAATGGTAGCAAGGGAGCTGGCAAAGGGCAGAACAGCAGAATTGTAGCAAGAGGGTCACTCAGGGCGAGGCCAACCAGTGAGTCTAGAATGAGTGAACAGCCTACCAGGCCGGAGGGCGAAGGAATGGCCAGACCTCCAGTTCAATGCTGGGGCTGTGGAGGACCACACTACGTCAAAAACTGCCCGCAGCGAAAGGGTACTGATCAGATATCCCAGATTCACGAAGCATCGACCGTTGGGGATGTGGGACGTAGCGTACCAAGGATTAACGCAGCCTTGGATGATCGTCAAGCGGAATACCAACCGACTATGGTAGAATTTGAAGGTAAAATTTCGAATCTTTCTATAACTATTCTCATTGATCCAGGAGCTACTTTAAGTTATATTAGCCCAAAAATAGTAGAACAGTGTAAATTACAATCTGAAAAATTCAAGAATCCATGGCTAGTACAGCTAGCTACGGGGGCCAAGAGGCGGGTCTTGGCAAAAATTAATAATTGCTCTTTAACCATAGCAGGACAGCTAATAGTAGTGGATCTGAATGTACTTCCTTTGGGTTCATATGACGTTCTGATTGGGATGGATTGGCTGGAAAAACACTGGTCACTAGTAAACTGCAAGACGAAAACCATTTACTATAAAGATGACTCTGGAGAGAAACAGGAATTGCAAGGGATCAAGCGCCCCGTGCAGATCCGGCCGATCACGGCATCACAACTAGCTAAATGTATCAAAAAGAAATGTCAAATTTATGCCATTCAGGTAGGCTATGCAAATCAAAAGGATAAAACAGCCACGCTGGAAAACATTCCCGTAATACAAGAATTTGCAGATGTTTTTCCAGAGGAGATACCTGGGCTGCCACCTAAAAGAGATATAGACTTTACCATCGAATTGACACCGGGGGCAGCACCAGTGTCGCGGGCACCTTATCGAATGAGCGTACCTGAATTAACAGAATTAAAAATGCAACTGCAAGAGCTGCTAGACAAGAATTATATTCGCCCCAGTGTATCACCATGGGGAGCCCCAGTGTTATTTGTCAAGAAAAAAGATGGAACTCTTCGAATGTGCATAGACTATCGTCAGCTGAACAAGCTCACGATCAAAAATAAATATCCTTTACCTCGGATTGATGAACTTTTCGATCAAGTGAAGGGGGCAACAATGTTCTCTAAGATCGATCTGCGATCCGGGTATCACCAGATTAGGATTAAGGAGGAGGATATTGCAAAAACAGCTTTCAGAACACGGTATGGGCACTACGAGTTTGTAGTGCTACCTTTTGGCTTGACCAATGCACCCGCCACCTTTATGTGTTTGATGAACAGTGTGTTTCATAGGTTCTTGGATAAATTTGTGTTGATATTTATCGATGATATTCTGATATATTCTCGTTCTAGGGAGGAGCACGAGGAGCATCTCAGGTTAGTACTGCAAACTCTCTGAGAACATCAGTTATATGCTAAGTTCAGCAAGTGTGATTTCTTCAAGGAGGAAATACAATACTTAGGCCATATAATCACAAAAGAGGGGATTGCAGTGGACCCTGAAAAGATAAGGACTATAATGGAATGGCCCGTACCAAAGGATGTGGCAGATATCAGGTCCTTTATGGGGCTAGCTGGTTATTATAGAAGATTCGTGGAAGGTTTTTCAAGGGTAGCATACCCTATCACCTCCTTACAGAAAAAAGGAAGGGTATTCAAATGGACCTCAGAGTGTCAGCGGAGCTTTGAGCAACTTAAACATTTACTCACCACCGCACCCATCTTGAGTATAGCTGATCCTAATAAGGATTACGTGGTATGTACTGATGCGAGTAAGGAGGGTGTGGGTGGTGTATTGATGCAGGAAGGAAGAGTGATCGCGTACGAATCAAGAAAGCTAAAGGAACATGAGCAGAAATATTCTGCCTACGACTTAGAATTGGCAGCCGTTATACACGCACTGAAGATGTGGCGGCATTATCTCATGGGGAGAAAATTTCTGTTGTTAACAGATCACCACAGCTTGACAAATTATTTCAGCCAACCTACCTTAAATACGAGGCAAGCCCGCTGGGCGGATTTTCTAAGTGGATTTGATTTTGAAATTAAGCACTTGAAAGGGAAGGAGAACCGTGTAGCCGACGCATTAAGTCGGAAGGTGCAATGCTTGTATGAGATTTCGTTCAGTAAATGGAAGAATTCCTTGTTTGAAATGATAAAAACAGCAGCAGATCAAGATGCTGAGTACCAACAAATAAAACAGCAGGTACAACAACTTTCTAGTGGGGAAAATCAGTAGGGATATGAGTTAGATGATGCTGGAATGCTGTATTATAATAAGAGGCTGTATGTACCTAATAAGGTTAGTCTTAGAAATCTGATTTTGGATGAGTTTCACATCAGCCACTATACTGGACACCCAGGGTACCAAAAAATGATCACCGCACTTAGAAAAGAATATTATTGGCCAGGAATGAAAAAGAATGTAGCTGAATACTTAGCACGGTGTTTGGAGTGTCAACAGATTAAAGCGGAGCATTTGCATCCAGCAGGGCTATTACAACCTTTACCCATTCCGGAGTGGAAATGGGAAACTATTTCTATGGATTTTATAACCGGTTTGCCTCGGACAAAGAAGAACAATGACTCCATTATGGTAGTGGTAGATAAACTGAGTAAGGCAGCACACTTTATACCTGTGCAATCCACTTATAAGGCTGTGCAAATTGCTCATATTTTTATGCAGAATGTGTTCAAACTGCATGGACTTCCGAAGATAATAATATCTGATCGTGATGTAAAATTCACGTCAACTTTTTGGAGAGCATTGTTTACTGAACTGGGAACACAGCTGAATTTCAGCACAGCCTATCATCCCCAGACCGACGGTCAAACAGAACGAGTGAACCAAGTAGTGGAGGACATGTTGAGAGCATGTGTAATGCAGAAACCAACTCAATGGGAGGAATATTTACATTTGGTTGAATTCGCATATAATAACGGATATCACACGTCAACACAAATGAGCCCCTTTGAGGTCTTGTATGGGCGGAAATGCCGCACACCCTCAAGCTGGGGTGGACCTGAGGATAAATTAAGATTGGGACCAGAAATGCTCAAAGAAATGGAGGACATGGTAAAAAGGGTGCGTACTAATTTAAAGGCTGCTCAGGACAGACAAAAAAGCTTTGCAGATCGGAAAAGAAGGTTCAAAGAATATCAGGTCGGTGACCATGTTTTTGTGAGGATCCAAGCCAGAAGGAGTACCCTGCAATGGAGCGGTTGTGCCAAACTTGCTCCTCGTTATTTTGGACCTTTTCAGGTCTTGGCAAGAGTGGGGCCGGTAGCTTACCAACTCGCCCTGCCAAGCCATATTAGGATCCACAATGTCTTCCACGTTTCTATACTAAAAAAATACGTTTACGACCCTAAACATGTGATCAAATGGCAGGATGTACGGGTAAGAACTAATCTGGTTGATCTAATTAAGCTTTTATTCCAGACAGGAAGTGACTGGAATTGTTGTTGATTGCAGGTCGAACCGGAAGGCGAGGTTCTGGTCGAGCCACTGAACATCCTCGACCGGAGAGAAGTGCGCCTGCGGAAGCGAGCTATTACCCAAGTTAAAGTGCAGTGGCAGCACTATGGGCCTGATGAGGCCACTTGGGAAGATGAGGAGCTCATTAAAAAGGCTTACCCGGAATTGTTTATGGGAATCAGACATCGGGACGATGTCCAATCTCAGGAGGGGGAGATGTGATGACCCTGGGAAAATGTAAATATTGGAATTTTACTGTAGTAAGAGATAGAGTTGAAAGACTGTTTTTTTTTTTTTAAACTCTGATCATATTATTTTATTGTGAATTAAATATATATTGGAAAAAATATATACTTCTTGAAATGCTGGCAACCTCTGAAAGGAGGATTGGAAGAAAATCAGTTATGAAAACTGGATGAAACTACCCTCCCTAACGGGAAAGTCCTGGAAAAGGAAAAAGGGGGGGAGAGACAAAAATTCTGTGCTGTAGGGACAAATAGAAAGAGAAGGAAAAGAAAGCTGGTTAAGTCTGGTAAGGACCAGATAACCAGGCACAAGGTGCATGTATCTTGTTGAGGGTTGTAGGCCTGCAAGATAGCTCGGGGGGAGATTCCAGTCTTAGCGATGGGTCTCATGGTTGGGAGGACAAGAGCAAACATGGATTGCAGGTGAATTTCTGAAGTATATATACAAATCTGGCGAACCAGGTACGTAACAGTATTTGAAGGAAAAATTAGTTCAACATATTAGTAATTGAAGGAAAATTAGTGCAACAGTGGTTGTAGACAATACTGTTAGCTAAATTCCCAGTAGTTAACAGTGAAGACCCATTGCATTATAACATCCCACATCGATATCATGTTGTTGTAATATATTTGATTCAGGCAAATATTACTGATTAAATGTCAGATAACTGTTAAAGGGAAACCTGATATGCTAATGGTAGTTTAACAAAAAAAAAACATATAAACAAGGATTCGGATCAGAAGCATTGCAGTGGTTATCCGAAGAGTTAGTGCATTAAAAGAATGATTAGGCTATCTTTAATTATTGAGTTTATCCATTATTAAAGAGAAGGAATGTAAAAGGCCTCGAGCTATTTTAAACTGCCAGCCAGGGTTATCCCAACTGTAATATGAATACCCGCTGGACAAATCATTTAAACATACAAAGTGAACTCACTCTAGAGTTTAGAGACTAAACGAATTTGTGGTAGCAAGAAAGTTCACTTAAAACTGTGAAATAGTTACATATAACCAAATGACAACGTAAGAGGTAAATATTACGGAACATGTTGCTTTAACTGTGACACAAATACATGTAACCGAAAGGTATTGAAGAAGTAAATATTACGAGAATGATTACCTTAAGAAAAGTTTCAGAAACTACTCTAACCGTGGCTATGGACACGATAGCGGAAGTATTTACATGTATGCATGTACATTCCAAACCAGGTAAACATATATACTCAATAACGATATAACATTTCCATTATAACTTAAGCTCATTAACAGTAAATATTCAAATGCTGGTAAAACAACGTTCTGTAACTGTGAAAAGGAGCATTTAAACAAAAATAAGTAGCAAGGGGAAATCAACTACCCTTCTTGAGGACAATAGCATAATGCGGTAGCGGGAGAACTGGAGTACATACCATTCACAGAACTAGATTTAACAACTAACCGAATTAGAATGGCAACCAATAATGTCGGACTGAGCATACTGTAAATACAAGTGGCATGTCATTTAAACCATCCGAGGAAAAACCAGAGGTGAACCAACAATTACAGAGAAATTGTAATAAAAGCAATGAAACTGAAAGAGCAATTTAAATATATTCATTAAATCTAAATAAAACACCCTTTGAACAGAGGGGTCCATATACAACGGCCAGTTCAACAGCGGCCTTATCATTTACATATAAACAGTTGCATCTGAATGACTAAACATAGAAAAGCAAGGTTGCCTTTGGATAACTCAACCGCTGTACATGGTTAAGGCTTATCCCGCGCAAGGGAAACCGCCTGTTCCTCAAACCCAACAGGGTAAGCGGGGAACACAAAAACCTGAGAATACGAGAACACATGCAAACTATGAGGACCCTTCTCTGGAATTCCTCGCTTGGATTTTAGAAAAACAGGAAGCCAGTGAACAGAAGAAAAAAAGAAGAAAGCAAACATGTATAAATCACCGCCGTCTCAGGCACATCAAGGGTAAAACCCCTAGTTTTCGCACAAATATCTTAGGGCCGATTTGCTTACCTGGCACGCGGCGGAGAGGGTCGAAACACTGAAGCTCTGTCAATCCGCAAGTAGAAGGGAGGCATTGCTATAATCGTTACCTTCATACGAAAAATAACAAGGGACAAACAGTTAATAGATGCATACAATCCAGTAGTGAAACTCATGTTAAAATGCATGCAAAACTTGTGGCGAATCACAGAAGAAGAAGATAAACCATGGCGAAAAACTGTGTTTAATTTCAGAACAAAATACATTACCTGCACAGTGTCCCTGGGAAATAAGCATAAGTTCTCGGAGCTGTTGATGAAGTCCAGGAGGAGGCGATAAATGGAGACGGATCCAAGTGTAAAGAGACCAGTGAAAACCCGAGAACCATTCCAGTACCAAATGAGCCGCGAGCGAAGCCCTAAGGGTTTATGAAGAGCCCTCAAACCCTTAGACGATTTCCCGCCCTCAGATCTGGGTCAGTAGATCTCCACTGTAGGAAAAGAGCGGGAACCCAAGGCGTGAAGGCCGAGGGTGCGAAGATCGATAAGTCACATGGCCAAGCGGGTGAGCCAGGCCACCTGTTTAACAGCTACCATGAAAAATTAAATGCTGCCAACAACTCAACGTCGGAAAAGTTACGGGTCGGGCAATGCATACATTCTGATTGTCGGTGTATTACACTTGTAACTGATGCAAACGAGCCGAACCATAGACCAATAAACCATATAGTTTGTCAGGAAATAAAATGTGTCCAAGTTATATCACCTCCGAATGATCACCTCTGAATGGCTATAAGCAATTGATAGACTACGCACAATAGTAGTTATGTTAAAAGGGTTATGTAAGTGTAATATAAATTACCATTTTAAAAAAAAAATTCTTTTATGTATTATGAAAGGGACGTGACAGCAAATATGCCACATCTTGTGAATTGAAACCGGGTTGGGAGGATAATAACAATCCATCCCCACCACAAAAGGCTCCCAAAAAATAGACATGTCACATCTAATGAATCGAAACCGAGATGGAAGAATAACAACAATCCATCCCCACCACAAAAAGCTCTCAAGAAATAAACACATCATATCTATTGAATCGAAACCAAATTAAGAAAATAATAACCATTCATCCCACCACAAAAAAAACTCATGAGAAATAAACATGTTACATCCCATAAATTAAAACTAAATAAGGAGAATAACAACAATCCATCCCATCACAAACATGTCACAACTGATGAATCCAAACTAAATAAAAAAATAGCAACCATCCATCCCACCGTTCATACCAACCAATTCCACTCTGACAAATTCCGATCCATATTTTCGTTCAACCATCCATCCCCACCGCTCATCCACTCTGACAAATTCCGATCACTCTGACAAATTCCGATCTATATTTTCGTTCAAGATAAATAATCGGAAACATTTTTGTCCTAATACCACTATGAAGTTCTAAAGATACTTGGGGAAATAAGGTCATATCTTCTTCTCTTATTCACTTTCGGCAGACTGATATTTCACGCTTACTTTCGGCAGCTTTTAATAATATGATTAAACATATTTTAAAGCCATGATACAAATTTTTTACGTTTGGTTTTCTTTTTCCGGGAATGCTTTTTTTTAAGGATTAAATTGTAATTTCTTTTGGTTTAAAATGTATTTCTAATGAATAAATAAATTTAGGATTTTTTTTTAATATATAGATTTTATAATTTTAATTTATAACTGAAACAATTTTTCATTATATTTAAAATTAAATTAAAAAAATAAAAAAATTTAAATTACGATATTATTTTAAATAACTTTTTTATTGTATTATTATATTTTTTTCATATAAATTTTATTAAAAAACATTCTAATAACATATTTGAATTATTAATTTATACAATTAAATATATAAAAAAAATTTAACAATAAAATTGGAACCTAACAAATATCAATATTTTTATAATATTATAATAATATAAATTTTATATGGTTCCAACTCTAACAATGAAATTATATGCTTATTTCAACTAATGGATCACTTCCCACTGGCCTGAGAATTTATTTTTAAAGAGCCATTTAACTATTTAACATAATTATAAAAATATATAATATTTTTTTTTTTTTTAATTTTTTTTTAATTTTTATTTATTTTTTTATTTTTTTTCAGAAAGAAAAGCTGAATTGTATTATAATGAGTCTGTATAATAGAGCATTCATACAAAATATGAGGAATATAATCCATAGGATGAGTCTGAACAGAGCATATAGCCTAGACACAATAGCAAACCTCCCCAGCACCAGCTGGGACCAAAAAACGAAGATAGTTTACAACATAAAACAGATACAAACATATGCCATGACAGATCTTGATGACATAAACAGATATAAACATATGCCAGGACAGATCTAAAGAGATAGGACAAAAGAAAGGCACAAAAGAAGCCAAAAAAAGGAGAGTCAAAATCCCGGGATACAAAAGTCCTATATGATATAGGATTCCCTGCCAACAGAAATCTTCAAGGACCATGCACCAGTTTCCATAAGGAGCACCTCCTTAGATAGGCAGTCTGCTCTCAGGTTCCAAACTCTGTAGATATGCTGGATTGTAGACCCCTGCAAACATCTCCAAACAAACATAATTCGATCCATCCACACAGAGAGGTGAGGACAGTCGACAAAACCTTTTCCATTTACTTGATCCACCATTGTTTTGGAGTCCCCATAAACAGAGATGGTCTTGATGTCAAGAAAACAACAGAAAGCGAGGAGAGCCGCAAGGGCCTTAGCCTCAGCCAGGCTATTTGTGCCCTCACCTGCATTCCAAGAGAGATAATATTGAAGATTCTCGTCCATTTGAATGAACACACCTACTCCACATAAGTTTTGTTGGGATGCGGCGTCGAAAAAGGCCCTCGGGGACCTGAACGAAGGAGATACCTGCACATTTCTATTGACATCACTAGATTTTGAAAGGATTTTGGGAATAGAATCATAGATGAGAACTATACTTTGACAAATATCCTTCGTAGGTTCCTTTGCATCATTAAAAAGTTTGTTATTTCTCCATCTCCAGGCATACCATAAGACAATTAAAATGATCGGTCTCCACGATTCTTTTTGTCGGCTCCACCATATAAAAGCTTCTTGAGAAGAGGCATGAGAAACCAGAGGGAAGCCATAAAGACTTGCCAAAACCTACCGTATCTCCAAGAGAGAGTTGCATTTGAAGAACATGTGAAAATTTGTTTCTTCAGCTGATTCGCACATACAACATCTACTCGGCCCATGCCACTGCCTCTTCATCAAATTCTCCCAAGATAAATTTTTATTATAAAACACCAGCCATGAAAAATATATCATTTTGGGAGAGCAACCCGATTTCCAGAAAGCCGTTGGGAAAATAGATGAGAGCGCAGGCTTCATACTGATCATAAGAGCATAAATATCCTTTACACACAACTGAGAATTTGCAGATGGCATATTCCATACCAAATAATCCTGTGGCCTAGATTGGAAGAAACCACAGTTTCTCAGAGAATTCCAAACAGGGGTCCAAAGGCATTTTATGGATTGCGGAAGGCCAAGGTCATCAGCGGATTTCCAGATAGGAAGCGGGCCATGCCATCCCGTGATCAATTTATCCCATGTAAAAAATCCTTTGCAGTGAAGGAAGAGTAAGATCCTTTCAGGAATAGAAATGCGTTCACGTCTAGACAAAATGGGGTCTACTCCGATAAGAATTCTACTGCCCGACTGAAGACACCATTTCAAATGCTTTAAGAAAAATTTCTCCAGCTTTCGAAAGCTGAGCCATATGGCAGATCCGTATTTTATTCCAATCCTCCCCAAACAAAACCAATATTCTAGGCCTTTACCTCGCATATATTTCATTTTGATGATGTTGCTCCATGGTCCCTCATCGAAGATGCCCCTCCACAAAGATTTACATTGGAGCGCCTTTCCAAATGTCCTCGAGTCCAGCAAGCCCCAACCACCTGCAGACTTCGGTCTCGAAATTTTATGCAAAGTAGTGAGGTGATAACTTCCTTTAGTTATGTTGCCACCCCAAATAAAATTAGCAGAGATCTTATTTATTTTCTGAACAATGCTAGCCGGGAGGAAAAATATATGGGCCTAGTAGACAACGAGTTGCGAGAGGACTAACCTAGTTAAGACAATTCTTCCAGCCAGAGATAAACATTTGTATTGCCAAGCGGATATCCTTTTATAAAACCTGTCAATGAGCCATTTCCAATCATCCTGTTATCACTCAGGTTGTCCCCAGGTTGGAGTAAGGGATACCGCCGAGGTAACCACAAACCAACTTTGGATTGCAGGTTCTAGCCCACCTGCAATCAGAGAGGGCTCTCTCTTTAGGATTTAGCTTTGTTGAAAATGATCTTAGGCCAGCTATTGAGTTCAGGGGTTTTTGGTTCTGTTTTGGTGGGAAAATTGATGTTTCAGGTAGAGAGGCATAGCACAGTCTGAGTGTTTCAAACCATTGGGCGTGGAGTCGAGGAGGAGGACTGCTGGTGCATTTCCTTGGTCACAATAAGGGAAAATGGAGCAAGATAGCTGTGCATGAAACAATGTTTCAGGTTTAAATGATGGAAAGAATGCTAAGTAACGAGAGGCAGTTAAGAATCTCTCAATCAGCTTAACAGATGTAGGTAACAGAGCTCTACCTAGGGGCATTTAAGAATCCCTAGATAATTGGAAAACACAGGTGAATAGGGGTAAATATGAGCCAGGAGGAATTCATATTCATAACCAATTCATTCAGAGGAAAACATAAGGAAATAGCAGAAAATGAGCATAGAGTGTATTTAAACAAATTCTAAGCTATTCTTTCTTTCTGCTATTTAGATAGTGGTAAACAATAAAACAGAGGTAAGATGCACTTATTGTTTCAGGCTGCAGCACAAGAATTCCATCTTCATTTCTTCAAAACATTCATTAACAACAGGCAGTTTTCTCTCCAAGCTTTCAGCAATCTTTGGTTATAGAAAAAACTCAAGTATACAATGCGAGTCTCTAGTGAAAATTCTCAATTGACCAACCCTTGAAACAATGTAGAGAGCGATATATATAGGGAAAAACTCCCTACAACTGCTTTTATTACAACTTGACCTAGTCAGGTCCTAAAGAATAATTAATTTGACCTAATCCTATCTGCAATAAATACATAAAAGTATCTTTGGCTGCGTTGAGGACTGTTGTATCAAATGAAGTGAATGTGCTTGTCCTCGGTGGCTTGGTGCAGTGTTTTCTGAAATAAATGTGTATGGGTTTCTGCTTCTTTGCTGTCTGTCTGCATTTAAAGCTTTAACTGTGATTTGAGGGCAAGGATGGGCTTACGCCTCTTGATTTGACTTTCTGGGGGGCTCATCAATGTACAGGTGCTTCGAGCCCCTAAAAAATCTTCAGCTGATACTCTTTGGCTCTTGTTTTTCCTCTGATACTCTTTGACAATAAATTGGGATGCTGTTTTGATGTGCTATGCGTTAAATCAGCATTTAATGGCCGCTGTTCGGCTCTATCTTCCTTAAAACTGTCTTTGGTTCCTTCCTGAATGCTTCGCGAAGAAAAACGGGTCATTCGGCGCCTTTCGAGCTTGTTGGAGGCTGCGTAATGAAAAGATTCCCTAAAGATTCCCCACTTCGGCCTATTTTATCCAGCGATGCGCATCAAAAACTGCCTCAGAAACTGATTCCGGGGCTCTAGAGTGCGAGCCCTTTGTGCCAAAAATGATGACGTCAACATGACGTCAGCAGGTGGGACCTTGTACGATGGATGACGTCATCGATGACGTCAGCATGATGACGTAAACATGATGACATCATCACGTACGGAGGTGACATGGCAGTACGACAGGGTGACTTGGCGGTACAGTGGCAGGAGGCGGCAGGCAGATGACGTGTCATGGTCACTGGGTAGGGGGGTGATGCAAGCGAGTGACGTCACTGGGCAGGAGGGTGACGCAAGCGGGTGACGTCACTGGGCAGGAGGCGATTTCCGGTTTTGTGGCGCACCGCCTTTAGGCATGAGTGGTTTTGTCAGAGGGGGCTCCGCCACAGCCCAAGAGGTGGCGGGAGTACGACGGCAATACCGCCCATCTCCCAGACGCTAACCTTCGGGCGCGTCGGGGGATAGGAAGGCCCGCCCACCGTAGATCTGTGGAGCGGGCGATCTAACGGTTGGCGACTGGGACGAGGCAACAGAGGGATAAGGGGCGGGAATATTCAGGGAATATTCTAATTTTAATATGGCGCGGCGGTGGGTTTAAAACTTAGGGAATGGTGGAGTTTGTGGGTTAATGCGTCTGGATTAATATTTTCAGGGGTGAAACTTTGGGAAAAGGGGAAAATATGGTTTTTTTTTTTTTTGGAGGTTTGTGTGGGCGGGATTTGAATATTTACAAGCCCAACTTTAGGGGGAGGGTGGCAACAGGGGCATTGTAGAATTAGGGTAATGGCTGTTAGTCTAACCAGGTGTTAGACCAATTCCAAGACACGGATGGGCTAATGGCAGCCCCAAATGGACTGTTCTTTCCCTGATTTAGAAAATATGGCTATATTGCCAGGGAGGGGATATTTACATAGGGGAGTTTTATATACATTCTTTTAGTAGGGGAAGGGGGAAAACTGACAGGGAGTTATATAGTAGAGTTAGTGGTTAATATGGTGATGATAAGCAGGCGCTAAGGTAGGAGACCTTAGGCTAATTTTGGGAAAAAGAACTTGTAAAGAAATGAAATCCTTGAGCGAAGCAGATCTCCACTAAGGCAAATGATATGGAAAATGATGAACTAAGAGGAATCAAGCAGATCTTGACCTCTTTGGGAAATTAGTAAGTGACTTGGGAAATGAGAAGAAGGGGAAGTTAGTTATGTCTAGCTCGAGCTCCTCCAGATGAAAAATTGTCTGCACTGTGATCTGAAGAGATAAAACACTTTGTAACACAAAATTGATCATAAATCATCATTCTGCAACCTCACAACTACCTACCCAGCCTACTCACCTAACATTTTTTCTTCTTTTGATTTGGGTGCACTTAGACTTGCAGACCCAGCTTTACAATTTTTTCTTTTTGAATGTTTCCTATCTAAATCTACACTTATTTCTGCCAGGGCCCAGATTAAGCAGTTGGGTCCCTTTGATTCTCTACCTATCTACAGATCTGCCAAGATTAAACTGTTTGGTCAGATGCATTCTCTATATTCTAAAACAGGAAATTGAAACCTAGGGAGACCAAGATTAGACTGTTTGGACCTCCCTTAAATGAAAACTCTTCAAAACTGGAACAACTCATCAAAATTGGAATACAACAGTGCCTTTGAACTAGCACACTTCATGGCATCCTGTGGAAATATGGAACACTGCAGCCTGCAAAGTATGACATATTTGGCATGTAAAAATGTCAATCATGAAAAATGAAACCCTGTTGCAACAGGAGGCTAACAGTGGCTCCACTTGGGGATGGCTTTTCCTTGTGAAAAGCCAAGAACAGCAGGTCAGACTGCCTTGATCTTCTGTTTGTTGCTGTAGACTGGAAACATTTGTTCTGGCTGCTAAAAATGTAAAACTTTGAACTATGAACAACCTCCTCCTCAACTGAATTACTGTGAACTGTGCAGCATCGCCTGCTTTCTTCTGCGTGCTTGATAATTATGCACAATGACTGCAAATAGTTCTTTTCTACCATGAATTGCTTGTAATGTGACAATTTTTTCTCTTGATACTTTGCTGAAAACTGGTGTAGAAACAGAGCTTTAAAAACTGTGTCTTTCACAAATTTACTGCTTTTCCTTAAACAATCGGCCTGCTTATACAAAAATAAAAACAGAGTGCTGATATATACAAAAAAGATTGTACAAAGATATATACAAAACTGCATTGTGTCCCTTAAAAGGGGTCATGGTAATGTTTCAGCATACGGCCATTGACAGGGCCTTCTTCAGCAGTGCTGTCCTCTATAGATCTGAGAAAATATGTGTTATTTCCCTGAACAACAGAAATAACCAATGGTCCTTTCCATAAAAAATCAAACTTGGCATGTTTGCCCTTGTCTTCCCTTCTTGAGTCCCATCTCAGAACTTTGTCACCAATATTGAAATCCTCAGCCTTAGCTCTCTTATCAAACATCTTTTTAAGATTTTCTTGCAAAATTTGAGCTCTGTCATAAACTTGTTCTCTAGTTTGCTGAAGATGAATGGTTTGATTGATTCTTCTTTGAATGTCATTTGGTTTAGCCTGAATTTCTTGTAACAATTTGATAGTAGGAATGCCCAAGGATGAAGGAAATCTAGCCTCCATGCCATATACTAGCTCATAAGGGCTCATCCCAATGGATCTCTTGCTCGAGAGTCTGTCTGCCCATAGGGCATTTACCAGCTTTTTGTGCCAGTTCTTCTTGTTTTCTTCTAGCACTTTCTTTATGATGTTGATGAGGCTTTTGTTAGATGATTCAGCCAAGCCATTACCTTGAGGGTAATAGGTTGTAGAGTGGCCCAAGGTAATATGAAATCTGTGGCAAAAATTGATCATCTTTTTGGACTTAAAGGCTGCGGCATTTTCAGTGATGATTTTCTCAGGGCAGCCAAATATAGATAGGATATTGCACTCAAGGAATTGGATAATGATGGTGTCATTGGCTTGTCTGCAGGGAATGGCTTCAACCCACTTGGTGAAATAGTCAGTGGCTGTTAGGATCCATTTGTGCTGGCCTGAGGAAGAGGGATGGATTTCTCCAATGAAGTCAAGACCCCATTGTTGAAAAGGTTGTTCGGTTGAGATGGGTTTGAGGGGCAGGGGTAACAGCTTTCTCTTGCCCTCAAAGATTTGGCATTTGTGACATGACATGGAAAACTTCTTTACATCTGCAAAAAGAGAGGGCCAATAGAAACCAGCCCTTAGAATTTTATTAGCAGTGGACTTCCAGTATAGATGTCCTCCACAGTCACCTGCATGGAATTCTTTCATGACATTGTTAGTTTCATTTATGGTTAAACAATTAAGCAATATACCTTCATGATTTCTCCAAAATAATGCACCATCTATAACACAAAACTTTAAAGCCTTCATTTTCAAAAATCTTTTCTTGGTCCTGGACAATCCTGGGGGAGCACACAGGTTTAACAATACAAAGCAAATATCAATGTACCAAGGGCATTGCAGAAATATTTCACTGATCTGTGGAGTCGCCAGCTCCGATTCCTTGTCCAGTTGGTTAATGTCTAAGGCTTGAAAATTCGTTTCGGACATCAGTTTAGCTAAACCTTGTCACTTTATTAGCTTGGTTGGTTTTATTTCTATGTCATACTCAAGGATGCTTGCAATCCACTTGCCTCTTTTGCCTTCTAATCCTTCTTGGGTCAATATGTCTTTTACAGCAGCGTGTGGGACATAGGCAATCACGTGTGAATACAAAATGTACACTCTGAAATCCTTGATGGCCTTAACAAGTACATAGTCCTGTTTTTCCATGATTGGGTACTTCAAAGGGGCGTCTCTTAAGGCTCGGCTGAAAAAAGCAATTGGCTTTTCAGCTCCCTGTTCATCCTTTTGCAAAAGGACAGCGGCTATTGTGTGATCAGATGCAAACAAAAATATGATAAAATCTTTGTCAAACTGCGGGCTGGCGAGTACAGGGGTTTGTGTTAATGTAGCTTTGATACTTTCAAATGCTTGTTTGGTTTCCAGGGACCATCTTACCTTGGCATCCTCTTTTAACATGTTGCTTAACAGTCTTATTAATTCAGCTAGATTTGGGATAAATCTTCTTAGGAAGTTGATTTTCCCAAGGAATGCTTGCAGCTCTTTTATGTTTCTTGGATATGGGATTTGGAGGATGGCCTGGATTCTTTCAGGGTCAATTCTGATCCCATCTTTTGATATGATATGGCCAAGTAACTTGCCTTCTTCAAGGCCAAAGAGAGACTTTTTGGGGTTCAAGGAAATGCCATATTTCCTACATGTCATAAAAATTTGCCTAAGATGCTTGAGGTGTTCTTCATCAGATTTGGAAAATGGGGTCAAGTCATCAAGATAAACAACTAGGAAGTCATGTATTTCTTTGGCAAATGCAATGTCCATTGCTCGTTGAAAAGTTGCACCAGCGTTTTTAAGTCCGAATGGCATCTTTACATACTTAAATGTTCCCCACAGTGTGGTAAAAGCTGTCTTGTCTTGGTCGTCCGGGTGAACAAGTATTTGGTTGAAACCTGAAAAACCATCTAGCAAAGAAATTCTAGATGACCCCACTACTCTCTGCAAGATGTGATCCATTTCAGGCAAAGGGTAATGGTCTTTTAGGGAGACTTGGTTTAAATTTCTGAGATCTACACAAAGTCTGATTTCACCTGTCTTTTTTCGTGTAGGAACAAGATTGGATACCCATTCAGAAAATCTGATGGGTGCTATGATGCCTGCTTCAAACATCCTCTTTACTTCCTTCTCAATCGCTGGAAGAAGCATAGGGTTGATTCTTCTAAGTTTCTGCTTGAAGGGTTTCTGGTTCGGTTTTAAGGGGATTGTGTGTTGGATCACTGAGGTGTCATAGGATTTCAAATCCTCATAGCTCCAAGCAAATACATCTTGGAACTCTTTGAACAAATCCATGTATTTGGGCTTTTGATCAGGTGGTAGCTTTTTGGACAGTTTGATCATTTTTGGATTCTCTTTCGTCCCTATGTTGTGTTTCTCTATATCAGTGTTTATGGGTTGCAATTTTGGCTTTCTAGGAACGTCATTGGCATCAAACATGTCTTCTAATGGGGTTAGACCAGCAGACAGAAAGTTATCCTTTAAGTCAATGATCTCTGCCTCTGCTTTGGCAATGTCTTCCAAATGCATTTGTTTCAACTGTTCTATGTTTTCTTTGTCAAAAACAGTCGGGTTCAGGATTTGCTTGGCTGTTGCAGCTGTTATAGCTTGCTGATCTTCATTTGTTTGTTGTTCTGAATCTGTCATAGCATCCAAGTCGATGTTAACATTTGAAAACTCATGCTCGAGGGTAAGGAATTTATTAATCTGGGCATCATTTTCGAATACTTGCCAATCTTTAACGTTATTTGGGACAGCGGGCCTATGTTTTATTTCAGCCGTGAAGTGATGGTTTGGGTCAAAAGGAAGCTTGCATGTGCTAGCAAAGGTGGCTAGGCTATGTGCATGAATATTGTGATTTCTAGAAATCTTGTCAAGCTTGAATTCAGTGAATGCATTGAGTATATTAGTGGCATCAGTCCTATAGGCTCTCATTCTGTTGTCATTGGTTACAAAATTACCTTTCATTTGTTGTACGATTAAATCAGAGTCTCCTAAAATAGACAGTTTAGCAGCTCCCAGAGCTTTGAGCAGTTTAAGGCCTAGCAGCAGAGCCTCATACTCTGCCATGTTATTTGTGCATTTAAAATTCAGTCTGTAGGCATGGCCTTCTGCATGGTTGTTATATGTGTTGTGAATCCAGACGCCTGCCCCTGCTCCTAACTTGTTAACAGAGCCATCAAACTCTAAATACCAAGTGATTTCCTGCTTGTGGTTGATGCCTAAAGTGTCAATCAACTTAGGATTGGGCAGATTTGAAATTTCTGTTTGGGGAAGTTCTTCTTGCATGCTGGTTGCAATAACTGTTGTGACAATTTCATCAGTGTGTGCAACCGATTCTTCATTGATTTGTGCTTGTTGTTCTTGGGCCAAGGGCTCATTCTTGGTTGGAGAATTTGTGTCGTCATTAAACAAAATAAAGGAATCCATATCGGAATGGATTGAGTAAATGGGAAATTTTTTTGGCTTGCTCTCACTACTTACCACATATTTCATCAGCGTTTCTCTGTACAGTCTCTTTGGTTGCCCAAAGACTGAAATGGTAGCATAGGAAAGAGTTAATTGAAGGGATCCTTGGAGCTTTGCTCCCCATGATCTTGATAGGAGCATACCGTACTTTGGTGGAATGTCAGCGACCACTACATCCATGAGGATGGTCTTATTCGGATATTGAACTAAGGAGACACACAAGTCTTTGATGAGGCCTAGACATTTCACTTGACTTGAGTCAAATGAGTACAAGTCTTTGTAAGGTCTTGGAACGTCAAGGTTCAGTTTTTCCATAACTGCTTTGGGCATTAGATTGTGCAATGCCCCTGAGTCGAACATAGCATTGTGCAAAAATTTGTCATGTATATGCAAACTGACATAAAAGGGTGGGACAGGTCCATGTGTTGACTTTCCATTAACTTCTGGACCAAACAACAGTTCAGGGGAATCATCCAAAACATTTACATCGTCCTTGTTTTCTGGAATTTGAAGTGACCTTTGAATTTGTTGCCTATATACATCGTGTTTGGCAAGTTCTGAGAGGGGGATGGATATTTTCAACTTAGATATTTCTGCCTCTAAATTAAATGGTTTTTCCAATGGAGTCTTGTTGTTGATAAAGGCAATTTTTTCCTTTTCATTTAAATTATCTGCGATTTGCTCTTGTTTATCAGCATTATGAGGATTGATAGCTTGCGGTTTTTTAGTTTCAGGAAAGTTTTTTGGAACACTGTTCGAGCTTTCTTCGAGGAAGAAGGTGGCAAAGGCTGATCTTTGGAAGGCTGTATTTCTATTATGTCTTCTACAGTCACTTGATGTGGGTTTGGGACATTTGTATCAGTGGGTTCTGTTATGACAGCCTTGCCTTTGGTCTTGTTGGGATATTTGCCATCCTTTGTTTTACTAGGTTCCGAAATGTCAATGGTCCTAGTTCTCAGCTTATATTGTTTGTGTACTTCATACACAGTAGTATCATATCCTTGTTTAAAATCAAAAGACTCACCAGGTTTAGTTTGAAACTGATTGTAATCGAGTTCATTTTGGTCTTCTTGGGACAGGACAGTTTGGTGCTCACCCTTTAGATCCATCAGGTTCATGTGAGTGTCCTCTATGGGTTCACTAGAAGTAGATCCTTCAACATAGTTATCTTGAAACGGGGGTCTTATGTCATGGTCTTGGTTAGACCTACCAGCATTTGTGTTCTGCGTTTTCCTAAAATTTGGATTCCTTATGGTATTGGACTGTTGTCCTTACCATGATGCTTTTCTCTCAACATTTTCTACTCTTTTTCCTAGCCTTTGTAGGCCATTGATAATAGCATCAAGCTTTTGATCAAAGGCTGAGGGTTCTTCCTTAAAGGTGGTTCTTCTTTCCATTATAGCTCTATTTCTCTTGGCAATTAGGTTAGCCTCAACACTGACAGCAACGTTTTGCATGTCTGCAAGGGTCTGAGGAGCTCTTTCTTTTAACTGATATGCCATATCAGGGTCAAAACCATTTTGAAATTTGTACAAGGCCAGATCAGGGGGAGGCCTTAGGTTCTGTGGTATTGCATTGTAAAAATTATTGAATCTTGCACAGTACTCCAAAACAGTCTCTTGAGGACCTCTTTTAATTGTATCATATTTGGCTAGTATGTGCAAGGGGTCTTTCTTTTTCTCCCATCTATTGGTAAAGGATTGGTAAAGCTCATCTGGGGTGGTTATTGAATTTGCAGCAAGTGATCTGAACCAAGTTCTTACATCACCTGTCAGACTCTGAACAAAAATTCTCATTCTCACGCTATCATCATCTATTTCGTAGTTTTCAAAATAGTCTTGCATCTTTTTAGTATGCTGAATGGCAGTAAAAGGACCGGTGGAATCAAAATATGTAATTTTCGATTGGTACTCTTGAGGTAAAGCCCCAGCATTAGCAGGTAATTGCAGGGGTGCATATCTATTAGCCATATTGGCAGGGATAAGTGGAACAACGGGGATTAATGGAACAACAGGGATAACAGGGATAGCTGGGATAATAGGAGCAACTGGAACGCTGGAAACAACAGTAGTGGTAGTATGTGCAGTGAATGAAGGTGTGGAAGGAGTACTTCGCGATGTAGATGATGAACTAGGGGAAACAGGGGTCGAACGAAACAAAACCTTGACAGGAGTCGGAATACAGCTAGGGTAAGCTATTTCAGGACTTAAATCAGCGAAATTTTCCTGTCTTTCTTGCTTCCTAAGGATTTTCGGGATTATGTTAGGGTTTTCAAAAACAGCTGGAGGGTTTGGATCGGGATTTGACCTTGTATATCGTGGATTCTTCTTGGGAGCCAGCTTCCTAATTGTTTTTTGGGTATTTCTGTGGGAATATTTTTGTAATTAACAAGGGACAGATCAGATTTTGGAATGGCTGTGTATATCTTAAAACTAGCATGAAGATTGACTAAAGTAGCTTTTATTTACTTCTGCTAATGTAAAACAGAAACAGTTTCAAAGGCTTCCTGGCTAACATTCAGGCTTCATCTGTAGTTTTAAGAAATATACAGCAATTAGAAAATTGACCTTTTTAGGGGATCTTTCCAACCTTCTTCATGAAATTAATTGAGGATGTTCCCCAGTGGAGTCGCCATTATTTTATCACTCAGGTTGTCCCCAGGTTGGAGTAAGGGATACGACTGAGGTAACCACAAACCAACTTTGGATTGCAGGTTCTAGCCCACCTGCAATCAGAGAGGGCTCTCTCTTTAGGATTTAGCTTTGTCGAAAATGATCTTAGGCTAGCTATTGAGTTCAGGGGTTTTTTGTTTTGTTTTGGTGGGAAAATTGATGTTTTAGATAGAGAGGCATAGCATAGTCTGAGTGTTTCAAACCATTGGGCGTGGAGTCGAGGAGGAGGAATGCTGGTGCATTTCCTTGGTCACAATAAGGGAAAATGGAGCAAGATAGCTACGCATGAAACAATGTTTCAGGTTTAAATGATGGAAAGAATGTTAAGTAACGAGAGGCAGTTAAGAATCTCTCAATCAGCTTAACAAATGTAGGTAATAGAGCTCTACCTAGGGGCATTTAAGAATCCCTAGATAATTGGCAAACACAGGTGAATAGGGTTAAATATGAGCTAGGAGGAATTCATATTCATAACCAATTCATTCAGAAAACATAAGGAAATAACGGAAAATGAGCATAGAGTGTATTTAAACACATTCTAAGCTATTCTTTCTTTCTGCTATTTAGATAGTGGTAAACAATAAAACAGAGGTAAGATGCACTTATTGTTTCAAGCTGCATCACAAGAATTCCATCTTCATTTCTTCAAAACATTCATTAACAACAGGCAGTTTGCTCTCCAAGCTTTCAACAATCTTTGGTTATAGAAAAAACTAAGGTATACAATGCGAGTCTCTAGTGAAAATTCTCAATTGACCAACCCTTGAAACAATGTAGAGAGCGATATATATAGGGAAAAACTCTCTACAACTGCTTTTATTACAACTTGACCTAATCAGGTCCTAAAGAATAATTAATTTGACCTAATCCTATCTGCAATAAATACATAAAAATATCTTTGGCTGCGCTGAGGACTGCTGTATCAAATGAAGTGAATGTGCTTGTCCTCAGTGGCTTGGTGCAGTGTTTTCTGAAATAAATGTGTATGAGTTTCTGCTTCTTTGCTGTCTATCTGCATTTAAAGCTTTAACTGTGATTTAAGGGCAAGGATGGGCTTACGCCTCTTGATTTGACTTTCTGGGGGGCTCATCAATGTACAGGTGCTTTGAGCCCCTAAAAAATCTTCGACTGATACTCTTTGGCTCTTGTTTTTCCTCTGATACTCTTTGACAATAAATTGGGATGCTGTTCTGATGTGCTATGTGTTAAATCAGCATTTAATGGCCGCTGTTCAGCTCCGTCTTCCTTAAAACTGTCCTCGGCTCCTTCCTAAATGCTTCGCGAAGAAAAACAGGTCATTCGACACCTTTCGGGCTTGCTGGGGGTTGCGTAATGAAAATATTCCCTAAAGATTCCCCACTTCGGCCTATATAATCCAGCGATGCGCATCAAAAACTGCCTCAGAAACTGATTCTGGGGCTCCAAAGTGCGATTTTTGCCCTTCGAACCAAAAACTGATGATGACGTCAGCAGGTGGGACCTCGTACGACAAATGACGTGGCGGGATGACGTCAGCATGATGACGTCATCACGTAAGGAGGTGATGTGGCAGTACGGCAGGGTGACTTGGCGGTACAGTGGCAGTTGGCGGCAGGCATATGACGTGTCATGGTGACTAGGCAGGGGGGTGACGTCACTGGGCAGGAGGGTGACGCAAGTGGGTGACGTCACTGGGCAGGAGGCGGTTTCCGGTTTTTTGGCGCACCGCCTTTAGGCATGAGTGGTTTTGTCAGAGGGGGCTCTGCCACAGCCCAGGAGGTGACGCGTGGCGGGAGTACGGCGGCAATACCTCCCATCTCCTGGACGCTAACCTTCGGGCGCGTCGGGGGACAGGAAGGCCCGCCCACCGTAGATCTGTGGAGCGGGCGATCTAACGAAATGCGGCTGGGACGAGGCAACAGAGGGATAAGGGGCGGGAATATTCAAGGAATATTCCAATTTTAATATGGCGCGACGGTGGGTTTAAAACTTAGGGAATGGCGGAGTTTGTGGGTTATGTGGGTTAATGCGCGTGGATTAATATTTTCATGGGTGAAACTTTGGGAAAAGGGGAAAATATGGTTTTTTTTTTTTTTTGGAGGTTTTTGTGGGCGAGATTTGAATATTTACAAGCCCAACTTTAGGGGGAGGGTGGCAACAGGGGCATTGTAGAATTAGGGGAATGGCTGTTAGTCTGACCAGGTGTTAGACCAATTCCAAGACACGGATGGGCTAATGGCAGCCCCAGATGGACTGTTCTTTCCCTGACTTAGAAAATATGGCTATATTGCCAGGGAGGGGATATTTACATAGGGGAGTTTTATATACATTCTTTTAGTAGGGGAAGGGGGAAAACTGACAGGGAGTTATATAGTAGAGTTAGTGGTTAATATGGTGATGATAAGCAGGCGCTAAGGTAGGAGACCTTAGGCTAACTTTGGGAAAAATAACTTGTAAAGAAATGAAATCCTTGAGCGAAGCAGATCTCCACTAAGGCAAATGATATGGAAAATGATGAACTAAGAGGAATCAAGCAGATCTTGACCTCTTTGGGAAATTAGTAAGTGACTTGGGAAATGAGAAGAAGGGGAAGTTAGTTATGTCTAGCTCGAGCTCCTCCAGATGAAAAACTGTCTGCACTGTGATCTGAAGAGATAAAACACTTTGTAACACAAAATTGATCATAAATAATCATTCTGCAACCTCACAACTACCTACCCAGCCTACTCACCTAACATTTTTTCTTCTTTTGATTTGGGTGCACTTAGACTTGCAGACCCAGCTTTACAATTTTTTCTTTTTGAATGTTTCCTATCTAAATCTACACTTATTTCTGCCAGGGCCCAGATTAAGCAGTTGGGTCCCTTTGATTCTCTACCTATCTACAGATCTGCCAAGATTAAACTGTTTGGTCAGATGCATTCTCTATATTCTAAAACAGGAAATTGAAACATAGGGAGACCAATATTAGACTGTTTGGATCTCCCTTAAATGAAAACTCTTCAAAACTGGAACAACTCATCAAAATTGGAATACAACAGTGCCTTTGAACTAGCACACTTCATGGCATCCTGTGGAAATATGGAACACTGCAGCCTGCAAAGTATGACATATTTGGCATGTAAAAATGTCAATCATGAAAAATGAAACCCTGTTGCAATAGGAGGCTAACACATCCTTTGAGTAACGCCTTTGCCTTCAGTTGAAAACCAAGATATTTGACTCCATCCTTTATAGATCTTAGACCGACACCAAACAACAACGAAATCCATTCCACTACTTCCATATTGACTTCATTATGATAGAGTATGGATTTGGATTTGTTTATTTGAAGACTGGTGGCACGTTGAAATCTATCTAAGATTTCATTTAGGCGAGTCCACGTAACCCTACATAACATTGCGAAGATTAGCACATCATCAACAAATAAATTGTGCGAAATGAAGTTGTTCCTGCATATCCTCACAGGTTTGTACGTTTTTTCCGTGACAACCTTATTTATGTGAAGGCTCAAAGAGTTCATCACTAGGATGAACAACAACGGCGATAGTGGGCAACCTTGGTGCAACCCTCTTTCTGCTGAGAAAAAGGGGGTCAGGATTCTATTAATAATGACTGCATAATTCACGTCCTCAATACAAGCCATGATCCAATTTATGACCTTCGATTTCAAGCCAATCTTTGCTAACAAACATCTGATAAAACCCCAGTCTACACAGTCGTAAGCTCTTTGCAGATCAATTTTTAAAATAGTTGCTTCTGTTCTATTTGAGAGCATGGAGAACAGGCTTTCCTGGGTGATGGCAACTGCATCCATTATATTTCTCCCTTTTAAAAAAGCATGCTGATATTTTGTTAAGAAAGTGGCCAAAGTCACTTTGATCCTCTCTGCTATAATTTTTGTGATGATCTTAAAGGATATGTTGCACAAAGAGATCGACCTAAAATCCTTAAAAGAGTCCGCCTCCGATTTATTTGGGATGAGAGCTATCAACGTGGATGAAATAATGTGATGGATGCTGCCTGACATTCTTGTTGCTTCGACCATCCTTAAGAGATCAGATTTGATGATGTCGAAGAAATGGAGGAAGAATTCTGTTGTCCAGTTGTCCGGGCCAAGACATTTATCCTTCTTAAAATCCTTCATAACTCCATATAGCTCCTCTTTTGTTATGGCCCGGAACAGAACTTCATTTTCTTCGTCATTAAACATTTGGGGGAATAGATCGATACCCCATAGGATGTCATGAAAACTACTATATTCCTTTCTTTTATATTGGTCCTTAAAAGGTCTCACCGCCTCCTTTGAGATTTCTTGCTGAGAGAAAAGAAAATCCCCTTGTCCATTACTGATTTTCCAAATAGCATTTATCTCCCGTTTGGCACTAGCATACCTGTGAAAAAACTTAGTATTCATGTCACCATATTTGAGCCATAACGCCCGGCTCTTGAGCCTCCATGAGGCTTCCTCCTCCTTTAATATGTGATGTTTCTTCCTTTCCAATTCATTTAATCTGCTTCTCGTGCTGAAAGAGACCGAATCGGCTTTCAAGAACTCAGAGATATCATCCAATTCCTTCTGGATTTTGTTTAGGGCCAGCCTATTCGCTTGTTTCTTATTACATTTCCATGCCTTAACCACTTTTCTCATAGCATACATTTTATCTCTGAAGGTCATGAAAGGAGGAAAAGAGCAGTTTGCAGATAGATCCTGCCATGCTTTAGTTATTTCTTCATTGAAAGCCGGGTCCTCGAGACATGTTCTATTGAATTTAAAGGGGTAACCATACTTGACATCCTTTTCCCTCCAGTTGAGCGAAATTGGCTTATGATCGGAGATAAATAAATTTTCGATGTTCGAGACAGGCATGCCCATGTTATCGATGATACTGTTATGAATGATAAACCTGTCAATCCTTTTTGCTATGTAGGCCCCCTCAAGTCTTCCATTATCCCATGTGGGCATTAATTTGGATGGAGCCACATCAACAAGGTTCCTGTGGAGGAATTCAAACTTGATTCGGTCTGAAATTGGATCATGCCTCCTGCATTTACCCCACTGCTCTTTCGAACTTAGAGTGATATTCAAATCACCTCAAACCCAGCTGATAGCAAAGTGGAGAGCAATATTTAGCCCCAACAGAAACCAAACCAGAGTCCTGCGCGAGAAGGCCCCGGGAAAAAGAAAAAGACAGCACTTGAAAGCTCCAGGGTGAATACAACGCTTGCTATGTTTCGGGACAAAACAGAGAAAGCTGGCCAGAAGCCCCGGGAAAGTAAAAGACAACACTTGAAAGCTCCAGGGTGAATACAACGCTTGCTATGTTTCGGGACAAACAGAGAACACTGGCCAGAAGCCCCGGGAAAAGAAAAGACAGCACTTGAAAGCTCCAGGGTGAATACAACGCTTGCTATGTTTTGGGACAAACAGAGAAAAGTTGGCCAGAAATGAAACCTTATTTGCTATGCAAAGATTAGATTTTGTAAACTTGGGACCTTACAGTTGGAATGGGAATGGACGACGAAGTTGCATGGAGAAGTGAGGTGGCTAGCAGACGCGCATAAAACGTGCATGCGAACCTTTTAAAAAAAACCCCGGGAAGGAACGAGACGTGTCTAAAAAATGGACCTATCCACGCCTACTCCTCTCGCACAGATTGGCTTCGAGACTGTGTCCATGGCGGCAGCGTGCGACCTGGTTGGTTGCTACTTGGCCTGCAGCTCCACTCCTTAAACACCTCTGGACACGCGAAAGTTATATCACATGTTGGGAAAAAAACTTTTAAATCAGTTAACTTTAGCCATATGATTAGGGCATTGCAAGTATCTATCCTCATATATAATAATAATATGAATGTCATGTGACCTCCCACTTTTATGGTCGAAGCCATTTTTCGCCCAACCCCTGTAAGCTTTGGAGTAATAAAATGCTTTGTTTAAGCCTGGGATGTATGGGCACTTAACGCAATTACAACCATTGTAGTATCCTATCTTGTTGTAGTATCTTGCAACAATGATGGGCATGGATACCAAGTTCAGATCAGATACTTCAAAGCCAACATTGCCGCAAACAAAAACAAACCACCTCTCTTTTGCTGATCATTTTGACCTTTTTCTTCTTCCTGGAGCTCACAAACCACAAGCCCTGCTATGGAATCCACTGTTGAGGTTGTGGATAGTGTACCTGAAATACACAAAGATGGACCCTGAGTCAACACCGATTCCCAAATGGAAAATTATTCTTTCAAAAAGGCTCTTATGCCGGAGAAAATGGCGAACATACATTCTATAAGGGTAAGGTTATCTAGAATACTGGCAGTTAAAATGATTGGTTGTAACAGTAAGTGCAGAGGTTTGATTTCAACAAGATTTTTGGTCTAATCTCGGCCAAGTGTATAGACTATATACATGCGAGAGCTGCTCCAAATTCTATTTATTCAAAATTGAGAAATAAATCTTGACATTGGATAAGCCAAGTAACACTCAAAATAAGGAGAGTTTGGTTGACTTAGTCTGCATTAATTATGCCTTTAGTATGTCTGGGTTTGGGATCATTCAAGACTTTTAAGGCAATTATATGATTTAATTTATTATTATCTAAAAAGTTACAACCAGAAATAAATCTTGACATTGGATAAGCCAAGTAACACTCAAAATAAGGAGAGTTTGGTTGACTTAGTCTGCATTAATTATGCCTTTAGTATGTCTGGGTTTGGGATCATTCAAGACTTTTAAGGCAATTATATGATTTAATTTATTATTATCTAAATTTAAAGTTACAATCAAGCTAAACGCATTTATATTATATTTTTCCTCTAAATTTAAATTTATGCAATTTAAAAAAAAAACACTCACTTAAAATATAAACTTATAACATTTTAAGAAAAAACACTCACATAAAATATAGACCTACATAGATTAAAAAATTTTAAAATTTTATTTTATAAACCCATCTAAGTTAAAAATTTTAAAATTTTATAAATATAATTAAAATCAAACAATTAATTTTAATATTTCAAAAATCTACCGTCAAATTATAAATACCAGAAAAACATTCAATACATTATTGATTTCTTATCATCATTCAAAACTTTAAATGAAGTATACACAAGTTGATTAGCTGCTGGTTATTATTTAAAACTTTGAAGGGGGCAAAGCACATAACTATTTAAAACTTTGAAGGGGGCAAAGCACATAACTGGAAATGGTTTCCATTTCTCTATTCGAAAAATCATCTCGCTGGGCAGATTTGAGAAAAAGAGAAAATCACTTTTCCACAGGGAAGCTACATCGAAAGGCTAACCATTAGATTAAAGAGCAATTTAAATGAAAACTTAGCTCAACGTTCCAAACAAAAATACATGGCATTTTTTTCAATTTTCTGGTGAACTTTAAAATATCTTATCATTTCATTTCATATCAAGGTAGTGCAAAGTTATGAAATATTCATACATTTTTAGATAACATATTTTAGATTGTTTTGTGAAAAGAAAAATGAGACTATGAGTAGGGCGAGGGAAACGATAAAGGCAACATGAAAATTTTGATTTTGAGATAGAGAATGGATGAGGAGAAATAAATAATTTTTTTTCGAAAGAGAATGGATGGGAAGAAATAAAATTTTTATGATAGAGAATGGATTGGGGGAGAAATAACAAAATGGATTGGGGAAAAATAATAAGGAAAATATAAAAATGTGTTTTTTTAGTGTGCGTTTTTTTTTAATGTTTTTTACTATTTTTTTATTTATTTATGTTTTCTCAATTAATTTTTTAATCTCATTTTCATAACTTTTATTTTTATTTTTATTATGTTTCCTTTATTATTTCCCATTCTAATTCTTTGCCTCATATTGTTTTTATGTTTTCTCTATTATTTCCTAACACTCACCTCACTCTAACCTACTTTCATACTTTTCTTTTTTAATGTTTTCTCTATTATTTTCTCAGACCCCACCTTCACCTTCATGATAAACAAATAGTATTTAAAAACTCTAAAATAAGACGAAAAGGAAAAAAAAAACAAAAAAAAATAATAATAGTTGAACTTTATCAATTTTGTTTAAAATTAGACAAAAATATTTTTTTCTAAATAATTATGTGAAGTTTTTGTTTACCATACCCTATACATGTTAAGAGATAAGGTA
Source organism: Pinus tabuliformis (assembly GCA_031772625.1). Lineage (NCBI taxonomy): Eukaryota > Viridiplantae > Streptophyta > Pinopsida > Pinales > Pinaceae > Pinus > Pinus tabuliformis. Next base: position 382,378,277 of record CM062811.1, on the reverse strand, counting down.
TATTACAAATTATACAATTAGTGTACCCATATAAATTAAATTGTTGCATAACTCAAATAAAAACATGGATCCATGATAAACAACATTAAAATTACTTTTTTCATAATACATATCACATTGCAAAGATTTAAAAGATAAGAAGAAAAAAGATAAACAAATTAACTAAATTGTAATTTTGTTTTAATTATTATTATTAATAATTATAAAAGGAATCAATCTATGAGTTCAATATATATCTACATTTAAGAAAACCTTTAACAAGATTTTTAACCATAAAGATAAAAAAAACCATACACATTTCATATGATTTTTTTTAATTATTCAAATTAATTAAAAAGGCAGAAAGTACAAAATTAGTTATGAGATAGTTTTCAACCTTTAAAATATAAATTATACTAAGAATATTCTATTGATGTTAAATCTCTAAAATTCACTTAATAATGGTTGATAATTAAATTAAAATTTTGAAATCCCTATTCTAAAATAAACTAATAAAATTATAGAATATTAATTATTAAAATTATAGTATACCAGGATAGATCTATCTTAACTCCACCCATAAAAATTAAATATCTCAAAATGCAAACCTTGTTTTGAATGCAAAACTTAAAAGTTTGTAGATGGAGAAATTTGATTCCTCATAGCTCTTAATATAATACCTTATTCAATTTACAATATTATGATTTTTTACAAGTGATAGTAAAATATATTTTTATTTTAAATATTACATGACAACTGAACATAAAATGAAATAAATAATGCCCATTAAATAATAAAGAAATTATATATATTTTTTCCCTTTGCATAATTTTAATAACTTTATTTTTATATAAAATTTGTTTTAATGTGAAGTAGAGTCTTCACTTGACGTTGAGGATCTGCGTGAAACTCTCGGAGGCATTCAACATTAATGCTTCAAAGTGATTCCATTGCGCGAGGACAATCTGTATGGCAAGGGAAAATATTTGGAGATCTCGTTTGCGGGTCGAAGTAATGCTTCTTCTTGGGGAGAGCCATTGCTGGTGAGTGCATGCATTAATAAATAGTATGAATATAGGGGTATTCTTTACTAATTTTTTTAGGGTTTAGTTGGTTAGTTATAGTGATGGAGAGTGAAGATGTTAAAATTTTGATTGAGTTTAGAAGTTTATTTTATAGTCTATAATCTAGTATAATGCAAGTTTATTCTACAATCTAGTATAATAAAGACGCAGGTCTGTTATTAAAATTGAAATTTTATTTAAATGAACTTAAAAAAAACACTATACAAAATATTTAAATATAAAAATATAAATTTAATTATTAACTTATAAACAATTCACAACGTCATCTCAAACTATTTAACCAAATTTCCATCCTAATCACTCCAACAAAATTATAACCAAACTTCCCTGCTAACCCCACAAAATATCAAAATAGTAGAATGTTTTTTGAACTCTGGACTCTAGATCCCACAAAACCTCCCTGTTAACCCAAAAAACAATCCAAATAGCTGAACTTTTTTATACCCTGGACGTCATAGATCCCACAAAACCTTGTCCTCACGTAAATAAAATCTTTAATGGTGGCCGTCGCCATCCCAACCTAAATTTTTATGGTTTTTAAACTATTTTTATGATTTTTTATTTTAATTTAAAGTGGATAATTATTTATTAATTTAATTTATTAATTTATGGTTTAGATTAATTTTCAAGGGAATATGCTCATCATTGTACTGACTTTAGATTTGTGGAACTTGACTCACTGCTCACCAATTTCTTAGGGATTTGAGATTATTCGAATTCTAATAAGTTCATATTCAAATTACATGGAGAAATTAATATATGAATAAATTTTATTTAGCAAAATAATCCATTTTACAATAAGAGGTGTAATTCCTTTTTACCCCACCAATTTCATAGGGATTTGAGATTATTCCAATTCTAACAAGTTCATATTTTAATTAGATGGCAAAATTAATATGTAAACAAATTTTATTTAGCAAAATAGTCCATTTTAAAATAATATGTGTAATTTTTTTTGTCCATTTTAGAATAAGATGTGTAATTTTTTTTTCAAATTAAAGTTGACCCATAACTTTTTTATACCTGGTTAATCAGGTAAATGTATGCATTGGTAAAGCATAATCTAGATACATCCCATTACTAGAGGCTCCCAGGAAGCAAATATGCCACATCTTATGAATTGAAACCGGGCTGGGAGGATAATAACAATCCATCCCCACCACAAGAGGCTCCCAAAAAATAGACATGTCACATCTAATGAATCGAAACCGAGATGAAAAGATAACAACAATCCATTTCCACCACAAAAAACTCCCAAAACATATCACATCTATTAAATCGAAACCAAATTAAGAAAATAACAACCATTCATCCCACCACAAAATACTCATAAGAAACAAAAATGTTACATCCCATAAATTAAAACTAAATTGGAAGAATAACAACAATCCATCCCATCACAAACATGTCACAACTGATGAATCCAAACTAAATAAAAAAATAGCAACCATCCATCCCACCGTTCATACCAACCAATTCCACTCTGACAAATTCCGATCTATATTTTCGTTCAACCATCCATCCCCACCGCTCATCCACTCTGACAAATTCCGATCTATATTTTCGTTCAAGATAAATAATCGGAAACATTTTTGTCCTAATACCACTATGAAGTTCTAAAGATACTTGGGGAAATTAGGTCATATCTTCTTCTCTTATTCACTTTCGGCAGACTTATCTTTCACGCTTACTCACTTTCGGCAGCTTTTAATAATATCATTAAACATATTTTAAAGCCATGATACAAATGTTTTACGTTTGGTTTTCTTTTTCCGGGAATGCTTATTCTTTAAAGATTAAATTGTAATTTCTTTTGGTTTAAAATGTATTTTTAATGAATAAATAAATTTCGGAATTTTTTTTTTAACATATAGATTTTATAATTTTAATTTATAAATGAAACAAATTTTCAGTATATTTAAAATTAAATTAAAAAAATAAAAAATTTAAATTACGATATTATTCTAAATATTTTTTTTATTATATTATTACATTTTTTCATATATTTTTTAAAATTTTATTAAAAATCATTCTAATAACATATTTGAATTGTTAATTTATATAATTAAATATATAAAAAAATTTAACAATAAAATTGAAACCTAACAAATATCAATATTTTTATAATATTATAATAATATAAAATTTTATATGGTTCAACTCTAACAATGAAATTATATGCTTATTACTAATGGATCACCTCCCACTCGCTTGAGAATTTATTTTTAAAGAGCCATTTAACTATATATATAGATATATAATTTAAATTTATAAAAATTAAATATTTCAAAGATATGGGAAAAAACTTTTAAATCAGTTAACTTTAGCTATATGATTGGGCATTGCAAGTATCTATCCTCATATATAATAATAATATGAATGTCATGTGACATCCCACTTTTATGGTGGAATTACATGCTTAATTGAATGTATTATATATGAATGTCATGTGACCTCCCACTTTTGTGGTGAAATTATATGCTTAATTGAATTTATGATTCACCTCCCTAGATATTTTAGTTGACATATTTATTTTATATCAAAAGATTTTATTTATTTTATTTGTTTTTTTTAATTAGTATTTTAATCATTTAATATAATTAAATGAGTTAAAGGATAATATTTTAATTATAGTTTAAGTGGTAGTTAGTAAGTTATTTTTGGAGATATCAATTTTTGAGGTAAATAATTGAATATATTGAAAATCAAATAATTTTTATAAATTTGAAAATTTAGCAAAATTTGAATATTTTGATATTGATTTTAGATTTTTTTTTTTTTTTGGTCAAAAACAATCTTTTTATGTCGACAGACTTGAACCCTTCCCAATAACAAAATTACTTTAACAATTCCACTAATTAAAATAACCCACATAACATTTCGAAAATATAATTTAAATTAATTATATATATATATATATTTTTTAATTATTAAAATAATTTTAAATTTGTAAATATAGAGTCCAAATATTTATTTAATAAGAATGCCATGATGCGTCCAACTCACCCTCAGAGTAGAATTACATTTTTGAGATTGGAACTCGTGGTTCACCATTCACCTTTTTTGAGATTTTAGTTATAATATGTTAGCCTTTTGTCAAAATGGAAACACTAATAAATATCGTATAGGTTCAGATATATATTATTGGATCTATTTTCTACGTCAAAATATATTATTAAATCTCAAGTATTTATCAATGTTTTAAGAATATAAAGATATTGAATGGAAAAAGTTATTATAGGAATGAATATGATATAAAAGTATCCTATTATTATTCGCATTTTAGAATTGTAAATTTTGTGTATTATTTTATTTTAATTATAAAAATGTTTTAGAAATAAAAAAATATTATATTAATAAATATAATGTGTTTTATTTTATCTTAATTATAAAAATGTTTTAAGAATAAAAAATTATTATATTAATAAATATGATTTAAGATAATTTTATTTCAATTATAAATTTAGTGTATTATATTTTTTAAATTATAAAGATATTTCGAATACAAAAATTATTATATTTAGTAATATGATATTTGTATGTTAATTTAATATAAATTTTATGTATTATTTTTTAAATAACACTATATTAATTTAAAATACCTTTATTTCTATTGTGAATGGTGTATTTAATAAAATTGTTAATTTTATTTAGTGAAATATCAAAATCTATAATGAACATAAATTGAAATCAATGTATAAAATCACAAATCAACTTATAATTCAATTTGAAATTGGTATCTTGTTATCCATTGAAAAGTGTTATTCTGTGTAGTTGTTTATTTATTAGAGATATAATTCAAGATTTAGGGTAGTGTTACTCCATAAATTAAGATATCTTTTAGCACCTAAACTTTAAGGCTATTTATTTAAATTTATATTATTCGATTTAAAATTTATGTCAAAATATACATTATTACATCTCAAGTATTCATCAACCTACACTATATGGTGAATGAAGACTTTTTGAACACAAGTTTATCATATCAATTTCAGGGTGCAGGTAGGAAATGGCATCACTCTTCTGTCGATTTAAGTGTTAATTTTATTTTTATATTTATTGATTATAAATTCCTTTTTTTTTTCCTTTCAAAAGCAGGATATATATATTGAGGCAATATAAGCAAAAAAACCTGATAAGGTATATATAGAGTGTTATGCCTTCGGGTGATCATGCGATGGGCGCCGGGCAAGGCGTGCACAAGAGTGCACGGGCACACGGCAGGCGCGCGCCGAACGAACATGCGACACTTATTTATGACGATATGCGACATAAAATGCGACGATGGGTAAAAACGCCGAAATGGCTAAGTATCCAAACTCGCACTTGGGCACGCGTAATATGGACATGCGATGGCACATATATATGTGGAGAACCGTGGATAATAACGTTTAAACCAAGCCGACATGTAAATAAACGTGAAGGAGCTTCCATAGTATAATTTAGTGGGTCGGCCTCAAGCAAATACGCTTGGAGGCAAGCGTATAAGTATAAGGAGGCTGCGCTCCATTTGAACACAATAACTTCGCACTCTAATCAGCGAGAAAGGGAAAAGACTTGCGCAGAAGTGAAAGGAAGCACGCATGGGTGATGCGTAGCTCCTCCTTTGGACTACAACGCAGTTTTGATCCGGGTTGATGTTATGAAGGTCGATTATGTACGATACCGTGTGCAGGACTTGGGTGAATAGGATAAGTGACTCGGGTGAGTCTTTCTCCTCGTGCAAGAAGTGCACATGAGTGTAAAAGGCTGTTCTATGCCTTGGAGTAAAAATATTCTAAGTGTTGGCTTGAAGTCTGTCAAGCATCACTTGCATTTGTATTATTGAAGAAGAGCTGTTATAATATATCATTGGGCAGACTTTCTGGGAGTTGCCCCTCCCTTTGTACTTGTGTATTATTGATGTTCTCGGTTTATTATACATGGTTAATGATTGAGAATGATTTATATTAAAGTATAAAGGATAATGCTTTCATTCGGTTGTAAGACATAAGATAAGTATGTTTATGTTGGATGAGGCATAGACCATAAATGTTAGTATTGTTAAAAGAAAGCGTTCGGTGGTGCCGCACCTCGCTACAAGCGGTTGGAAGATCATCGCAGGTGTAGGGGCGTGCCATAGAGGAACCTTGTGGTTTCCCGAGTCGGAGAAAAAAGTAGCAGAACCTATAGATGGACAAATATTACAGATTTTGTGAGGTGCAAAAGAAGAACACAACACATTGGGCCATCCATATAGAAACAGAATGCAACAAAGAGGAAATTGTCACATGCTAAAAGGAAGTCTGATAGTCCAGATAATAGAAAAGACAAAACATAGACAAAAACAAAAGATTGAAACCCAAAACATACAGAACTTGTTTCGGCAGCCTTCTAGAAATGGCATCATGAATAAGATTAATAAGATTGTTAATTTTAATATTTATTTATTACAAATTCAGTGTATAAATTAATTTTACTCTGCTCTGTATTTTTATAAAATATCAAAATATATTATCAACATAAATTCAAAAATCAATTTATAAAGAAATAACGGTTAACTAAAATAATATTTATTATCTAATTACCCAGGAGTGATCAGACTTGGAAAGTGTTATTCTGTAATCGTTTATTCTTACAGAGTTCAAGATTTAGCGTATACAACAGAATGCTTCTGTTGGCTCTGGGCCATGAGGGATAAGATGAGAGTCAAAGCTCAAAACGTGCACTGCACGGCAAGCAAGATCGTCCACTAATCTCTTGGAATAGAGATTAGCACCAAAAGGATACCAATAAGCAATTATCAATTGCGTTTAACTCATTCTCACCTCAATTTGGTGGGCACTGGGATGCTGACTAGAACATCATAAACTAAATTAAATATTATCTTATTAGATATATCATAATGTTTTACGTTGGGATGATGATGATTTAGTGGTGAGTATAATGGGATATTATTATTATTAATTAGTTTTAAAATTTAGGAGATAATTTGCAGTTATTGGTCCGTTGTGATAAGGTTAAGAAGTAGGTTTTCTCATCTATGTGGAATCTTTATTGTTGTTAAGCCATAAATTTCTAGTATATCTAGATTTTTTTCAAAGGAAAAAACAGAACCATTCTTTATTAAAAATGAGGAAGAGTTTTACATGTGCTTGGATCAAATTCAACTCATCAGTGGCTTTGCAATGAGCCTTGAAGACCAAAATCCATCCAAAAAACAAAACATAGCAGAGGAGAAGGAAGAGCATATTTAGATGGCATCAAAACAAGAGTGGAATACAAAGATAGACATCGAAACATAGAACAGGCCTAGGAGGGGACTCCAGAGATAGAAAAAATCTGCAAATAGCACCTATGAAAATTTGAGAGCAGGACAACGAGCATACTTAGATGGCATCAAAACAAGAATGAAATACAAAGATAGACATAGAAACATAGAACAGGTCTAGGAGGGGACTCTAGAGATAGAAGCACCTTGCAAATAGCACCTATGAAAATTCGAAAAAGCCTACCCACATAATGAGGGACTCTAGAGATAGAAAAAACCTATAAATAGAACCTATGAAAATTTGAAAAAACCTGCCCACATAACGAACCAGTAGAAAAGTACTCAAAATGGAAAAACCAAGAGAAAGAGACAAACCCTGCTTGTAGAGGGCATCAACAATGAGGTTTTGTTCATGGTAGATATGCTGGAAGGAGATGTCAGAAAAGGAAGCCTTTAGATCCCTGATAGGATTCATCCAATTGCATAGGGAGGAGACCCCAAGGTTGGAGTGGCCCAAAATCCATTGAAGTAGAGTAAGGAAATTGCCAAAAATTGAAATCCGAGCCATGAGGAATATTGAAAGGCACCCCATAAAGCAATCATCTAAGGCACCCAATAAAGCAATCATCTAGGCCCAGATGTTGTCTCCCCTGCCACCGCGCCATCGCATGGAAAGAGAACGGGAGGAGGCCTTAGGTAGCGAAGGACCGATTTCCATGGGGAAGGCAACCATTTTTAAGGCAACCTGATATGAATTAGAAAATTTGTCTTCAAAGATAAGATCATTTTGAGCCTTCCAAATCCCCCACATTACATATAGTGGAACAAACCTGTAAGTAGGTGCACTTTGAGCCCAAGACATAAGGCTAACCACAATGCAAGAGTCATCTAGAGTGACAGAAACACCCAACAAAAGAGAAACCTCTAGCCAAACAACAAAAGAAAAGGTACAATGTAAAAATAAGTGAGAGTAGTCTTCAGAAGCCAAACAATTAGATATACTCTTGATGTTACAGTAGCAGTGATTAAATTTAATCTTGAATCTGACCTAAATTACTCCAACAAATTACAAATTCATCATAATAAAATAATAATAATTCAATATATCATAATATATAATATTACTCAATTTATTATATTATTTTTATTCAAAAATCCTATGAAGTAGGATAAATTGACTTTTCAAATAGAAAGAATAAATAAATCTGCAGTTTCTGACATGTCACCAGGGTAAATTTAATTTATTTTAGGAGAAATATATATTATTAATTTTTAAAAAAGTTCTACTTTTTTTTTTAATGAAAGTTTGTGATAGGATTATTAAGTTATAATTTTACATTATATTTTTAAATGTATAAGTAAATTTAATTTTCACAATTAAAATTGACAATTTTAATATTTTTAAATTTTTAATAATTTAAAAAAAAAAATAAAACCTTTTTCATATCAATTAGATTTTGAATTTCCAACTAGTCATTATTTAAGATTTTTTTTCCTCATGGAGTCTTCTTTTATATATATATATATATATATATATATATATATATATATATATATATATATATATATCTTTGTTCTTAAATAAGATTTTACTTAGTTTACTAGATGTAGAGTACCTTAGTGATAAAACATAAAACATGCTCCTAGGTCATGGTTTCTCAAGCCACAAGGTAGTCCTTTGGGGACAAACCAATGAAAAACAAAAACAAAAAAAGTAAAAGTAATATTTCAACTCTTCTATATTTGGGCCTTTTCCGAGCATATTTTCTTGTCAATTTTGCTTGAAATATGACAATAATTTGTGAGGATCACAAGTGGAGAGGGCACCAAATCCATTTATACATTCAAAAATATGTTTTAAATAATGAATCATCACAATCTCACCCAAAATTATATCACTAAATTCCAAACAAAAAATATGTTAAAAATTAGACATAAAGATTTCAACAACTTTTTTTTATTTTATTTTAATCACATCTTCCATAATATATATTATTTTTAATTTTATTTTTTTCCCCAACCAATTTTATAATCCAGCTATTTTTGTTTTCCCATAGTAAATGCAAAATCCATGAGTCAATACCAGAAACAATCATTTCTATTTTCCCATAGCAAATGCATAATCCATGAGACTATAAGAGTATCAATTATTCAGGGTATTAATCACAAATGTAAAAGTACATAGAAGACCTCCATGCTACTCAAAGATAAATCCCTATGTGAGATTACAACACAATATAGCTAGCTCTTCGAGAAAAAAAGCATTGAAAAAGACCAACTTGAACACTCCCCCCTAAACAAAATGTAGGGAGTAAACATAAAGGAAAAAATTAGGTCTCAAGAATGAGGCCTAATAAGGTACCCAAGTACAAACGCTTATAAGTAGAGACAAGGAGAAAAACCCATAGGAAGAAAAAAATCCTCTCTAAAAGAGAGAAAGATGCCAACAGTTAGATAAGCATGGAGATGAAATTGTAGATCCCACAAGGATCCATTAAATGGAAAGAATAAAGGTCCACACCAATTAGGAAGCATGAAAAGATAAAGTACCAAAACTGTGAATATGAGAACCATGAAATCTCAATGAGGATGGTTGATCTTTGAAGTAGAAAATGTTACAGAGGCACAAGAGTGGAAAACATTGTCAACTTCCCTAGAATTGCGTCAAAGAAAATAGGCAATATTAAAGAAGCATGGCAAAGGCTTCAAACATAAGAAACACTATCGACCAACAAATGAACATTGATGCTTTTCAATATGGAAAACTTAGCTCAAAAAGAGTATAAAAACAATCATGAAGGTGTCTTAACATCATCACCATCACAAAGAAGAAAATATTAGAAATGTAGTAAACATAGCAACAATAACAATATTTATCATCATCAAACTCCCCCTTGAAACACAACCATGAGAGGAGCAGGAATGAATAGTATTTGTCATCAATATATTCCCCCCCTTAAACACAATTGAGGGAGAAACAAAAATAAAAAACTAATAAGAGGAACTCTATATGAATGCACAACCGATGAGACACGATGATATGAATTACTCAAACATCTCTTCAAATTATTCCACGACTATCCATCAATCAAACCACAATGGGCGTCAATGGTAAAAAATATTCTACAATTCATCCTTTCATGTCTCTTCCACAATGATATGAATGTAGGGCTACAATGTCGTCAAGAATTTTGCCGCACAGGTGATTTCCTCTTATCCTTATGAGGTTGTTGATATGGATCACTTTTCGGTTATGCCGACTCAAAGCTGGGTGCAACAACATTGTCATCTAGAATGACATTAGTAGCCATGTCATAGATATGTTTGTCACAATCAATAGGAGCATTTTCTTCCAACACTTCAACTAAATTCCTTTGACATCAAAAGACACCTCTCTAGTTTGAACAAAGTTGGATGTATGCAATGAGGCAACAAAAGGATCATATCAAAGAGTTTCTCTTGATGTATGCATTGTAGGGTTAATAAGAACATCAATGCTTTGTTTATTGTTCCTAAGTCTTCCTCCGGTATAACCCATTTTGATAAGCAATCGAGACCCAATACTGGTGGTGTATTTTTAAAAGGTAGGTGAAACAAAAAGACCATCATCAACATCATTAGGTGAGCTTACAACTCAAAAATAACATTCTCCTTATGAGCATTGTGAAGGAAACTAACGTCAAACTCAAGGTGTTTCTTGTACTCTTGCAAGTCCTGAATGAACTCATCCTTCTCAATCAATTGTTGTGACAAGGAATCATAATTATTTTTCTCTTCTTGAAGAGGGCCTACTTCTTCATGAAATAGTTCCTTTGAGGTTTTTAAATAGAAAATATCCACAACTCACTTATTATTTTTCTCCTCTAGTGTGAAAATTTTCGTCTTCAAAATTGATTTTTTGAGTTAGAGAAATACTCAAATTTCTTCTTCAAATCATGAAGGAGGTCAATCTTTTCCTAAAACTCATTTGCAAGATTCTAGAAATACTTTCCCATGGTTGAACCTAGATTGTCAATATTCCTGATTTTCTCAATGAGAGCGCTTTGGAAGTGATTCTTAAGCGTAGCATTTTCTTTTTGCAAGACAACAATAATGGATTGCAAATGAAGAAATTTGTTGTAAAGTTTCCCAGTTGCCTTCTTCTCACGAAGTTCCTACAATATTTTACCCATTATGATAAATTGTTCAAAACACCATAGGTTGAACAAGAGAAGAGAGATACAATCGTTCCATTGCTAGGTAGACCAACTAATCAAAATGTTTCCAAATAAAAAGGGTAACAAATCTTTTCCACAAACATTGAATGAGTAGAATATATTCTCCAAAAGTACACGTCCTTTCCCATAAATAGGTTAACAATGCCAAATACTACACATTTGTGGCCACAATTGTCTAGGGATACCTTGAGATTTAATGAGAGCTAAGGGGGGAAATCATGCAACATAAATTTAAGTGAGGCTAAGCCAATTCCCAACAATGATGGTGCAATATAATGTTTGAAGGAATAAAAAATGTAGATATAAATACTATGATCAACCACAATTTTCACTCAGATATAAAATGCAAATGATTGAAATTCAAGATCCTTTCCAAAACTAAATCTTCAAGAATATAAGTCAAATTAAAAATTGATTTTTAATATTTTAATACAACCCTTTTCCAAATGAAATGATACTGGTGAAGGTATATTCTCAAAAAACATCATCCTCAGCCAAAGTAATCCTTTCTTATTAAATATCTTTGCCCCCAAACTAAATAATTTTTAAATGACCAATCTTTATAGAATTTTTTTTGCTCCTTGAAAATAATATTCCTTCATTGACTTGGTGAAAAAAATGGCCCACCAATACACATGCTCCAACAAAATGCATTACCACTTTTAATAATGCATCGAACATGTGAATTGTAAGATTGTGCCAACTAAATCCGAACCTCCAATTCAATAGTCTGCACTTTTTCTGGATTCAAAGTTTGAATGACACACAAGATTCACTCAAAGAACTCATATTATTAATGTGGATAAATAAAGAAATTAACCACGCATTTTTTTGACAAATTGAATGCAGTTTCACTCTTTGAATCTGCACCACAAATCAACATAGTAAAAACCATAAATTAATGTAGTAAAACACCTAATTACTAATTTCCTCCATCTCCGAAGGAACCAAAAACCCTAATATATCACTTGTTGACATCCCTTCAAGCTACTGGTAACAATATGGTTGATATAGGCATTCTCTAAAGCTCAAGCTACCACATGTTGATCAACCATTAATGCAAAGGCACAAGTCTAGAATGGGGTGGATGTATACTTTGGACCACATTAAAATAAATAAATAAAATCCACAAACGAGCCTATGCCAACAAATATTCCAAGTACACATGATCTATGGATCCAGAATCATGGATCCTAAAAGTCACAAAGATAACAACTAGATGTCTCAAAAAATGTGAGGAGAGATTTGGAACTTGCTTTGGTACCATCTCAAATAGATCCATGCAAACTTGGAAACCAAATTGGAAAAAACTGCAAATAAACAATCATGGAGGAAATAACCCAAACAAAATAAGATCATCTACCTTTACAAAAAGACAAAGATAATTATATCTGAAATTACATCACTCAGGTAGATTTATAGATCTAGAATAAAAAAAACATTTGCAAGATTCCATTCAAAATAAACAAAAATTCAACAGGGAAGGAAACACCCACTCTGACACCATGTAATAGAATCAAATACTCATGCATCACAACTATAAAATTGCATAGAAGACCACCATTATATAATAATAGAAGAGGTCCAATGTCAGTTAAAGATAACCTAAGTCATTGGGTTTGGTGAACAAAAATTGATTAAATTTGAAGTTCGCTGAATTTCATTACTGGGTGAATTTATTCGATGAGTTTTGGAAATCTCAAGATGAACACTAAAAATCTAAACACAAACATGTATAATTTCATGAAATTTATCTAAAATTCTATTGAAATTCATTTCAAGTTCATTATGAAATCATGGGAAATTCAAAGAGATCTATAATAAAAATATTAAAAAGTAATAAAACCCTAAAGGAAAATTCCTACTCACTTTTAAAAAAATATATAGGTTGCCTACACTAAGAAATGTTGTCTTTGAATGTGAAACTTGATAACGAGGGAGAGACTAATGTGAGTTAAGTTAGCTGGAAGGATTCTAGGAATTGGTATACGATTCATCATTTCATGTCTCTTCCATAATGATATGGATGTAGGGATACAATGTCCAAGAATTTTGATGCTTAGGTGATTTCCTTTTATCCTTATGAGGTTGTTGATACGGCTCACTTTTTAGTCCTCTAGACTCAAGGATAGGTGCAATAACACTATCATTTAGAATGAAATTGGTAGCCATGTCATTGATATGTTTATCACAATAAACAGGAGCATGTTCTTCCAACACCTCACCTAAATTCCTTTGAAAACAAAAGACACCTTTCGAGTCTCAACAAATTTGGATGTAGGTAATGAGGCAACAAAAGTATCATATCAATGAGCTGATCCTGATGTACACATTATAGGGTTAACAGGAACATCAATGCTCTGTTTATTCTTCCTAAGTCCTCCTCCGGTATAACCCATTTTGCTAAGAAATCGAGACCCAATATTAGTGGCGTACTTTTCAAAGCTAGGTGAAACAAAAAAACCATCGTCAACATCATTAGGTGATCTTACAACTCAAAAATAAAATTCTCCTTATGAGTATTGTGAAGGAAAATAAATTCAAACTCAAGGTGTTTCTTGGACTCTTGCAAGTCCTGAATGAACTCATCCTTCTCAATCAATTGTTGTGACAAGGAATCATAATCCCTTTTCAGAGTTTGATATTAATCTAACAATTTATTTTTCTCTACTTGAAGAGGGACCACTTCTTCATGAAATAGTTCCTTTAAGGATTTTAAATAGAAAACCTCCATAACTCACTTGTTATTTTTCTCCTCCAGTGTGAAAATTTTCTTCTTCAAAATTGATTTTTTGAGTCAGAAAAAATTAACTTTCTTCTTCAAATCATTAAGCAAGTCAATATTTTCCTAAAAATCATCTGCAAGATTCTAGAAATACTTGCCCATGGTTGACTCTAGATTGTCAACACTCCCATTTTTCTCAATGAGAGTCCTTTGGAAGTGATTCTTAAGTGAAGAATTTTCTTTTTGTAAGACAACAACAATTGACTGCAAATGAAGAACCTTGTTGTAAATTTGCTCAATTTCCTTCTTCTCACGAAGTTCCTGGAATCATTTACCCATTATGATAAATTGGTAAAAACACCATATGTTGAATAATAGGAGAGATCTGCAACCATTTCCCTTGCTATGTATCCTAACTAATCAACACATTTTCCAAATAAAAATGTTAGCACATCTTTTCCACAAGCATTGAATGAGTAGAATCTCTTCTCCAAAAGTACACCTCCTTTCACATGAATAGGTTAACAATACCAAACACTATACATTTGTGGCCACAATTGTGGAAGGGTGTATTGAGATTTAATGAGATCTAATGGAGCCAATCGTTAAACAAAAATTTAAGTGAGGCTAAGCCACTTCCCAAAAATGATGGTGCATTATAATATTCGAAGGAATAAAAAATGTAGATCTAAATACTACAATCAACCACAATTTTCACTTAGATATAAAATGTAAATGGTCGAAAGTCAAGATCCTTTCCACAACTAAATAATTAATGTAAGTCAATTTAAAAAATGATTTTTAATATTTTAATACAACCCTTTTCCAAATGAAATGATAATGGTGAAGGTATATTCTTAAAAAACATCATCATCAGCGAAAGTAATCCTTTCTTATTAAATATTTTTTCCCCTAAACTAAATAATTTTCACTAAAATTCACTTAAAAAAAATTAAGCTTGTTACCATCATCCTTATGCACATCCCCATAAAATATCTCAACCAATGGATGCAGAGGTTTTGAGATATGGTCAAAACAATTTCTTCCTTGTGTATTTTAGCAATCATGTATCAACACAAAACTTTCCTGTAGCAACTCAAGGCAACAAGAAAAATGCATGGAAAAGGCTTGGGAATGATCAGTGAAGGTTATGGATGGTTAGGAAATGGATGAGAGTGATGTGGAGAAGCTTCTTGGTTCCTTTGAAGATGCATGCATTGGGATTGGAGCCAAATATGCAAGTTGGCGTATTTATTTTGTTTTGTTGATTTACCTACACATTCATCATGGTAAGAATGGAGTTTCCTATGTGCATTTTTTATTTTATTTTTTCCTTTCTTTTTTATTTTTCTTCTTTCTTCTCTCTTTTTCTAGGCCTACTAGCTACCTCAATGAGGTTTTCAACCAATAGGTTTGCCCCTCGTGCCTCAGAAGAGGTTTTAACCTAGGATCTTAGTTTTTTTTTTTATCCGGATTTAAAGAGGAATGCAACAAATTACAGAGATAACCATATACACAAAGATGCAGCGGAAATAATACTTCATTTCATTAATGGAAAATATTGAAATATGCTTACAACCAGAAATGGAAATAAACCGGCTAGGGCGATGGTAGCTTATCTATGAGAAGAGATGTGGTGGCTACATGCCTCTGAAATGTGTTACAATGAGGCTCGAAGGCCTATTTATTGTTGAGAAACAATGGAAAACCCTTAACATTCCAAAACCTAACCCTAGGAGATGAAACGCCAAACTGTGGGCCCCGTTTGGGTAAATTGGTACATCAACTTCCCGGGGTCGTAACTTTGGCATACGATCTCCGTTTGACGCGTACAATAGCTCGTTAGAAAGATCTATCCGACCACTACCACTTTGGGAAGGGCAACATCGGTCCATGGACCCATGTTGCCCCCAGATTTCCCAAAAACGTTGTTTAGGGCCTCAAAACGGTTCCAGAAGTTGAGGACCTGAAAAACTGCTAAAAATAGTAAGTTGTGCTACAATTAAGGAAACTGAAAATGCTGAGAGAAACAATGGTGGGGGTCCAGGTGGACTTGGCAGGTGGCCACCAATATCCACCTGGATCATTCCTCCCCCCTTAGGAAGTAATGGTCCCCATTGCGTTGAGTTCCTCCATGAGATGAGGAAACTTTTGATGAACTTGTTCCCTAGTGAGCCACTTGCCCTGCTGAAGGAGTTGGCCTGCTTTGACAACTCAATACAGTTGGATATTCTATTGGCGAGTGTTCTTGATCTGTGTGTCCATGATCCGATCAGTTACAGCGTGTTCCATGCAATCTGGATTTAATTATGTGGGTTTGAGCTGTTCTGCAATGTCGGATGTGTCTAGCAATGGTGGAAAGTATGGTCGAAGGCGGTCCACATTGAACACTGGGTGCAGGCCAATGAATGGGGGAATGCTGAGCTCAAATGCATTGTCTCCCATAGCCTTAGTAATGGTGTAAGGACCATATCGGAGTGGTCTCAATTTCTGATAGGCTCCAGTAAGGCGTTCCTTTTGCAAATGCAACCAGACTTTATTGCCCACCTGAAACTTGTGTGGCACCCGATGTTGATCATGTCGCTGCTTGTACTTGGCATTTGATTTCTCAAGAATGTCATGGACCTGCTGGAGAATATGTTGGATGCGCTCAATGAAGCTGGTGGCCTTATCTGTTTCGGACTGGACATGAGCTAAATTTATGTGAGTAGCTGCAAGTGGCATGGCCACATCAATGGGGCATAGTGGCTGGAATCCCAAACCCACCTGAAAAGGGCTATGGCCAGTGGAGCTGTGAAGAGCTCGGTTGTAGCTGTGCTGAACATAGGGGAGGCTCTCGTCCCATGTGCGTGGATGCTTTGAGTTATACATGCGCAGAATGTGCACAATCATCCTATTGACAACCTCTGTCTGGTCATCAGTTTGAGGATGGAAGGCTGTGGACTTTGTGAGTTTGGTGTCCAGCATTGTCCAGAGACTGGAACCAAATGTGCTGAGAAACCGACTGTCCCGATCTGAGATGATAGAATTTGGGATCCCAAAGTGCACCCACACTCATTCAAAGAAGAGTTTAGCAGTGGCTTCTGTTGTGATATTCTTCTTGCAGGCCGCCATAATGGCCATCTTCGAGAACCTGTTGACGACCACAAAAACACAGTCATTTCCATGCTTAGTGGAAGGAAGGCCTGACAGGTAATCCATGGAGATGGATTCCCAAGGTCGACTAGGGGTAGGCAACGGGGTATAGAGGCCGTGCTTCTTAATGGTCGGTTTGGCAATGGCACAGGCAGTACATGATCTGATGTACTTCCCAACATCCTGTCGAAGATTCAGCCAATAGAAATAATTTTGCAGTACTGCCACTGTTTTCTCGACCCCGAAATGCCCAGCAGCCCGACTGTAGTGTGCTTCCCAAATCATCTTGGCACGCTCGCTTGAAGGAACACAAAGGTGACCCAGGTGGCATAACAGGGCATCCTGGAGGTGAAAATCTGGAGCATGCCGACCCTCCAAGAGTGTCTGGTATGTCTGGCCGAATTCTGGGTCGCTTTTGTAGAGAAGTGGCCAATCAGAAGTCTCGTGCCCACAAGAGTTGAGAACGGTGGTTAACGCCATGATTGGTGGTCGACTGAGGCAATCTGCAACATTATTGGTGCTGCCCTTCTTATACTTGATATTCAAGTGGAACTGTTGCAGGTATGTAGACCACTTCTGATGGCGATCATTCTGAAATTTCCCTTGGGTCTGTATGAACTGCAGGGGTCGGTGGTCTGTGTGGATGACCGTTTCCTTCCCCAAAATGTAATTCTTCCATTGTCGGCAGGCCTGTACAATGGAATACATCTCTTTATCATAAGTGGGGTAATTCCGGACTGTGTCTGAAAGTGTTTCACTGTGATATGCCACTGGATGTCCATGTTGAGTAAGGACTGCCCCAATAGCATAGTCAGAGGCATGTGTCTCGACCTCAAATGGTTGTTGTAAATCTGGTAACGCGAGCACTGGTGCCATGCAGAGGCGATCCTTCAACTCCATGAATGCCTTCTGTTGAGATTCAGACCAAAAGAATTTTGCTTTCACCCCTCCCTTGGTGACTTGACTCAAGGGCCAAGTAATATGAGAAAACCCCAACACGAACCTGCGGTAGAATTTGGCAAGACCTAGAAAGCTGCGGAGCTCTGTTAGAGTGGTTGGAGATGGCCAATCCCGAATGACTTGGACCTTGGCTGGATCGACATGCACCCCCTATTCATCAATGATGTATCCCAGATACTAAACCTGGGTCATGCGAAAAGTGCATTTCTCCAAATTGGCACATAGCTTGTGTTGTCGCAGTGTTTAGAGAACCTGTCGGATGTGGTGGAGGTGCTCTTCCCAACTCTAGCTGAGGATCAGAATGTCATCCAAGTATACTACTACAAAGGAGTTGGTGAAAGGCCGCAAGATGTCATCCATTAGCCTCATGAAGGTTGCAGGAGCATTCGTCAATCCGAAAGGAATAACCAACCATTTGAAAAGGCCCTCCTTGGATTTGAAGGCAGTCTTCCACACATCAGAGGGTTCGATTGGTACCTGGTGATATCCTGACTTCAGATCGATCTTGCTGAAATATTTCGCCCCCCTTAGTTGGTTCAGGAGGTCATCAATCCGCGGGATCGGGTACCTATTATGGACAGTGATCTTGTTCAGCACCCGATAGTCAATATAGAGTCTCCACGTCCCATCCTTCTTCTATACCAACATGATCGGGCTCCCACAAGGCGATGAACTTGGACGGATGTGACCTTTCTGCAAGAGCTCCTGAATCTGCCTCTTGATTTCATTGTTCTCCAGAACGGAGCGCCGATAAATTGGTCCATTGGGTAGCGGCGTACTTGGGGTCAGATCGATGGAGTGCTTGACCTGACAGTGCAGAGGAACCCCTGCAGGGGAGGTGAAGATGTCCTCGTACTCCTCCACAACCTTGTCCATTTGTAGTTGTCGTGTAGAGGGACCTCGTCGGGATGCTGCGGCCACCGTCTTGTTCTTTCCTTGAGGGCGTATCATCAGGAAAACAAATTTCCTGGTTTTGGAAATGATCTTACTGCATTGTTTTGCAGTAATCAAAGAGATGGCGGTAGGTGGTGCTACCTCTGGTATCCTGTACAACTTATTTCCCAATGTAATAATAACAGCACGGGGCCTTGATTCATACACAACATGTCGCTTCCACAAGTATGGCTGTCCTAATAATACATCACAAACTTCAAGGGGAGCAATGTCACACAATACCTCATCCATGAAGGGCTTGATGTTGTATGGAAGGCGACACTGCTGGCTCACGCGAAGATCTCGTCCTTGGTGAAGCCACCCAATGGTGTATGGTTGTGGATGTGCTGTGGTCGGTAATCCCAACCACTTCACGACCTCTGCCAAAATGAGGTTCTTTTGACTCCTGCTATCAACAATGAATTGTATCGGGGAGCCCTTTACCCACATCTGGGAGTGGAAGAGACGCTCCTCCTCCTCTGGATCTTCGGGTTCATTTTTCTGGATCTTGGCGGTAGCAACAGTGGCGTTGGGATCCGCATCAATGATCTGCTTCCCCTTATTGGGTTTTGACTCAGAGACAGAACATGCATATGATTCTGAAACCTTTAGCTCAGCCACCAGTGACTGCTTGGCCCGACACTCACTTGTGTTGTGAGTGGAGCTCTTATGGAACTCACACCATTTTCCAGTGTCCTTTTTCGGCTTCACGGTGTTGTTCTTTGCTTGCAGCTTCGACGGGTTGTCTTGGGCTGTCCCGACTTGGCTTTGTCCTTTGTTCTGTGGTTTAGGGGCACCTTTCCCCTACTTTGGATTTGCAGATCCAAAGTCTCGCTTCTTTTGTTTAAACTTCTGCTCGACCTTGATGGCATATCGGTATGCTGCTCCGAGCGAGGAGATGTTTAGGAATTGTATTTCTTCCTGGATGTACTTGTGCAGGCAGCCACGGTATTTGAGTATCAAATGTTTCTCTGAATCCTTGATACCCAACTTTGTGCGAAGGGTATGGAAAAGATTGGTGAACTCCGGCACGTCTTGGTCCCTTCCCTGCCGCAGCGTGGTCCACTTTATGTATTCATCCTCATAGCTTCCGACAGGGTAGTACTGCTCCTTGATGGCATCCGGAATGAATTCCAGGTGGGTGCGGCTGAAAATAGTGAGCCAGTACTTTCATCCTTCTGCTTGCAGTAGGTTTCCCACCAGTCCTTGACGTGGGGGGCTGCTTTGAGAAGAGCGAAAACAATCTTTTCCCGACTCGGAAATTCATGAACAGAAAAACAACCCTCTAGCAGATTTAACCATTTATCTACGGCATCTGCATCTATCTGACCCTCGAATATGGGGACTTCAAAATTAACTTGTACCTTAAAGGGCGTGGCGTTTCAAGAGTAGCTGCTGGAAGCCGATGCGTCGCTTCTGGGTAGCCGCTGAAGGATCTGGGCAAAGCTGTCCATCATCGCGTTCCGTTGTTGCTCGAGGGCTTCTTCGAGCAAGATTTTGATGGGATAAACTACCCCCTCGTCTTTCTTCTCATCTGCCATGGGAGGCCGTCGGGATTTGCGAGGCTGGTCTTGCAAAGGTTCAACCAGTTCAAGCCCTAACTCCTTATATCCAGACCTTGTTGGGGACATGCAAAGAAAAACAGAGAAAAAGCAGACTGCTCTGATACCACTGATCTGGATTTAAACAGGAACGCAACAAATTACAGAGATAACCATATACACAAAGATGCAGTGGAAATAATACTTCATTTCATTAATGGAAAATACTGAAATATGCTTACAACCAGAAATGGAAATAAACCGGCTAGGGCGATGGTAGCTTATCTCTGAGAAGAGATGTGGTGGCTACATGCCTCTGAACTGTGTGACAATGAGGCTCGAAGGCCTATTTATTGTTGAGAAACAATGGAAAACCCTTAACATTCCAAAACCTAACCCTAGGAGATGAAACGCCAAACTGTGGGCCCCGTTTGGGTAAATTGGTACATCAACTTCCCGGGGTCGTAGCTTTGGCATACGATCTCCGTTTGATGCGTACAATAACTCATTAGAAAGATCTATCCGAGCACTACCACTTTGGACCGATGTTGCCCCTAGATTTCCCAAAAAACGTCATTTAGAGCCTCAAAACGGCTCCAGAAGTTCAGGACCCGAAAAACTGCTAAAAATAGTAAGTTGTGCTACAATTAAGGAAACTGAAAATGCTGAGAGAAACAATGGTGGGGGTCCAGGTGGACTTGGCAGGTGGCCACCAATATCCACCTGGATCATTTTTTCTCTTTTCCAACTCATTGACCACCTCATGGAGGTTTTCAATCAGTGACCCAATCTTAGGTGCCTCAAAGGAAGTTTTCACCTAATATTTTATTTTTTCACTCTTCTTTTATTTTTTTGTCTTTTCCCCTTTTTGTTTTATTTATTTATTTTTCTATTCTACTCTACTTGAAGAAAAAAAGAAAATATCTTTTAAGTATAGGAATACTTCCAATGGAGCCATGTGCACATCAAGATGACATATAAACTCATGTGTAGGATCAAAAGATATGCTTTGACATGTACCTAAATATGAGAGACCAACTACTTTGATGATGTCAAGAACTATTGAAGAAGAGAGTGGTGCTCCAACTTAATGACTTTCTGGAACCAAAGCTCAATATAGCTATGATGCCCTTAGTTCTCTTACACATTCGGATCAATTTCTATGTCCTCTTCTACAATGAAATTTAGATCTTCTTCTTTTGTTTAATTATTCTCTTGAACACATTGAGGATATGATGGTAAACATGATGGAACTTTCTCAATCTATGATTCTAATGCCTCCTCTCTATCAAGTGCAGTCCATGATTATTTGGTCTCCTCATTTGAATCTTCTTTTTCTGAATGTTGTTATTCAATGACATCAAGAGAATCTCTTTTTTGCAATACTCTTATTGATTTAAGATGAAATACCATTTAGATTAAGAGGAGTTTTTTCGAAGTGTTGTACCTCAACATTGTAAGTGGGCAGACTCACTTTATTATTTGGGTTCAAAAATGGTTGCACAGGTAGCTGAGTGGGAGTGAATCTTTCAGATGGATGTGGTTGAGGCTTTGGTCATGGTGAAGATGGATGTTAGGGATAACATGGAGGATATTGTGGATTTATCACATAAGGTACTTTCCAACTTTGTTGTCAAGATTGGTTTTGGGGTTGAGATGGGCAAGGTTTCCAAGGAAACATTGTGTTCTGATTACTTTGAAATGGTTGTGCATAACCGTGAAATTGTGAATTAGGTTCTTGGATTGTACTAGGTTGACTATGCTTCCATGGTATTCTTGGAGTTACATAACAAAGCTTCTTTGGTGATTGAATTTCTCCCATGTCCTCCTTGCAAACTTCCTTCAACCTTGGTAATGATGTGAAATATTTAGTAGCATGTGATTCTACATGGACAATACAAATATCATCATCCCCTTTTTTCTCATTTTTCATTCTTAACATGTCTACTTGTTCACTTAGATTTCTAAGGATTTTTATTTTAAATTTATCAAGAAATTTTCCAAGTTTAGCTTGACTTACCAATCTCAATGTTGATTTACTTACTCTTGCCCTTCCTCTTGATATGCACTTGCATATTTCACAAATTTCTTCAAATTATAATTGGTATACATCACCTCTACTCATAAGATCAAGGAGATCAATCCAATCATCCCTAATTATTTTAAGTAAGAGGGTTTTTAGTGTATCAAATCCTAAATGATATAATTTCCCCCTCTTAAAATTATACATGAATCTCTCTATTAGATCCTCAAGGCTCTCATACTTTTTTGGAGTCATTCTAAATATTTCCTCTTTAAGATCACGATCTTTGTATTTTTCTAGAAATATCCTTTGCATATAATTCCATGATCTTATCAAATTAGTCCCTAAACTCATGAACCATTTAAGAGCTCTATCCTCCAATGTTTCCAAAAACAATCTCAATTTTTGAGTGTTTAATAAGTAACCATAAGATATGCAAAGTATTTCAAATTCAAAGTTTTTGGATTCTTTGAACTCATACCATGGAATTTGGGAAGGAAATATGGAGGGATGTTCTTCATATGAACACTCATATCAGTATATTGAATGGGAAATGCAAGATGATCTTCCTTATTGCCATCGTCTCCATTCATTTATTCTACCTTTTCTACCACCTCTTACTCTTCTACTTGCAAAAGTGGACGATGATGTGGTTCTTACTGCACCATGTTGTCAAATAGGGGGGTTTTATTGTTGGAATTTTTTATTTTTTTGAATGAGAATGCTAATGCAAAGCAATTTTCTATTTTTGAAATGAAATATGCCTAATGTGATTTTTTGTTTTTTTTTGTAGAAAGTAAAAGAAATTAATCAACTAGGGAAGAAAACAATGCATACTTTGACATCTCCTTGAAAACAACAGCAAAAAGTGATGAGCCCTGGTATTGCAACTAGAATGTTTCAACTCCCAAGGCTACCAACTTTAATGATCAACCCGAGGTTCGTACAAACTTAAGAGGTGTTGGCACTATATGTGCAACATGCAATGTGTCATTCTTTCATTGATATGATGCAATGAAGTGAATATTATGAGATCAATCCTAAACTAATTGAAAAAATGGAAATGTTTGAAATGGAAACCTTAACCTTTTGCAAGAAACAAAAGACAAGGAAAGAAAAACTATTCTAATTGCATAAAGTAAAGAGCATGAACCAACTCTACATCATTGCATTTAAAGAGACCATATGCTAGTAAAGGTGTTCATCGAGCATTTAAAATTAACGATGTAAATAATCATTATGCTATTCAATGCATGAACCTGTCTACTAACCCTAATTGATAAAGTGAGTTGCAGTGGTAGATACAACAAAAAAAAAATCAATTCATTAATAAAAAAGTACTGAAAATTGTTTGCATGCAGAGTGGAAATAAACTAAGGCAATAGTAGCTTATCTTTGAGAAGCGATGTGGTGGTTACATGCCTTCTGAACTGTGTTACAATGAGGCTTGGAGGCCTATTTATTGTTAAGAAATAATGGAAAACCATAAACATACAAAAAGCTAGCCCTAGAAGATGAAGTGCCAAAAATCATGGGCCCCATTAGGGTAAATTGGTACATCAACTTCCTAGGGTCGTAACTTTGGCATACGATCTCTATTTGGTGCGTACAATACCTTATTAGAAAGATCTATCTAGGGACTACAAATTTTAATTGAAAACACTTTCCATAGGCTATTGGTTTACTTGTTAAAAAAAAAAAAAAAAAATCGTTTAGGGCCTCAAAACGGCTCTCGAAGTTTAGGACCCAAAAACCTACCAAAAATAGTAAATTGTGCTACAATTAAGGAAACTAAAAGAAACAATGGTTTGTTCCAAGTGGACTAGGTGGGTGGCCACCAATATCCACTTGTATTAGTCCTTCCCCCTTAGGAAAAAATGGTCTCAATTGCGTTGAGGACCTCCATGAGATGGAAAAATTTCTATTGAACTTGGTCCATGGTGAGACACTTGCTTTGGTGCAAGAGTTCGCCAACTTTGACAACCCAATACAGTTGGATCTTCTGTTCCTGAGTGTTCTTGATCTGCGTTTCAATGATCTGATCAGTTGTGACCTGTTCCATGTAGTCTACGTTTAGCTCTGTTGGTGTGAGATGTTCTTCAATCACTGATGTGTCATGTGAATTAGGGTTTTTAGTTTTCTGGACTAGGGCTTAGAGCAGGTAATTAGTTCAAGGCTTCAAGTATGCGGTGACAAGTATAAAGAGGAGCTAGATATTAGTGTGTTATGGTGAAATTAAAGTGTTTCAATGTAGTATAGGTCTGAGAGTTTAAGAGAACATAATGAGCATGTAAAAGCATGAATTCATTAGTCTTAGAAGAAAAGAAACGCAAGCATGATTTCCACATAAAAAGAGCTTAAACCTAAGAATCCCGTATGTATAACTGCAAGGAAAACCATAGGAAGAAGATAAATCATCAAAAGAGAGATAGTTTCATCAATTAGAATCTGATCTGAAAGGAAAACAAGAACATAGACCACTGAACAAGTATTCTTGAAATATAGCTACAACTGCTCCTGTATTAGCTGTAAGAGAACATAAGGTCCCAAGCCTCTCCACAAAAGTCCAACCCCTCTCTTTGAATGATAAATGATACATATAGACTCATTTAAACAACTTCCCCACCTCCAGGAGTCGAATTCCTAGGTGGTGGAACTATTTCGAAGATTCTCTCAACCAACAGGTGAGAGTGAGAAGGTCAAATACAAACTCTTCTCTTAGACTTTGTTTTGAATTTTGCCTCCTTTATGAGGCCTAATTAACCATAAAAACAACCTATCATGTCTATTTATTTATTATTACATCATATAACCTCGAACTACTATAATTACATCATGAGTTTTGACTTTGACCAAGTCAAACTGAAAAATTAGGAAATTACACAATGAAATTTTAAATAAAAACTCAGAAATTTGTAGAAGCACAATGCCAACTTTGAGCCCAATTTTACACGCCTTCCTGAAGTCCAAATTGAGATATAAGAGAATGGTCAACTAGCCCTTCCTATATAGTTTCTAGAACACCTTGAAGTTTCGAAAATTACCCATGGGAAGGCCTTCAAAAACTCATTCTCCCAAGGTGTCACCAGAAGCGTAGCGCCTGTAAAAAAGAGTGGCAGAATGATGTTTGTTTACACCTTTTTCTCCTTTTGCTCAAAATTTGAGCCCTCTATGAAAAATTTAATGAAATGGGTTTTGAGAGGAGGTCGTTATGTTTCCAAAAATGTAAGCCATTGATCATTTGGAGCCCTAAGGAAGAACCACAACACCAAGGCACGCTTCTATGACTAGCCTAATTTCTGAATTTGGCACCAAAATTATCAAAAAACCAAAAATGCTCAGAAAACCTTCAAAATTGGTAATGAAGTGAAAAATGAGGTATGTCATGCCCTCATGGATGCTTCAGCAAGCATCTCAAAGTTATCTGTCTCATTGTTGTCCTTTAGGGTTTCCTTTAGCTTATTTTCAACTGCTTGAGCTTGATGTTACATATCATGTTTCTGGTTTGATAATGATGTGCCATGTGCCTCAATAGCTGATTATCCTTGTTGGCTTTGTCAAGAAGCTATTCTAAGTGGTCATTGACCTTATTTAGCCAATACTCTCTATCCTCATTGATCTCCAAGGAAATTATGTCCTCCATGTCTAGGTCTTCATCTAGCAGATTATGTCCTTTCTCCTCCTTCAATGCCTTTTTGAGTCCCTTGGTCCTTGGCCTCTTTTTCCTAACTTTTTTTTTAGTTTCCTCATGTTCACTAGGCTCTAACACTACTTTTCCTTTGCCTCCTTTCTGCAACACCTTAGATTTCTCTTTCTCCATGATGAGCTGTTTAGCCTTAAGCTGACTGTTTTCTTGCTCAAGGAAGGAGATGACGAACCTTTCTCTTGCCATATTGTCCATGAGTTCTTTGATATGAGAATCCTTCTCTTTGATAATATATTGCATGTTTGAAGGTTCATTTGCTACTTCCAAGTCCACCAATTCAAAATCATGTTCAATTAGGTCTTCATCTTGTACATGTGATCCCTGTTTTACTGATGTAGAAGGCTTGGCCCTTTTCTCAACTTGAGAAGTAAACACAAGCCTTTTTCCTCTTTGATACATTTTGGTCACCTCAAGTCTAGATGCCTGGGAACCCCCACTAACTTTCTTGACGATCCTACCTCCACCTACTCTGCTGATATGTTTTGATGATGAACTGAAAAAGTAGTTTCATGCCATTGCAAAGATGTTTCTATGAATGAATCCCATGTCATGTTATTTTCTGCTAGCTGATGGAGAACTACATTCTTTATCAAGCTGTGTTGAAAAAGACTAGGGTAGTGTTCTTTGTCTTTCACTTGTACCTTCTCAAACATTTTAACAAGGCTTCTGCATAGATACTTACACAGGTTGAGAGGTTTTAGGGATGTAAAGTGCATTAGAAGCCTGATGTGATATGCATACAATCTGGAAAATCTTCCCTCACAAGTGAAAAAATTCATTATAACCCTCATCAATGGCGCATACTTCTCCAACAGGTACCTAAATGGGATGATTTGTGTATGGGCCTTTCTGTAGGGTGATTTCAAGAAAGATATGTAATGTTGAAGGTCCAAGCTCATGCCTTTAAACCAATACTCTCCATGATCAGGTATCCCTGTGGCAAGAGAAATGGCAGCTACTGAAAATGTAAACTCAACCCCTGCTATGATGGCCCTTTCCCCTTTCAGATGGGTGGCAATCCAATCAGTTAGCTATTCATGGAAACCCACTTCACATACCCTTTTACAAAACCCTAGACAATTGACATCTTCAAAACACTTCTTGATGAATGGTGATGAGTTGATTTCATTGCAGTTGGTAGGCTCATATCTAAGGATTTTTCCTCCTTTATGGTGTTTTCTCCTTTCTGATGGTGAATAATCTCCCTCCATTATGATAGAAACCCTAGATAACAGGAAAATGAAAAAAAGTGAAGAATGAGTGAAATGAGAGGGTTGGGGAAAGGAAATGATGGTAGGGGAATTTGGGAGATGAATAGGAGCTGCAAGAAACTTATGAAATTTAAATGTAGTGGAATGAGGGAAAGAAATGATTAGGAGAAATTGAGAAACAATGCTACTAGGAAATCTGCCCAAAATGATAGGTATGAGCTAGGGTTTATGTAAGGGTGAGGTAATCTGAGGGTAGATAAGTTAATTAGTGAATCAAAGGATGATTTAAACATGTACAAATGTATGAGGTGAAAAACTGACCTGTTCTCAATGTCATAACTAATCAAACCCATCAATTACACTAGTCTTACAACATGAAAATCTCACTAAACCCTAGGTGAAGAAAACTTACATTTGCATTCATCTTTCCAAAGGAAAAAGGTGAGCAAAAGGATGAGACTTACTTGTGAACAAGATTAGAATAGCAAGAAATAGGAATGCAAGCTCAAATTTGAAATTTGGGTTAGTTTGGATGATTTTCGGGCTACTCTATCACAAGTGCAGAACAGTTCATGAAAGTGCAGCGCAGTTCATGGAAGCACAACGCCACTTCCAGAAGCGCAACACAGTCTCCAGAAGTGCAGGGCCAAGAGATTTTGTCCAAATTTGACTAGGAAACTCGTGTTTTTTCACCAATGGAGAGGGGATCTCAATGAAAAAAGGAGGTTAGGATGTAAATGAAACAAGTTTGGGGATTTTTGAGCTTTTATAGGCACAATATGATCCTCTTTTGAATAAAAATGGGCCCCACATACCTTTTCAAAACATGATTTTCACCTTTTAAACTTGGCCACTTTGGAGAGTTGAAACCTGAGCTTCTCTTTATCTTTTTGAATAGTGATAATTCTTCTTTTAGAACCTTGATATTGCAACCATGAAGAACTTATGAAAATTCATAAAAACTTATGCAAAGAGCTGCTTATCACAACTCATATAATGCTAGATTTATGCATGGAATGAGGATGGACCTTGAAACCCTAATGACCTAATGAAGATATAAGATTAAGTGAAATGGCAATGATGATGAATGATATGATGCAAACATCCTCTTTATTATTATTCCTTCACCTAAGTGAAGTAGGCGATCAACATGTGAGATTTTTCAAAAGAATAGAGACATTCCTAGACAAACTAGCCAACGACCAAATTTTACTCTTAAAACCTAATGACATGATAAAATTTGACCTTGAGACCCCTAATAGACTTGGTAAAAGCGTATTTGATCACTGTTGACAGGAAGACAAGACTGACACTAACAAGGGCCATCCAAAGGTATTGTGGCTGCAAGAGTTGAGAATAGTAGTTAGTGCTGCAATTAGGGACCAACTAAGGAAATCTTCAACATGATTAGTTCTGCCATTTTTGTATTTAATGTTCAAGTGGAATTGTTTAAAATATGTAAACCACTTATGATGGTGATCATTCTACAACTTCCCTTGTGTATGTATAAACTGAAGAGGTCAGTGATCAATGTGGATGATAGTCTCCTTACTTAGAATGTAATGTTTCCATTGTTGGAAATCTTGCATAATAAAATACATCTCTTTATCATAAGTGGGTTACTTCCAAATTTTATCGAAAAGTGTCTCACTATGATAGGCCTTTCGATGCCTGTGCTGGGTGAGGACTGCACCAATATCATAGTCAGAGGTGTTTGTCTCAATTTCAAATGGTTGTTGCAAGTATGACAATGTGAGTACAGGTGTAGAGCAGAGGTTGTGCTTTAGCTCAATGAATGCCTTTTGTTGGGACTCAAACTAGGAAAAATGTACTTTCACTCTGCCCTTGGTAATCTGAATCAAAGGCTAAGTGGTATGGGAGAATCGCAACATGAACCTTTGATAAAAATATTCGGGGCCCAAAAAGTTGTGAATCTCTATTACAGTGGTCAGGGATGACCAATCCTGAATGATGTGGATCTTATCTGAGTCCAAATGCATGCCTTGCTCATTTATGATGTAACCCAAATATTGGACGTGGCTCATGCCAAAGGTGCATTTCTCCAAGTTGGCACACAGTTTGTTCTGCTGTAGGGTTTGAAGGACCTACCAAATGTGTTGAAAGTGATCTTCCCAACTGTTGTTGAAGATGAGGATTTCGTCTAGATAAAAAACCACAAACGAGTTGGTGAAGGCTTGTAGTATGTCATCCATCAACCTCATAAAAGTAGTAGGGGAATTTGTCAACTCGAAGGGCATGACCAAACATTCAAAAAGGCCTTCCTTATATTTGAAAGTGGTCTTCCATTTATCTATGGGATCTATTGGAACATGTTGATAGATAGACTTCAAATAAAACTTGTTGAAATACTTGGCTCCTTTGAGCTAGTCCAGAAGGTCATCAATCCTTGGAATTGGATACTTTTTCCTGACAGTAATTTTGTTTAATGCCTGATAATCAATGCAGAGTCTCCAGGTCCCATCCTTATTTTGTACAAGTACATCAGGCTCCCATAGAGTGAGGAAGTTGGTCAGATGTTCCCTTTTTGTAGTAATTCCTAGGTCTGTCGCTTGATCTCTTCATTTTCCAGAATGAAGCGGTGGTATATTAGACCATTAGATAGGGGTGCTCTAGCAGTCAGATCGATCGAATGTTTGACTAGATAGTGAAAGGATACCCTTGTGGTTAAGGAGACGATGTCCCTATATTCTTCCATGACCTTATCCACCTACTTCTCCTACGTGGAGCAACCCTTCTCGAGGGCCATGGATGTGGCCACAATCTTCCCCTTACTTTGAGATTGAAATAGAAAGAAAAAAAATCTTGGTCTGGGAGATGACCTTACTGCATTGCCTAGTAGAGATCAAAGAGATGGTGGTAAGAAGGGTTACATCCAGCATCTTGTATAAATTATTTCCCAAAGTAGTAAAATAGTATGAGGCCTAGACTCATACATAACATGATGATTCCACAAGTATGATTGGCCTAATAATACATCACAAACTTCAAGAGGAGCAACATCACACAATACCTCATCTGTGAAGGGATTGATGCTGTAGGGAAGGTAACACTGTTGATTGACGCAAATATCTCATACTTAGTTAAGCCACCTAATGGTGTATGGCTGCAGGTGCAGTGTGGTTGATAGGCCCAAATGCTTCACAACCTCTGCTAAAATGAGGTTCTTTTGGCTCCCACTATTAACAATGAATTGCAATGGGGAACCCTTCACCCACATTTGTGAGTGGAAGAGACACTCTCCTTCCTTTGGATCATCGGGCTCAATCTTCTAGATATTGGTGGTGGTAATGGTGGCACTGGGCTCCACATCAATAATTTGCCGCCCTTTCTTATGTTATTATTTGTCTTTGTGGTGTTTTTCTTTTCATGTAGCTTCAACGAGTTGTCCTGGGTCACCTTGCCTTGGATTTGTCCTTTGTTCTGCAGTTTCGGGGCATTATTTACCTACTTCTTATTCACAGATCCAAAGCCACGCTTCTTTTGTTTTTGTTTTTTTCAATTTTGACAACATATTAGTATGTGCACCAAGCGAGGAGATGTCCATGAACTCCATTGCTTCTTAATTGTATTTGTGTTGACAACCACAATACTTGAGCACAAGATATCGCTAAGAGTATTTTATACCAAACTTTGTGCAGAGAGTATGAAAAATAATTGTGAGCTCATGCACATCTTGGTTCCTTTGATGTCATAGTGTGGTCCATTATATGTACTTGTCCTCATAGCTCCTCACGAGGTAATATTGTTCCTTGCTAGTGTATCAGAAAGAGTTTCAAGAGGGGGTGACTATAAATAAATAGGGTTCCTTATCCCTTTTATCACAGTAAATTTCCCACTAGTCCTTGACATGGGCACCAGACTTAAGTAGTGCAAAAGTAATATTCTTCCTATAAGAGAAACTATGGACTGAAAAGTAACCTTCCAATAGATTCAACCATTTATCTACAACATCTACATCTATTTGACATCTTGTGCTCAAGTGCAGTGGTTGTATGAAAAAATACATTCAGTAAGAGATGGAGTTCTTGGACATCTCCTCACTTGGTGCAACGTATCAATATGCTGCGAAGATTGAACAAAAAACTAAACAAAAGAAGCACAACTTTGGATCTGTGAATCAAAAGCAGGGAAAGAGCGCCCTGAAACTACAACATAAAGGAAAAATCCAAGGAGGGGTGACCAAGGACAACCTATCGAAGCCAAAAGGAAAGAACAACACCACGAAGACAAATAAGGACACGAGAAAGTGGTGTGAGTTCCATAAGAGCCCCACTCATAATGCAAGTGAGTGTTGAGCCAAGCAGTCATTAGTGGCCGAGTTGAAGGCTTCAGAGTGAGATGCATATTTCGACTCTGATTCAGAACCAAACAAGAGAAATGAAAAAGGGAAGCATATTATTTATGCGGAGCCTAGCACCATCGTTTCCACCATGAAGATCCAAAATATTTATCCCGAAGATCCAGAGGAAGGGGAGGTCTCTTCCACTTGTAGATGTGGGTGAAGGGGTCTTCGCTGTAGGTCATTGTCGACAACGGGAGCCAAAAGAAGCTCATTTCAATAGAGGTTGTGAAGTGGTTGGGCCTACCGACCACATCACACCCACAACTATACACCAATAGGTGGCTTCACTAAGGACAAGATCTCTACGTTAGCTAGCAATGCTGCCTTCCCTACAACATCAAGCCCTTCACAGATGAGGTTCTATGTGATGTTTCTCCTCTTGAATTTTGTGATGTATTATTAGGCCAACCATACTTGTGGAAGTGTCATGTTGTGTATGAGTCGAGGCCTCACACTGTTATTATTACTTTGGGTAGTAATTTATACATAATACTAGAGGTAGCCACACTACCGCCATTTATTTTATCTCTGATAAGTAATGTAGTAAGATCATCTCCTAGATTGGGAAATTCTTTTTATTTTTGATTCATTCTCAAAGTAAGGAGAAGATTGTGGTCACGTCCATGGCCCTCATGAAAGGTTCCATTGCTCAACAAAAGTAGGTGGATAAGGTCTTGGAAGAATACAGGGACATATTTTCCTCACCCACATGGGTACTCTTGCACTGTTAGGTCAAGGATTCAATCGATCTAAATCTTGGAGCACCTATACCCAGTGGGATGATACACCACCACTCCATTATGGAAAATGAAGAGATCAAGCGATATATCTAGGAGTTGCTGCAAAAATG
The DNA here is from genome assembly GCA_031772625.1 of Pinus tabuliformis. Lineage (NCBI taxonomy): Eukaryota > Viridiplantae > Streptophyta > Pinopsida > Pinales > Pinaceae > Pinus > Pinus tabuliformis. Next base: position 382,345,299 of record CM062811.1, on the reverse strand, counting down.
GAACAACCAACCAAGTTCCTTACCTTGTGGGAGCCCAATTGTACTTGTATAGAAGAATGATAGGACCTGGAGGCTTTGCATTGATTATTAGGAAAAATCATTATTAGGAATAGGTATCCAATACCACAGATTGATGAACTTCTGGATCAGATCAAGGAGTCCAAGTATTTTAGCAAGATAAATTTGAAGTCTAGCTATCACCAGGGTCCAATACAACCCACAGATGTATGGAAGACAACCTTCAATTCCAAGGAAGGCCTTTTTGAATGGTTGGTCATGCATTTTGGGTTGAAAAATGCCCCTATTGTTTTTATGAGGCTGATGGATGATATCTTGTGGCCTTTCACCAACTCATTCATGGTTTATCCTCATATTGAACAAGATTTAGGAAGAGCACTTGCAACACATTCGACGAGGCCTTCAAACCCTGCGGCAACACAAATTGTGTGCCAATTTCGAGAAATGCACCTTTGGCATGAGCCGGGTCCAATATCTAGGTTACATCATAGATGAGTGAGGTGTGCATGTGGATTTGGATAAGATTCAAGTCATTTGGAATTGGCTAGCCTGACCACTCTACCAGAGCTTCGCATCTTTTTGGGCCTTGCCAATTTTTGTCAAAGCTTCATGTTGGGATTCTCCCATATCACTTGGCCTTTGATTCAGATTACCAAGGGAAGAGTAAAACAATTTTTTTCCTAGTTTAAGTCCTAACAAAAGGTGTTCATTAAGCTAAAGCATTGTCTCTACTATGCATACTCACATTTCCAGACTTGCAACAACCCTTCGAAATTGAAACAGACAAATTTGACTATGTTATTGGTGCAACCCTCACCCAACATGGGCATTTGGTGGCCTATCATAGTGAGACACTTTTCAATAAAATTCAAAAGTACCCCACCTATGATAAAGAGATGTATTCTATCATGCAGGCTTGTTGGTAATGGAAGCATTACATTTTTGGGAGAGAGACAACCATCCACACAGATCGCTGACATCTTCAATTTATACAGACACAAGGGAAGTTGCAGAATGATCGCCATCAAAAGTGGTCTAAATATCTGCAAAAATTACACTCAAACATTAAATACAAAAATGGTAGCACCAATCATGTTTTAAATTTCCTTAGTTGGCCCCTAGTTGTAGCACTGACTACTATTCTCAACTCTTGTGGTCACGAGACCTCTGGATGACCGCAACTATACAAAAATGTTCAAGAGTTCACCACCACATATTAGATGCTAATGGATGGCAAGAAAGTTCTAGATTTCCACCTCTAGAATGAATTGTTATGCTACCTAGGCCACCTTTGTGTTCTTCCAAACGATCATGCCAAGTTAATTTAGGAGGCACACTACAGTCAGGTCGCATGACACTTTGGTGTGGATAAAACTATGGCCGTACTACAAAAGTATTTTTATTGGAAAAAACTCTGAGAGGATATTGGGTAATATATCAGATCCTACACTACCTGTCCCATCACCAGGCCAACCATTGAGAATCAAGGCTTGTATATTCCTTTGCCTACTATCATCTAGCCTTGGGAATCCATCTCCATAGACTATCTGTCTAGCCTCCCTTCTAACAAGCATGGTAATAACTGTGTATTTGTGGTCATGGAAAATTTTCTAAGATGGCTATAGTGGCGACCTGCAAGAAGAGTATCATAGTAGAGTACAATTCCAAAATCTTTTTTGAATGAGTATGGGTACATTTTGGGATCTCACAGACCATTATATCAGATTGGGATAGATGGTTCCTGAGCACATTTTGGTCAAACCTCTAGACACTATTAGACATGAAGCTCACCAAGTCGACAATTCATCAACAAGATGATAGTACACATACTCTGCATGTACAATTCAAAGCATCCATAAACCTAGGATGAGAGCCTTCCCTATGTGCAACACAACTATAACAGATCTCTCCATAGGTTGACTGGTCATAGTCCCTTTCAAGTGGGTATATGATTTCAACCATTGTGTTTGATTGATGTTGCCATGCCTCATGCAACTACACGTACATAATCCACACATGTATAGTCCAAGGCTGATAAAGAAACCCGGTTTATTGAGCACATCCAACACATCCACCAACATGTTCACAAAATCTTGGAGAATTCCAATGCCAAGTATAAGTAATGACATGATCAACATTAGGTATCACATAAGTTTCAGGTGGACGACAAAGTTTGGTTACATTTGCTGAAAGAACGCCTTATCGGAGCCCATCAGAAGATCAAACCACTTCGATACAAGACTTACACCATCACAAAGGCTATGGGTGACAATGCTTTCAAGCTTAACATTCCCTCATTACTTGGCTTGCAACCAATGTTCAATGTGGACCACCTTCGGCCATACTTTCCACCATTGTTGGACACATCATACATTGCAGGACAATTAACACCAACAAAGCTCAAACCACACTGCATGGAATAGGCCACATGTGATCAGGTTATGGAGACACAGATCAAGGCCACTCGATAATAGAAGATCCAACTGTATTAGGTTTTCAAAGCTAACCAACTTGTGCAGCAAGGAAAGTGGCTCACTAGGGACCAAGTTCAACATAAGTTTCCCCATCTCATGGAGGCACTCAACGCAATGGGGACCTTTTCTTCCTAACAGGGGAGGAGTGATCTAGGTAGATATTGGTGGCTACCCACCTATTCCACTTGGGCCCCCACTGTTGTTTCTTTCAATTTCCTTAATTGTAGCACAACCTACTATTTTTGACCATTTTTCGGGTCCTAAACTTTGGAGCTGTTTTGAGGGCCTAAATGATTTTTTTTTGGGAACACTGAGAGACCATAAAAGTGCTAGAATAATTCACTTATCTTGTTTTTGCCTCCTCTTGGAAATATTTAAAACGAGGTATTATGATAGTCAAACGAAGATCGTATGCAAAATTTACGACCTCGGGAAGTTGACATTCCAACTAACCCCCACGAGGTCCACAAAATTTTGGCACTTCATCTGCTATGGTTAGGTTTTTGGATGTTATGGTTTCCCATTATTTCTTAATGATAAGAAGGCCCATTATTCTCATTGTAACACAGTTTAGAAGGAATGTAGCTGCCACATCTCTTCTTAGAGATAATCTAGCATCGCCTGAGTTAGTTTATTTCCATTTTGGATGTAACAATTTTCGGTACTTTGTTATTAATGAATTGAAGTTCTATTTTTGATGTATCTTTGTGTCTCTATTCATATTTTTATTTCATTTTATTCCTTCATAAATCTAGATCATAGTCTCACCTACACACACAAGAAAGATTATGATTTTTATACTTCAAAAGGCTAAAATACCTAGTCTACTAGCTAATCTGTCCTCTGAGTTATCTCATCGAATGACCAAGAAAATTGAACGCAAATGAGATGGGGTGACTTTTTTTATTAAGCAGGATTTCCTAGGATTCTAATCCAAGTGGAATCTCTAAAAAATACCCTAATTAACATGTGCTAAAAATTAGCAAAATCTAAAAACCAAAAATTCAAGAATCCGTGAGCTAGTTAACCTACCAAATGCCTAACCTGATCAAGTGAAAATGCTATGGGGTAATTTTTTTTATTAATTTGGATGTTTTAGGCTTAAATCCAAGTGGAATCGACTCAAAAGAATCTCATTAACACTTTCTAAAACTAAATACAAATTTATTACTATTGTGCTACATGATACTTACAGAAATTCCCAAATTGTGAACTAGTAAACCAATCCGATTAGCTCAATGATGAATACAAATTTTCAAAGTTATTCTAAGGATGCATCATGCTTATACCTATATAAATTACCTAAAAAAACCCTTCAATGTTTTAGCCAATATAACCTACAACAAATGAAGCATGAATACTAAATGAAGAAATAGGGAAATAAAGAATAAGAGATGCAAGTGAATAAGAAGTGCAAAGAAGATAAATAAATTGTATGACAAGGCTCTGATGCTCATGGGATTTCCAAGCCCAAGGATACTCAAAGTGATATGAAGGAAACCAAACTTTAGAAGCTAACAATGGCACCAAACTTCATTACTAGAGTCAATCCAAGTACATCCTTGATGTAAATGTAAGTGCTGCTAAATAACAAGTGTTCTTCACAAGAAGACTAAAAATTACATTCAACAAGATGCTAATTTGAATTAGTACTTATGTAAATTTATAATTAATCATCCTCCTTGAAAGGAGGTATCTTTCCCCTCCAAAATCCCTCAAAAAGTGGATGTCGTTCCCAACAATAGGAATATTCATTAAATATTGAGATTTGGCTTCTCCTGTAGCAGGGAACACATCCTTAAATTTTATCAATCAGTGGAGCTCCAGAATATGTCAATCATTTTATGATATTTTATTCATTTAATTGTCCATCCTGTAGTGGTGAGCAAGTCCCTAGATTACCTTATCTTCCAAATCTTTAGAATCTGCCCAATATTCTACAAAAATAAATAATATTAGGCACATAATATGCAATTATCTCTAAACCTTCCTAAGAAATTATTAAAGCTAAGAAAACATTATTAAGTGTAGAACGAGAGATTTAATATAGCATTTATGTGCCTAGGAAAGCTTACATGGTCTTTAGTTTATATCTAATTTGGAGGCCCATTAGTCCTTAAAAAATTCTATCATGTTAGCCATCCTTGAGACAATCTTAAATTACTTTGTGCTCTATTCCAGTTCACATTTTTGTACCTATTTAATGTCATTGATGGGGGATACATCAAGGTCCTCCTGTGATGAATCTTTTCCTATCAACTGCAGCACATAATCTAGGAATTTGATGTAGAAACCATTCAATACCTTGGAGCTTGCATGCCTCAATGGAAGGTTTCCTAACCTTTGATGATAAGTTTACATCACCGACCTTTGATAGATTAATTATATGAGTGTTTGACTTCATATCATTTATTCACACTCCATATAATGTACTTGAGTACCTTAAGGTTGTTGGGTGCAGGAATTGCGCTTGAGCAAACTCCTCAACACTTAATTATCAACCCGAGTGTTTTGTAAACTTAGAGATGAAGCACAGGCAATGCCAGAAATGGTATGAAATTTTCCTATCTCTAATCCTACTTCTTAAAGGAAATGCTTTGCAGAATCAGACAGAAATCAATCGGGAAGATAATTGACACCAAAGAAACTCTAGTGCTGGAATGTAAAAGACAATTTGGATGTAAATAAAGTAAAGAAGTTCCACACAACGGAAAAAATCTTAAATGTTGTAATGAAATGCTATGTTCATCTTCATATGGATGACTAACAGTTTGACAAGTGGACCCTTGCAAAATTCTATCTTCCTTATGATCTTCCTTCCACACAAGCAACCTATCCTTGCACTATTACAATCTGCTTGTACTAGTGAAGGTACAGTGTCTCTGTGCAAAAGTATATATGACCTTCCTTATTGAAGACTTATGTCTTAGTGGAGGTGCTCTAAGCCTAAGGGCTTAGAGCACTCTGTTTCTGTGACAAGAGACCAACTCTTGCACCGAAGCAGAGCTTCCTTCACCTAGTTTCCAAATTACTTTCGAAAAGACTGAAAGATGTGCTGGAAAAGAATTGCAACTGTAAATGAAATTCTGAAGTAAATTATCTATGAAAAAGGAAATGCTTCAACTCATTAAACCTTGCAAAGGAAATAAACTTCATGAAATAAAAGCACTTCAAAAGAATCAAACAGTAGTCTAAGTGTTTTGCATGTGTTATCTAACTTTAGTAATCCATTCAAAGATGTTTTTGCTCTTTGCAAGTATAATATGTTTATGATTATTTTATGGAACTGCTTCTAGATCCTCTTAAAGATGCACTTTTAATATTGAAGACAATTACTAAATTAATGATTCATTTACTTGCGGAATAACTAGAAATAATATGCATAGAAGTGATTCACTATTCACTGCAAAAGAATGATTAAACCAAAGTGCAGGCAACACCATGCACTGGTGCATTAAAGGGTTCTCTGAACGATCCGATAAAAAATAAGTTAAAAAAAATATTGAGAATAAAAGAAATGCAAGGAAGATATCTCATAAACAAAGTAAACACAACTAACTCTCAAACCACGGATCCATTTCACACCTTAGCTAAAAAAGATATTTTAAATCAGAACTTGAAAGATAAAGATTAAAACTATAACATCACACGACTGTAAATGAAATATCCACACCTTCTTTCTGAATAACGAAAGGGAGAGGGGTAAACGAGCTGCATTGGCTGGGCCCTAGCCAACAACTCGTTCCCCTTCTAAGGAACGAAAAAGCTCAACACTTCAAAAGATACATTGAAGATAAACTAGATGTTGTGTATGAAAATCATGGCAATTCTCTTGTATTACTTGATTCGGCAAATATACATGACAGAGCAGTCGAGCCCTAGAGCTAAGGCGATAACCGGATTACATAAACAAAATTACAATTGATGGTTCTCTACTGACTAGCCTCCTCCTACCTATATCTATATTTTACAAATCCTTTCGGCTATAGATGTTTTCAGTAATTATAGACATTTCTTGTTCAGGACTTACGACCGAATAGACTTAGAAACCAAAATTACAAAATTGGCCAGCAATTATAATACACATGAATCTTGCTTGGCCATAACCTAACATTGGAAAATATTCCCTAATTGCACGCCACCTGTTATCTTGCTTCAATTCATCAACAGCTAAACTCAAAGTCAAGGATCGAGACCCGTCCTCGTGGAAGATTTGGCTTCTCGGAAATCTCAGACAGTCTTCGTGGCGGTGTAGGAATCTATCTGCACTAGTCATACTCATTCATAATTAATATTGAGGTCCATGATTACTCTAGGAAATTAATATGAGTTACAAGAGATATGTAAATAGGCATGAAATCCATATAAAATGATTAATAAAGTGTTTAAATAAATCTTAATATAAATATGAGCATGGGCAGGAATGGGTAACTATCTTGTACTAGTGCAGGAAGGAAGGGTCTTTTATTGAGATAAAACAGAGGTTGATTTTGATGGAAATGGGGTAGAAAATAGGGCAATTTAGGATACCAACATCCTCCCATCCCTAAGCTATTGTGTTTCCTCACACAACGTTTTACCTTTGCAAAAAACCTTCAAAAATGAATCGCTAGCTCCTTAGTCTTGAACTTCAATGTTTATTCCTGCCGTTACTATCTTTGGCTTCTTGTCTCGGGATTTTCACAGCTGCTTAGTCACCTTCTTGAGGCGTCTATATCATTTGGAAGCTCGATACTTCCATACCTTTACTTGCTGCTTCTGCCTCTTTACTTCTGCAAGTAACTCCACCTTGCTCTGTTTCTGCCAACTCTGCCCTTTCATGACCTGGTTCAAAGCCTCCAGGTCATGGACTTGTTGCTCCAGATCTACTATTCTGCTATTGAGGAAAAGAGTGGAGGTTGCTGTGCTAAGATCTTCGGGTGTGAACATATTTTCTGCCATGGACTCAAAACAAGTTCCATCATCATCGAGGTCAAGGTTGTCGAAAGCCTGTTTTATGACATCGTCGAGGGTTTCTATACTTGGGGTTTTCTCATTACTGAGCGTTTTGATGACCTCACCAATATTCGTGCCTTGTGCACTCAATTCCCTGGGGCTCTTAACACCTTGTTCTCCCTACTTCTCACGGGATTCAACACCCTATCTTTCCAAATTAGTAGAGGTTTCGGTTCCTCACTCTTCTACAATTACAGGGACTTCAGTACCCTATCCTTCGAACACCGCAGGGTCTTCAATACCCTAACCTTCAAAAATCACAGGGTCTTCAATACCCTAACCTTCTAAAATCACAGGGTCTTCAGTACCCTGACCCTCGAAATCATTAAGGGTTTCTATGTCTGGTTCGTTGAAATTATCAACACCCTTTGCATGCTATTCCTCTTAGTTCTCTTCTGCTTGCACTTCACCAGTATGTAGTGTCAATGTCGTCTTTGTACTCCTTAGCCTATTGAAAAATGTTAACAATAGGATGTCATCTGTTAGAAATTATATATTATGGAGCAATGGAACACATAAAATATTGCAGAAATATAAACATAGAAAACACATAAAACAAGAGAGACACAGATATACGTGATTCACCCAGTTTGGGCTACGTCCACCCTGAACAACAAGTCCTTCCTTTATATTATCCAACAAACTGAAGAGACACAACCTATAGCAGATCCGCTATAATATCCTTTGTTTTCTCTCACAGTCTCACCTCTCTATTTCCCGCTCACACAATACACATCTATTACACATCCTCAAATACAATGCCCTCATACAAAGAGAGGGGTTGCCTTCTAGGGAAAAAAACCCTAAACTAAACACAAGTTCTACCGTTAAATCATCTGCCTAATGAACGGCCCAGATTGAATAGAAATTACTATACTTTTACAAGGCAACTTTATAGCTATTTTTAGCTTCGGGGGCGCTGCCCCCGAAACCCCCTGCCAGGGGGTGGCTCCCAAAGCTCGTAGCTGCCCCCCCCTCGGACCCCCCCTGCAATGAATATTTTACAGGCAGCAACTGGGGTCCAATGTGGCGATACCTTTGAATATAGAAGATAATTAGGCTCCACACCCAACAATCTCCCACTTGGAGACTGATTGTATCAACTTCACCGCTGCTCCATATGCTGGACAATGACTCCTCTTTGGACCTGGTTGTTTCTCATATTCATCGTCATCATTGAAGACCAATTGAAATTGAGCATATTCTCAGTTTCTCCTTGGTTACAACTTTTGTTAGCATATTTGCAGGGTTCTGGCTAGTGTGTATCTTTTCCAGCTTCAACTCTCCATCTTCCAACACTGATTGTATGAAATGGTATTTGAGCTGTATGTGTTTAGTCCTGGAATGAAATGCTGAGTTCTTTGCAAGATGAATGGCACTTTGGCTATCACTGTATAATGTGCTCTTATCATGCTCTTACTCAATTCACCCATAAACCTTTGTAACCAAATCATTTCTTTACTAGCCTCTGTAGCAGCAACATACTCTGGTTCTGTTGTTGAAAGTGCAACAACACTTTGGATTTTTGAAACCCAACTGACAGCTATTCCTCCAACAGTAAATACATATCCTATAGTGCTTCTCCTGTTATCTTTGTCACCTGCCATATCTGCATCAACATATCCTTGTAGGGAAATGTTTGAACCACCAAAGCATAATGCTTGATTTGTGGTACCTTTCAAATATCTGAGAATCCGTTTCACCTCCATCCAATGTTCCTTTCCTGGATTGTTCATGTACCTTCTTACAACTCCCACTGCGTGTGCAATATCAGGCCTTGTGCATATTATTGGATACATTAAGCTTCCAACTGCTGATGCATATGGAACTTTAGACATATAATCCATGTCTTCTTGGGTCTTTGGGCACATTTCCTTGCTAAGTTTGAAATGGCTAGCAAAAGATGTACTAACTGGTTTTGCATTGTGCATGTTAAATCTTTTCAACACCTTTTGTATGTACTCATTCTGAGACAATGTTAATTTACGATTTTTCCTGTCTCTAGTTATTCTCATACCAAGGATTTGTTTTGCAACTCCCAAATCCTTCATTGCAAATGAATTTGCCAATTTTCTTTTGAGCACATTTATTTCCTGCATGTTAGATCCTACAACAAGCATGTCATCTACATACAATAACAATATAATATAGCTGCCATCATTTTGCTTTTTCAAATAAACACAATGATCAGAGTGACATCTAGTATAACCTTGTTCAGACATAAACTTGTCAAATTTTAGATACCACTTCCTTAGAGCCTGTTTTAAGCCATACAAGCTCTTCTTCAACCTGCACACTAGTTTCTCCTTCCCTTTCACCTCATATCCTTGTGGCTGCTGCATATATATCTCTTCCTCCAAATCCCCATGGAGAACTGCTGTCTTTACATCTAACCGCTCAAGATGAAAATCTTCAGCTGCTACAAGACTTAAAATAGTTTTGATTGAAGTCATTTTAACAACAGGAGAAAATATTTCATCAAAATCAATACCTTTCTTCTGTGCAAACCCCTTCACCACAAGTCTAGCTTTGTACCTCTGTTTTCCTCCATCTTCTTCCTTCAGCTTGTAAACCCATTTATTCTTCAATGTAGTTTTTCCTGCAGGCAACCTGACTAAATCCCAAGTCTGGTTATGCATTAAGGAGTCCATCTCTTCTTCCATGGCTACCTCCCACTTCTTCCTGCTTTCAAACTGCATTGCTTCTTCATAACATTTGGGTTCACCGGAATCAGTCAACAATAAATAACATAATGAAGGAGAGTATCGTTCAGGGGGTCTACTTATCCTGGTAGATCTTCTAACACCACTTTCAGGTGTTTGGGGTGCCTGTTGTTGTTGTGATGGTTGCTGTTGTTGTGGTTGTTGATTATTATTATTTTCAGGCACCTTTACTTTTTCAGTGATTTCATCAAGAACTGCATATTCCTTGTTTTCCTTTTCCTGTTTCTTTTCCTGCAACTGATTCTTATACAAGACCTTTTCATTGAATATTACATCTTTGATCCTAATGATTTTTTGATTTTCATATTCATATAAGCGATAACCAAAATCATTAACACCATACCTAATAAAGGTACATTTCTTTGACTTTGCCTCAAGCTTTGTTCTATTTTCTTTATCAATATGGATAAAGGCCTCACAACCAAAAGGCTTTAAAATAGAGTAGTTTACCTTTTTACCAGTCCATGCTTCCTCTGGAACATCACCATCCAAGGAACTTGAAGGCCCTCTATTTATTAGATAAACAACAGTATCTACAACATCTGCCCAAAACTGTAAAGGCAATCCTGCATGCAATCTCATGCACCTTGCACGCTCCATGATTGTTCTATTCATCCTTTCTGACACACCATTTTCTTGTGGTGTTCTTGGAACTGTCTCTGTCTACAAATTCCATGCTCTGAATAGTACCTATCAAACTCTTTGCTGCAATATTCACCTCCATTGTCTGATCTAAGACACTTCAATTTCTTTCCTGTCTCAATATCAACCAAAGCTTTCCATTTCTTGAAAGTATCAAATACATCAGATTTATTCTTAATACAATAAATCCAAGTTCTTCTAGTTGCATCATCAATAAAAGTAACATAATAACGAGAGCCACCAAGAGATGATACCTGAGCAGGTCCCCATACATCTGTATGCACAAGCTCTAGTTTTTCGCTCTTCTTTTGTTTCCCAACTCTGAGAAATCTGACTCTCTTCTGTTTTCCATAAATGCAATTCTCACAGAAGTCCAAATCAACATTCTTCAAACCCAGCAACAAATTCCTTGAGTGAAGAATCTTCATCCCCTTTTCACTCATGTGTCCGAGCCTATGATGCCATAATGCTGCATCTGCTCCTTTGGAAGTTAAAGCATTAACAGAGTTAGAAATACCATTGCATAAATACAATGTACCAACCTTTTCGCCTTTTGCTATTACCAGGGCTCCTTTGGTGACCTTCCAGGCTTTATTTGTGAAAGTTGTCACACAACCTTCACCGCCTAACTGCCCTGTTGAAATCACATTTTTCTTTAGATCTGGAACATGCCTTACCTCCTTTAGTAGCCATTGGTTTCCATTCTGTTGTTTTACAAGAACCTTACCCATTCCAACGATTTTACAGGGTTTATCATCACCCAGACGAACTTGTCCAAAATCTCCTTGAACATAGTCATGAAAGTATTTCTTATCAGGTGTGGCATGGAATGAAGCCCCTGAATCTACCACCCAGGAATCAATAATATTTTCGAAAGAAAGAGTCAAAGCATCTTGTAACACCTCACCTGTCACATTTTCTTCATGATTGTTTTCTTGATGTACATCTCCTTCTTTTCCCTTCCGAGATCTACAGTCTTTCTTTAGGTGTCCTTTCTTTCCACATTTCTAGCACACTATCCCCAATTTGGACTTGGATCTGCCTTTCCTTGATTTACTACGATATCTTGAGCTCTTTCCTCTTTCCATTTTTCTTCCTCTAGACTCTGCACTCAAAGCATTTCCTGATGTCTCACTGGAGCTTTTCCGTCGCATTTCCTCGCTAAGGATATCATCGACAACATCATCAAACTTTAAAGTATTAGATCCAGAAACGGAGTTACTAATGGCCATTACCAAACCATTCCAACTTTATGGTAATGAGCACAAGAATAACAAAGCTCTAACTTCATTATCAAAGTTTACCCCTATAGAACTTAACTGACTTGTAACTGTATTAAAATCATTTAAATGGTCTGCAACAGATCCACCTTCCGACATCTTCATATTAAATAACCGTTTCATAAGAAATACCTTGTTTGAGGCCAAGGGTTTTTCATATAGTTTCGACAACGCTTGAATCAAACCCTCTGTCGTGGTTTCTTCAAAATGTTGAAGGCGACTGGCACAACAAGGCACAACCGTATTGTTCCGAGTGCCTTTCTATTGAGAAGGTTCGATTCTTCGTCTGTCATACCCGTCGACATCTTTGATTTTCCTCCCAATGGTAGGTATAGATCTTTCTGATACAGATAAGCATCCATCTGCATCTTCCACAGCGAGAAGTTTTGGCCGTTAAATTTCTCGACCCTAAACTTACCATCTTCCACCATTGCTCCCACTCGAACCAGGAACCCTTCTTTCCTACGAGTTTATCAGCCAAATAGACCTTCGGCTCTGATACCAGTTGTTAGAAATTATATATTATGGAGCAATGGAACACATAAAATATTGCAGAAATATAAAAACAGAAAACACATAAAACAAGAGAGACACAGATATATGTGGTTCACCCAGTTTGGGCTACGTCCACCCCGAACAGCCAGTCCTTCCTTTCTATTATCCAGCAAAATGAAGAGACACAACCTACAGCAGATCCGCTGTAATATCCTCTGTTTTCTCTCACAGTCTCACCTCTCTATTTCCCGCTCACACAATACACATCTATTACACAGCCTCAAATACAATACCCTCATACAAAGAGAGGGGTTGCCTTCTAGGGAAAAAAACCCTAAACTAAACACAAGTTCTACCGTCAGATCATCCGCCTAATGAACGACCCAGATTGACTAGAAATTACTATACTTTTACAAGGCAATTTTATAGTTGTTTTTAGCTTCGGGGGCGCTTCCCCTGAAACCCCTTGCAGCGAATATTTTACGGGCGGCGTTGCCACCCCCATTTCGAACTAGGGTCCAATGTGGCGATACCTTTGAATATAGAAGATAATTAGGCTCCACACCCAACATCATCTTCTACATTCTCCTCATCTTCCACAATGTGTGCCACTGCGTCTGCAAACACCGATCGATTATTAACTATGGGGGAACTTTGGGGTGTTTCATCGATTACAATTAGAGAACTTGACTGGTTCGTCCCTTGGGTGACAGTTTTCCTCCTCATCGAGGTTCTAGTCTTCCTCTTCTTTGCCATGGGTGGAGTGTTCTCAACGACCCTCTTCTCTGCTTACATTGGTGAACTTTTACCTTGCCGCTTGGCAGGAGACAATGTCCCCGCCTTTCTCTTCTTACCTGTACTGGTGCTAGTAGACTCTTCTGCACCCCTTTCTCGAAATTTTTTCAGAAATGCTCCCCATGTTATCCCATTTTCTTAAAACTTTTTCTTGACCAGAATTGTAATAAGCCCGTGATGGTAGAGCTTGTTTGCAACCTGGCTTGCATTGCTACTCTACACATTTTTCCCCATCTTCTCAAGGCTTCTGAGCAAGAAGTGATGAAAATTAATCAATTTTCCTGCCTCGAAATGCAACAACAATCTGAGGTGGTATACAAATGCTAAGGTATAGCGTCCTTCTCCAGTTACAAACTTCTGCAATATAAACAGTTAATCTTGCCACTTCTTGACCATGGCAGTCTGTGGAGAAGGACGCTATACCTTATCGAACTTAATTTTCTTATCAACCACAAACCGATGCCAACACTTCTTCACAAGCCACTCTTTTTAAAACTATCACTCCCCTGTAAGTGGCAAGCCTGTGGCTTGTGCGATGAACTCCTCTGTAATTTTAAATTTTAAGGACCCAACCCTGACTCAGCCTTCTTCTAATGTCCTTGCAAACTCTAATGCCACCGCCATGTCGGACCCGTCAAACTTATGTAGAAATGGTAGGAACCCAGATTCTTGCAATAGTGCAAGACTGTTCCTGTACTCGGCAGTTTGTTCAATTTCCTGCAAAGACAACGGTTCATTCCTCACAAGTGCCATTTCGAACCACACTCCACTTTGCTTTGTTCTCACCCTCGAAGGAATTTCTGAGCAACTCCCACGTTCACCGAGAGTTTTATGCCAGAGGTTCATCGCCCTCTGTCTTTTCAGACCCACTCACCCGGCTATGATGGAACAATTTCCCCACATCAGGTATTGATTTGTGTCAACCCTCTATGGGTGAATTGTGATGATTGGATGCAATGGCGGTATAGGTGGTAGTGGCACAGCGGCTACAATGATCGAATTGCGGGTAAGATAATAATGGTCAGGGAGTGTGAAATCATTTCAAGGAGCGTACGTAGGTTATCGGACAGTAGTAACATCCCGCAGTCAGCGTCATAATTCAATCAGACATACTTCAACATTTATTAAAAGGATTAGATTCCAAACCTTACACACCTTGCACTTTAAAGATTTGTTCCTAGATTAGTAAATAATGAAACAAAGCATCAATTAAAACATGGAATGAGATAACATATTAACACATGTGTAGGAAAGTACAGGCCTATAAATATCCCTAATAAACCACTCTAGGAATGTGTAAATTGCTTTCATAGTCAACTGTGTTTTTGCATAAAAAATCCTTGCACTGCGTTGAGCTTGCACCAGAGACTTTAACCAAACAAAGAATCTGATAGTACATACTTTTGTAGTTGGACTTAAATTTTTTTACCTCATTATACAAGAAAAATTTATTCGCCATCCTTTGGTGCTTCTTGAACATGCCTTCTGGATTGACTGCATCAAATTCTACAATCAATTTATGAGGAAATAAAGAAGTGGGAAAGGGGTAAAAATTTTTAGAATGGGAAGGAATATTACAACAAGGATTTCAGAAACAATATCACCAAGAGGGATAAACGAAATGGGATGTGGGAAAAAATTCAAGGGAAAAGAGGGATTTTATGAAATCGGGTAAGGATAATTTCTTAGAAGAAAGAGGAAGGTAATTCATTGGGGAATTTAGAAAAGAAACTAGAGGGAAATTTTGAAATGGGAAATAGAAGAAATAAAATCTTTTTACCTTGAAATTTGCCTGCACTGGTGTAGGAAAAAATAGCTACAGCGGGAAGTAAGCGTTTACTTGGATAAAAATGTCCATGCTAGTCACCCCAAACATGGGTAAGTGATCGGTTTCGTGAACCTGCTTCTTCTTGGTGGCAGCCAGCATATATAAAAATCAAGTAACATTCCATTTTTATTAAAATTTCGATCTTCCTACGAGCATGCTGGTTTTTAGGTCGATCCTTCTGCAATCATGTCAGTCAACTGATTTTCATAATTACAAGATTTTTTTTCTTTTTATACTTTTTATTTTTGTCATTTTTTTCATTTTATTTTCTTCCATTATTTTTTTCTTAGTAAGGACAAGAAGGAACCAATTCTTCAACAGGTTGGTGTTACCACCTACCAACTCCTTTTCAAATGGCTATTGGACTTGCTACATAAAATCTCCTTTAGTAAGGGGTTGAAAATATACCTTCAGCCTATGCCCGTTTACCAGGAACACAAAATTCCGTCCATCAATAGTTTTGATTTCTACCACTCCATTTTCAAACAATTTGACCACCTCATAGGGTCCCATCCAGTGTGTATGGAATTTTCCTTTAAAATGTTTGAATCTTGAATCGTAAAGGAGTACCCAATCACCTAGTTGGAACTTCTTCTTCTGAATGGACTTGTCATGCCACTTCTTGCCTTGTTGTTGAACGAAGATGTTCTGCTGAACAACATTCCTTCGAATTTCATCTAACTTGTTTAATTGTAGAAGGCGTTGCTGCTGTGGTTCAGAGAGATCTAGTCCCAATTAGACAGTAGCCCTGAAAGTCTTGATCTGGAATTCTATCCGTAAAAGGACTTGTTTCCCGTACACCAGCTCATATGGTGTGTGTCCTGTGTTGTTTCTCCAAGTGGTTCGATAGGCCCATAATTCTTTCGATAATTTGTCAGCCCAATCCTTTCTGTGCATGTTTACTTTCTTTGTGAGAATGGACTCAATCACCTTATTCATGGACTCCACCTAACCATTTTCTTGCAGGTGATACGATGTAGATTTCCTATGCTGTATTTTGTACTGCTCCATCACACCCTGTACCAGATTAGAAATAAAATGTGATCCATTGTCAGAAACAATTTCTCTAGGCACACTAAATCTAGTAAGGATTTCAGTAAAAAGAAAATCAACAACAACTATTTCGGTAGCAAAAGAAACAGCTTTAGCTTCTACCCATTTTGTAACAAAATCTGTACAAACCAAAATATGCTTTTTATTTGATGATGCAGGATTTATTGGTCCTAAGAAATTAATGGCCCATTTTTCAAAAGGCTCAATCATAAGCTGAGGACATAAAAGCATTTCATTGGTTTGATTAGGCTGGCCAATTCGTTGACAGCTATCACACCACTTGACATACTGTTTGGCATCCTTGAACAAGGAAGGCCAAAAATAGCCAGCTCGTAATACTTTGTATGCAGTCCACTTATCGGCGAAGTGACCTCCACAAGGTTCATCATGGGAATATTTTAAGATATCAAACACCTCTTCCTCTCTTACACATCTACAAATAATGAGATTTGCTCTGGTGTAAAAAAGGTCTCCTTGGATCCAGGAATATGTTGCACTTTTTTGAATGACATTCTGCTTTTCACGAGCGGATAAGTGAGGTGGTAATTTTCCGATGACTAAATATTTAGCTATGTCAGCAAACCATGGAGATTTTGTTGACATAACAAAAAGATGTTCGTTAGGAAAATCATCATCAATAGGAATTGCTTCACCAAGATTATTTCATCTTGAAATATAATTTGCGACTACATTTGACTTTCCTGGTCTATTAACAATGCTAATATTAAATTCCTGTAATAATAGCAACCACCTAGTCACTCTACCACTAGTTAATGGTTTATTCATCAAATATCTTATAGCGGAATGGTTAGTATGTACAAAAACTTCATATCCTATAATATAATGTCTGAACTTATTAATGGAAAAAAATATAGCTAAAAACTCTTTCTCAGTAACCGTATAATTGAGTTCAGTGAGTGACAAGTTTTTACTAATGAAATAAATAGCATAAGATTGTTTGTCTTCTTCTTGTCCTAAAGCTGCGCCTATAGAAGTATCTGAGGCATCAGAGGAAATATGAAATGGCTAGGACTAGTTTGGTCCTCTCAATACTGGTGCCTGAACTAATTTTTCCTTCAATGTCTCAAAACATTGTTGGCAAGCTGTGGACCAAGAAAACTCACTATCTTTAGCCAAAAGTTAGAAAAGGGGGGTAGCTATCCTTGGAAAATTCTCAATGAATGTCCTATAGTAGCTTGTAGTCCTAGAAAACCTCTCACTTCCCTTTGATTTTTGGGTATAGGAAGACTCGAAATGACTTCTATTTTTGCAGGGTCAACCTAGATACCTTTGTCGGAAATAAGATGGCTAAGAACCACTCCTGCCTTGCACATTAATATGCATTTCTTGTCACTCAAGGTGAGACGAGCTTCTTGGAAATGAAGAAGCACTTTTTCTAGATTCTTGAGGGCTTCTTGAAATGAATCACCAAACACAGAGAAATCATTCATATAGATTTCTACGCATTCAAGGTCAGCAAAAATAGCCAAGACTGCCCTTTGAAAGGTAGCCTGGGCATTACATAGCCCAAAGGGAAGAAATCGATAAGCAAATGTAACCCATGGACATGTAAAAGTGGTTTTTTCTTGATCCTCAGGTGCTATCTGTATTTGGTTATATCCGATAAAGCCGTCTAGAAAAGAAAAGTACTTCTTACCAGCAAGGGTATTAAGTACCTAATCGATGAAAGGAAGGGGAAAATAATATTTGACAATGGCTTTATTCAATTCTCTGTAGTCAATACAAATGCGCCATCGCCCATATTTCTTTGGGACTAATACTAATAGAGAGACCCATTGGCTATTAGAAATGGGATAGATAAAATCGACATCTAAGAGATTTTGCAATTCTTCTTTTACAATGTCTCTTGGAGCTAGGTTCATTTGCCTTTGGGGTTGTCGGATAGGTCAGGCTCCATCCTGAATATAGATATGGTGTGTACAAGTTTCAGGAGGGATGCCTTTCATATCTTCATAATCCTGTGCAAAGGCATTAACATGGTTTTGCAACAAATTCACAAGCTGCTCTCGCTAAGAAGGATCCAAGTCCAAACTGATATACAAGTATTTACCTAGACTAATCTCAACAAGAGTAGTATCAGGCTCAAGAGTACACAAGGGTGTCACTAGAGATGGCGATGATGGGAGTAGAGAGTCATATCCTTCCTGAAAATCTAGACTAAAAATCTGACTCAATGACTCAAAATTAGGCATGGTGTCTAGATTGTTTAGGAAGTATTGAATGTTTCCCTCCTGTGAGGACTCAACATTATGATGTCTCAAGGAAACAGGTTGAGTCTCCTCATCACTAATGTAGTCTAACCATAAAGTGTCTCGAGCGCCTGAATAGATCTATCGGGTGGATATAGGGTGACTTTCTTTCTGGAATCTCCATGGGAAATATACATATCACCAGAATGACATCTAATATAAGCATCGACCATAGCAAGCCATGGTCATCCAAAGATCAAGGGATGCCCTCCCACAGGGTTCTTTGGATGAAGCAAAATGAAATATGCGAAATATTCCCAAGAATATAAGGAAACGACCACATCATCCAATACTCCTTCTGGCTTGATTTTAGATCTATCTAGCAGTTCAAGCACAATGGGAGTAGGATGAATATGGACCAGTCCAAGTTGATCCATGGTTTTCTTGGTCATAACATTAATGGCTGCCCCTAGGTCTATAAGTACATTGGAGACAAGAACATCACCTATCTGAACAGAGACAACAGGGTTTCTGGGGTCGGTATATTTTCCATGTGCATACATCCCGTCTTTAACTCTACTGTTCTACCAACAAATTGAATGGTTTGGGGTTCCAATCTTCTCCTTCCTGAATTCTTGAGATAGATTTACCTAATGATTTTTGTATAAATGGGGATCTCTTTGATAGCTTGGAGCAAAGGTACCCTTATGAAAAGGTTCCTAAGCTCAGAAGCCATGCTAGACTTAGGAATGGGGTCTTTCTTCTCCACAACTAACCTCTCTGGATAGGGAGGTTGGTTGGAAGAAAATGACAAGGGCTCAAAATGTATAGGGATAGGATGAATGGTGTCATCTTTTTCAGAATGGTCAGAAGTTTCCTCCTCTCCTTTCTCATCGATAATCAACATGGGCTGCTTTTGATTCTCTGAGATAACTACCTTCCCTAATCTCAATTGGAGATCATTGACTCCAAATAGCATAGTTTGAAATCTGGATGAAGAAAGTGGGGTCATAGAATGTATAATTTTTAGTGCTTTATTATTGGGGTTGGGTAAAGGTTGAGTAGGCACTAGAGAAGGTCCAAATGGTGGAGGTAATGGTAATGGTGGCATAGGTTGACTCAGATGAGGTAATGATGGTTGAGGCATTGGGTAAGGTGCATATGTAGGAGGGTATGTTTGCATAAGTGCATGATAGGAATTATGTGAATGATATGAATGATTTGGCCCTCTCCATCCTTGTTTCCAAGATTGGGAGGGTTGTCCATATTGATATTGATTGCCATGCTGCCAATGCTGAGAGTGACCAGTGTTAGGATAGGAATATGAATGTGCATTATAACCAAAAAAATGTGGTGGAGATTCAGGAACCATGCCTACATTTACCTGAGGCCAATTTCTTCTTGCTCCCATAGCATGCAATGATTCGGCTTCAGATTGTCCTCCCTCTAATACAGCTTTCAGCCCAGGTATAGAGGGACATTTATCTGTAGCATGGTTATCTACACAAATTGCACATTTATTAGTTTCTTTAATATCTAGAGGACATTCTCTTAAAGGATGCTTTCTTCTACATTTAGGACAGAAAATAGACAATATCTCTTTCTCTTATACAAGTTTTTGCTGAAACTTCAAAGCGTCTATTTGCTTACTAACAATATTCATTATTTCAATTTTCATATTGTGGATTTTGTTTTCTAATTCAATAATCATAGCATCAATAGGTTCGGTTTTTCTATTTTTATTCTGAATTCCTTTACCAGATCTATATTGATTCCTCGAGAATTTCCTACACAAGTTACAAATCTGATCAAAAGTCTTTTGAGAAATATCTCCTTGTCCTAAAAGATTTAAATTATTTCTAGCATCATCAGTGAGTTCACGTAAGAATAAGGTTCTAATGGTACTTGGATCAAATTTGTGCTTTGACCTTTGAAGGATATACAGGAATCTCTCAAATTAGTCCTTTAAAGTCTCATCATCATTTTGCACAATAGTAAAGATTTCATCTTGAATATCTCTAGTTTTACAATATTCCTGATATTTTGACAAGAGCACTCTCTTCATTTTCTCCCAAGAAGATATATTGTTTCCTCCTGGTCCCATGAACCAGCGGAGTGCTGTGTCCTTGAGGGTTGTAGGAAACAACTTTAACTTTTGGGCATTAGATGAATAATCATAACTCCTACACAAAATATAAAACTCAAATAAGAAAGATTTTGGGTCTTCATGTACCTTACCATAAAAATGAGGAAGAGCTGATAGTGAAATATTTTTCATTTGTACTTGTGTATTAGGATCCATAATCGGGAATTTGAAAGTGGACTGTTCCTCATTTACTTGATTTTCACCACTTCATTTTGCGTGGTATTCCATATTTTCCATTGTTGTTCTTCCACTCGAACCTCTCTTAACAGGTTGAGAAGGCTGACTATGGATTCCAACAGTCCCCTTCTTCCCCTTTATGGGTTGTGTCACACCTAAACCACTGCTTCCAGGGCCTAGGTGGACTGTTCTTGTGTGATGAGTCTGAGTTTGTTTTGACTTTCTACTTGCGAAAGAAGGCCTAAAGTGAGTTTTGGTTTCAGTTTTGTTAGTGTTTCTTTGGGCCCTAGTGGGCTTCAGACCCCTACCTCTTTTAGGCATTCATTTC